>OZ018331.1:93594959-94087615 GCA_963969495.1 Ceratothoa steindachneri
TCTTCTCTCCACATCACATCAGCAATAATAATAAAAAAAAATTTCATGGAAGAATTGTGGTTAATTGGGCTGTCTAATAATCCTGAAGATCATGAAACAAGCGTCGAGTCGGATGGTTCTTTGGGAGTGATTATAACTTGGAATTTCACGGATCAACGTAGATTGCGCTCTCAAATAGTACTCGTTGAATCAGATGCCAAAAAAGTGGTTGAACCCACGAGTGAACTCGTTTTGTCTACCAACATCACTTGTGTTCATCTATGCCTTGGTAGAGTGAGCGACCACCCAAACCCCTCTACTCTGTTCCCTGCCTCCCACCATTGCCTGTTGGAGAATATGCGGTTATATATTATCCACACATTTTTCACTTCAACTTATCTTCCACTTTACATACTTTGCGGGAAACGCTCTCGTTGGTTTTCGCTTTTAAGTATGGACAAAAGAAAATATAATTTTTTATAGCAAGACAGCTCGTGACTCCTGATAGCAGCATGGTAAAGGAAATAATTAGAACAAACTGTAGCTAGGGAGCTATATTTTCAGAGGCGCCACTCTGCCATGCTGAATTAAAAGCCGAAATGTAAAATCCAATGCATCTTAACAATTTCAAATTATGGAATTAAATCTTAAACACAACACAAAAATAGTCCCAATCTGAAGACAACTAGGTGTTACTAATGACCAGAATTATACCGAGATAACGGGCTCGACCCCAAGCGATAGCGGACTTAAACGTCAGAGCACCAATAGGTTTGGCAACTGACTGCTTTCATCGTTAGATACCTGCCCCTGCATAGGAAAAGGAGAAAAACTGCAAGGAAATTTTGTACTGCTGCCAGCGGATTTTCCACTACGGATTGTGGGTGAAGAAGTTTATTCTGCTCCGAATTCCTACAACCTAGTCCACGGATACCTGTGCTACACACGTGCGAACGCACTCCTGAGAGCCTCGCTCAGACCACCAGCGGACGAATTTGATCTTTCTCTTACCACAACAGCATATCTGCTATCCAAGGTCTGTAGAAACCGCCTGTCTTCTGACGTGTCCGAACCCCCGAAGGAAGCCCTACAGGGGGCGCGAAGGTGGGGACTCCAGTCTGAGGTGGAGGGATCAGGACAGGTAGGTGGACCCTGTTAGACACGATTATAGGTAGAACAGATGAAGGGAAACTCAGTGAATATGTATTAGGTCAACTCCCAGCAATAAGGGCCTGTTAGGTTCGCAGAGGAAACCACCGCCTTGGGGATGTCATGGACGACCCCTATGGCGAAAGGCGCTTTCCCCTCAAGGTGATTGAGTGCTGTCAGAAGCCTACAAGGAAAAAAGTCTTTGAACTCGCCTTTTCAAAACTTGAAATTGCACTTTGCCGAGTCAAAGAACAGGCCTATGGGTTACCTAGCCATATGCTTCACGTCCCAGGATATTGACAAGATACTGAGTACGAAGTCAAAAGAAAAATTCCAGAAGATCGGTCTCGCTCCTAAGGTGCCCCTTCAAGTTGCAGCTCAGCGATCAATCGTCTGTCGACGCATAAACCCTTACGTCGGTTCGCACTCTATTCAAGAAATGCAACATGAAATTGAGTCCAAGCAGGTTTGAGCCAAAATCGAAGAAGTGTACAAACTTAAACACCGTGAAGGAGAGGAGTATAGTCACGTTTTTAAAGTGGCATTCCAAACAGCCGAGATAGGGAACAAAGCTTGCGAAAATGGATTAGTGATGTTCAATTCCAAAGTCTCTGAATCCTGCATAGAGCGTGAGGTGTTCGTTCCGTTCCAAGTGTGCTCGTGTTACGCCCTAGAGAAACACCCTACAAAGGAGTGTCCCTTCGAGGGTAAAGTATGTTCTGAATGTGCCGGTAAAGATCATACATGGAAAGAGTGTAAGAGCCTTCAGAAAAAATGTATAAATTGTGGAAACCAACACCGTACCCTATCCATGGCCTGTCCGCTACAGAAATAATCCACAGTGGCAGACAAGAAAAAGCAGGCTATAGAGGACAGAAATAAGAAGGCTACTACTACAACATACGCACAAACAGCTAAAACGGATAAACAGAATAAGACGCTCTTGAACATAGCCCCGGAAATGAGACCTGATTTAGTAATGTGCATCCTTCACGCGCACTTTGCAAATGTAATCAAACCAGGTAGTTACGCTACCGAATTGAACAAAATGTTGATTCACAACGGACTCAAGCCGATGTGGTTTCCGGACAATCCTCCGTCAGTGTAGTTGTTCTAAGCCCAACTCAAAACAATGAAAGACGCTACCCCAAGATCTCGCTCCTCATCTAGAGACCCCCGCCTCAATAGACATAAAACGCCGACACCTAGTGTCACCCAGACGGAATCACGCTCCACTAATGAAGAAAAAATCGCCACTGCTTCAACGCAAATTGAGAATAAAGACGAGACCTTCCCAATGGACAATACTGCAGCATCAAAAACCTACAAACAACTAATGAAATAGGCATGAGGATATACGGCTCGCCGTCTGCACCATTACCTAAAATCTTGAAATTAGCTGAAATCATCTCAGGGATCATAAAAGAGAAGTATAAATATGACTATGAAACGGACATAAATGAAGATAACTTGTTAGCGGCTCTGAAACAAGAAATAATCGTGATAACCGAGGAATCCTGCTTTAATCTCGCACACGAGATTTTCAAAAAAGAAGAGATACGGGAGGAAAAGATCCCTAACAAGAGAAAACGGGAATAAACCTAAACAACCACATAAGAACTAAAAATCATGGACAGCCAAATAAGATACATCAGAAAATTGAAAAGCTTCTCCCCAATGTTAACGGATGGACAAATAAAAAAAGAATATACAACGAGATTATAAGGAACCTGGACCCAGCATCATCCTCATTTCCTAGAGGACATGTTTTAATTAAAAAAAAATCCAAAGTGGACACAAAAATAGAAAATCTCTAATGCATAATGAATAATTAAAAAGGAATAAATTACAAAGTTTGAACAATTAAATAAAGTAATATAAAAAGATCCGAAGTAGACACAAATAAAAACCTAATACATAATGAATAATTAAAAATAATTAAATTACAAAGTTAGAACAATTAAATAAAATAATATTAAAAGATCCGAAGTGGACACATTAAGTTATTTAAATAATCATTAACATAAATATGAAGAATTAAGAAGAATAATTGCATTGGCAATTATCCAAGATTAATTAAACAACTAGAACATAAACGAAAACAAAGGCTTGAACCCTAAAACATTTTTCATCGCAAGAATCGATATAAATATTTAAAATTACTGAGCTTGCCAGACGACCTGGCACATACAACTCTCTATATTAATTACACATATTTCTATCTTTTCTCTAATTATCCCCACACCAATATTTCTCTTTAAACATCATTGATCATTGGTTTGGCCACTGATTGGAGGACGCGCTGTGTTTACCCACGCGGGGTTAAGTTGATCTTGCACAGACACGCACACAACCATTCACAACGCTGCTGCATTTGCCGTTTACAGCCCACACACACACACACATACACACACACACACACACACACTTCTCTGCTCTGTTCCAAAGAACCATGTCGATGGGCAGTTGTATCTGTATACCCATGACGCGAAACGGGTCCCGCCCCCCCTTCACCCCCGGGTAACTTAAGAAAAATAAATCCTAAACTGGATCCCGTTCTACTTACTTAGAGAAATAAGATGACGTCCTCGTAGAAGGTGGGAAGATTTTTTTTAATTCTGATATTTCCAGAATTGATCGACACAAATTGCCTTAAGCGTCCACTGAATTTCGGTGACGTTTCTCCGAAATCTGCATCAAAGAAAAATTGAAGAGCGAGGAGGCGAATATGTTTTGAGCCTCGTCAATTAGCTGTCCATTGAAACCCTGTGAAAAGATTAATGTTCACTCGATGTTAGAGAGATTACTCCCCCTCTCCCCCTGAAACACACACACGCACACACCACTACCACCACCAACAACAACTGTTCAAGAAAGGACAAATATGTTATTCAAAGTTAGAATGGAAGGACGCGCCCACGTATGTACGTACATCCGGAAACTTCGCCCCTTCCTCTTTCTTTATTCTCGGGTAACCATTCGCTCTTTAATGTCCTTCACACCCTTTCCTTCTTTCACCTCTTTTCCTCTCGATCACCTCATTTTCCTTCGTTCGCCCCTTCTCTCGCGTTCTTTCCCTATCACCTTTCCTCTCTCCAGTCCAATAAGGCAAAAAACAGAATGTACCGTACTCTTTTTGCCTAAGCATCAACCACATCGCCGGAAGATATTCTCGCTACGCTCTAAGTAGCGAGATGCCTACGCTATAGCCTCAACTCCAACAGGCTCTGTTTAACCGCTTTCGGTTTTCTTTGATATAGTCTAAGATGACGCTTTTTTGTCGCCGTCTACGACTTCACCTGTGCCGGCCTTATTCCTAAATGGGGCTCTCCTGAATGAGGTAAAATCACACCGATTTCTTGGGTCTTGTTTTCGAACGACGCCTCACTTGGGAGGCGCATATTCGCAATAATAGGGTCTCTTGTACCCCCTCCATAGATACCCTTATTTCCATGACGGCCAGCACTTGGGGTGCTGATAGGACTACTGCCTTACCTTTCTGCCGAACCTTTGTTCGGTCGAAGCTTGACTAGGGATGCGAGTTTTACGCATCCGCAGCCGAGCGGAATCGATCCACCAGATCGGTCTCTGACTGGCGACCGGTACCTTCCGCACATCCCACATTAAGAGCCTCCATGTCGATGCTAGGAACATGCCACTCTCTTTACGACCTACATAGTGTAATATGCGCGTGTTACTCGCCGGCCCCGCGTCGCCCTCAGTTGCCAAACGCTCTCAATTCATCCGCGCCTTATCTCGGCGGTGCCTATGCCGCCGTGCAACGCTAATCATACCTTAACCCTTTTGGGTTTAGAGCAAGGCAACTCCTTTGACAGCTCGACGTAGCTCTCGGGTCGATCGCATCTCCCTCTTGTTTGAAGTTGACAGAGCTCTTGCGGAAAATCTGTCTTCACCACCGAGCTGGTTGCAATACAGGTGTTGGTACGGGAGATTACGCATCCTGCCCGTTTCGTTGACCAAATGCGGTTTTTAGTGATTCAGAGAGTGCTCTGAGTCCCCTAGAGGCACTGGAATCTCCATATATCTTGGCTCGCACTATCTATGACGCCACGAACATATAGGTATTGCAGAAAATGAAAGCATCAAATTTTGCAAGGACTCGGTGACCTGATAAGCATAACGTTTCGCTCTTCCCCACTCTGACTCTATCCGTTCAGACTGCATTGCAACGAAGATGTGAGACGCCCGACAGAACCAGTTACAACACCGCTGTCTTTTTATCTTGTATTTACTTCAATACACACACACACTTTCATGTTCCAAGGAATCTTTCCGATGGGTAGTTTCATCTCCATACCCCTGACAACAAGGGGAGTCCCACCTTCCAGGAGTGTGAAGGTTCCTACCTGATCGCTGGTTGGTGTAAAAAACATTGCCTCCACCCCCAACAAGCACCAGCCCTTGATGCAGTCAAGCCCACCAGCAATTGTCATGCTGATCTTTATGTCGGTTTTAAAATCGGATCGCAAGGATTTCGTCTTCAGGTTGGGCTATCCCATCTTCGAGCTAAATTATGCGATAACACCTCTTCATCAACCCAAAAAGCGCTTCCTTCAGTCATCCGGTCAACCTCATCGTGGCTTTCTGTCGGCCATATTTCCCCCTCATTGTGTCCGTCTTTATCTAGTGTGCCCCAAGTTTCCGTGGCTTTGATTTTACATTTTCTCTTGGAGGGGGCCCAACCCATCTCCTACCCTTTGATACTCCACTCCAACCTTGCATGATAAAATCCCCTCCCCCACCCCACCCCTTCCCAAGAGTAACAGACTGCGGCTAGTCCACATAGTGATCATGAATTTGAAACGATTCAACAATTAAAGGTTTCTAGTTTTCGAAAGTATTCGCTCTAAAGTCGGTTTTGTACGAATCTAAAATGAAGGACATAATCGACAATTGCAATTCTTTCAATCTAGGATTTCCATTTATTATTCCTAACTTTCTTTTATTCTGTATGTTGCTTCAAATATTCATTCTTCCTCCGGTGAATCCTTTTATTTTCACTTTTCATTTTACTTCTTCTTTATCCATATTTTTATGTCTATCTCTCCCCTCGCAATTTCCTTTCTTTTCCAAGTTATAAAAAATAGTATATTATTATTTGTAGTAATCTTTTTATCTTTCAAATTCCCATTATATTTTGTGGTCCAAATGCGCGCAGAGATTACACTAGTTTCTTTTGTTAAAAAAATAAGAGAATTTTAAAGTAATTTCAAAGTCATTGCAAACCCCGTAAAACCGGGACAGATCATGTGCATCCTTCTATTACCAAATGGACACTAAAAAGTACCACGTCTAACCCCAAAACTCCTTTGTGGAGTGGGTGGTCAGTGCACTCATATCACCTCGAGTCCGAGGAAAATGCCCTACGAGAAATGGATTTCGATTACGAAGGAGAAAGCTTTTGATGGACCATTTCCGCACTTGTTCGAGCCTTGGAACATGCCCAGCGTTGGCGCCAGGCCCCAGGCCCCGTCCGATCTTACATGCAGAACGTACTTGTCTATCCAACTCCTTGGAAACGAGGTCAAGTGGGAGGAAGCGAATTTGTTTTTTACCAGTCAACTCTTGATAGACAGACAACAACTCCGCGGGGCTTCTAGATACCATCTTGGCATGGGCAATTTTGTATGCAAGAAAACGAGTCTGAACACCGTAACAGGGAATGAAAAAAGGAACAAGTCTGAGCGAAAAACAAAACAAAGCAATTTCTTCGTTTTTCTGTTAGTACCTACCACCCATGCGATCGGCCCTGTATAGACAGCTGCTTTTAGTCATGTGTCGCCTACTTCATTAGGCTTAAAATGGCATAAACGTTTACAATGAACGTTTCGTTTAACGTTTTAGTTTTGTAATTTTCCGCGGGAAACTAGCTTAAGAAAATTGGTTTTGAATGGATTATTTTATGGCAGGTCCAGTTATTTATATTGTAAACTAACTTGAGAATCAGCCGGTTCGGCTGCGCCGAAACCTCTTAGACCAAACAAAAAAAGCTTATAATTAATAAAAGGCAATCACGATGTCTTCTTTAATCCAGGGCTTCCAATTTTTTTTCTTTAAAGTAACAATTTTTTTTACGGTAATTGTTAAGATTAGTGGGGCACCATTTTTCTTAGCGATTTTTGCGTTTTGAGGTCGCATCATATTGTATTATTTTGAAGGGAATTTCCAAAGGGGGGGGGGGCTTTACCCCCTTTCAGCGTGGGGGTTTCCCTCTCTACACCCCTATTTTTTTAATAATCTAGTAGTATTTCCTAGCAGTAATCACTAACAAAATATTGCGCCACTAATCTTAACAATTACCTTTTTTACTAATTTATATTGTTATCATTTAGCCTTCCATGTACCCCCCAACATGGTCAAATGTACCCCCAGTTGAGAAGCCCTATTATACCCTCTTTGTCCCCCTTAATTAATTTTCTGTATCCCTTTTGATTTAGGCGCCTAATTTTTTGTGCAGGCAGTCGCCAGACGATTGCCTTTAAAAATCCTGTTTATTTTTCCTCTCTTTTTTGACAACTCTCGAACCCTGGGAGACAGTTGGGCGTGACGGTGACCTTGTTATCCTTGATGTTAATTTTAATCATCTCGCTTTTATCGATCAGCTTCTTTTTTATTTACTTTCCCCGATCTTTTCCAAGGCAGGTTTAGTCCAACTTGGTCTTATTCTGCCCTTCACACGTCCCGTTTCAATCGTAGACGAGGTCCCTCGACAGGATAATGAAAGTCACATGAAGATTAGAATGACAATGTATGTCAAGATCTTTAGCGATTCACAAAGCACCATGAGTGCTCTGGGGGGCATATGAAATAAAAAAGTGATGACAATGGAATAATGGTACCAAAAAGGAATTCTGGAACCCCCTGAAATCCAAAATTACTCACCAGGAACCTCTCCTACTTCCTCCCCCCTCCTTTTTCTGGGATAAATTAATGATGAAATCTTATACTTGTTTTCGTTTTCAAGGCGAAGCGTGGAATATTTCGGCTTTACATCCAACTTAGAAAGATCCCATTTGAGCCTCCCTAAGCAGTCAATGGCCGAGAATATTTCATTGCCGAGTTCCGCCGCCCGAAAATGCAGCGAGCTGAATTCGTGTCTTTGGTCGCGTTGAAAAGATCGCAGTTTAATTAAGACGTCGGTTCGAACAGACTTGGAAGGATAATGAGGAACTTCAAAGGCCTCAAGGCAAACTCGAAGAGGTTTACACAAAATCAAAAGATAGTCAAGAGAGGGAGCTAGGACTTTTAAATCATTTGTGAAAGATCATGGGAGGGACAGGCAGAGAAAAGAAAAAGGTGGCTAAATTGTTATGGGTAAAAAGACATAGCAAACATCGTTAACCCTAAATCTTGAAGCTGGGAAGTTGTATCGCAAATCTCTAGATATTACTTCATACAAAGAGCACAGACACGCTCAAATACGAACTTGAGCCCCTTCGCGATAATGAAGTTACAGGAGGTAAGCAACCAGCTATAATTACACGTATATCGACGGATGAGGAAAACAAGTTCCTATGCCCAGTGATTAAAAGCCAAAAGAACTTTTATAGGAAAGAGAAATAACAGTTGAAAGGGTGTAATTGGTAAAAAAAAAACAGCTAATACTAATGTTTTTGCAGAGGGACGAATATTTAAACTGAAAATTGTTTTTAGGTGTGATGCTTTTTATTCTCTTGGGTGGTATTCTTTCACCTGGTCTCCCGGGCGATAAAACGGTGTCACTTGACCTTCCCCCGCAGTATTGCCTAGTACGTTTCGTCTTACTGTCACATATGCATGGCTTGCTGTAAATACAAGAACATAGAGAAGATGGTGGCCTCGCTCCACTCCTTTCATGCCGAATCCCATCTGATCCATGGCTGTCAAGCTGACTTCCACTAATTCCGCAGCGTTCTCCATCATCTTCCCCGTTTTAGTCACGGCGTTCAGGGAGCATTCCTGCTTCTTAGTATTATTCTAACTGTATTTTTCGACAACGGCAAAGTCTACGACACAAATCGCCGCCCCACTTTATCTGCCCACAAGTCTTCTGCCACGTCACATCGACCATCCACCCCTATTTATATCATGAGGCCCCCAAATCGGAGAAGCAATTAGGAATATTTCTAAGTCTCCTTTTTGACTAGAGGATTTCATGTAAGACTCACATCCCCTACCTCATTGCCGGCACTCGATCTTTCATAACCTTTAAAGTCATCTGTCCTACACTATATGGGGCGCTGACCGCTGCACGTTATTCTGTCTTCGCATTGCCTTGGTCCATTCCAAACTGGACTTTAGCTGCGAGGTGTGCAACTCGGAACCCTCCTCGACTCTCAGTGGTCTTGACCCACTTTAGAACCTGTCTCTTATTTTGGCTTCAGGAGCTTTCTACTCTTCTACAGTGACCACCTTTCGTGCAGTGTAATGTTCCTTCCCGCACAGATACACCTACCTTCCAGTCTGCCAAGACATTTTTTCATTTCTATCGGGTAAGCCAAATCCCTAGTCAACCTGCTGGTGTACATTGTATCTCCTGTCAAGATCAATGCCACCTTTTAAAGAACACTGTCGCCATTCTTCGCCCTCAAATTCCTTCTGTTTCCCTTCTATCAGATCTCTTTCACGGGTATCCCTCCATGGAAGCTGACTCCTGCACGAGTCTAAAACCACCTCTTGCCATTTGACAAGTCCTTGAAGTTGGCTACTGTTCAGTCAGAGGTACTTATCTATAGTTCTCCTCACTCTTAGTGCACGGCCATGTAGTGTTTGGAATTGCTGCCAGCAAAGATTTGTTCGAACTGGACAGCTGCCCAACAGTACTCTTAAATTAAATTAAACTAAACTAAGCTGCTTTAAGCCCGCTTTGAATTCGATTGTCCGAGTTCATCAGACGAACCAACGTAATAGGCTAGTACATATTTCGATTGCAAAAAGTTAGTGACTCTAAGACAAAAGTCGGAAGGCGAATCCTCCTTTGAGATTCATAGGCTGATCAAAATTAGTGGTTGACTCGAGAATTTGAAATTTAAAAACTAGAAATTGGTTATACTTCGCTGAAAATGTTACAAATCGTCATCGATTTAATCAAACATGTGGGCAAAATCGTGATAAGAGAGGCAAGGCTAAAGTTTGAAGGGTTTGAACTGTTAAGTAGTTTGAAAGTAAAGCTAATGGTTTGACTATTGGATATGAGGGAAGACTTAATTCAAAGCGAAGTTTGAAAGGACGAAGCGAGTAAGAAAGCGTTCTGAATTGAAACCACTTACCGGCCCAGCTTTCGCGATCCGAGATACATCTCCCACAAACCCTCAATCCCGGGTGGGAAACCAGAGGTTCAATTTTCCCCTGCTGTACCCCCCCCCCTCCCCTTAACTTCCTATTCTGATCCAAAGCACTCGTTTTATCCTCTGATTTTTGGTAAATAGTGTTTTCTCCTTCCTCTCTTTCCCTTCCACTCGTCTTCTCTTTCTTCTGTATTTGCACTTATGTCGTCCTCCCCCTTCTCCCTCCCCCACTTTCATTTTTCTACCACTTGTAATCAGCTTAGCTCGGTGGTCACTGGATACTATTAAAATAATAATAATTGGCGTCTTTATTAAGTTCTATCCTCTTTTGAGTATTGAATTAGTCCTTAGGCGGTAAGACCCCTAGTCTCTTCCTTTCTCCCTTCAACTTGACAGTTCTTTCTTCTCAAGAGTTCTCGGACAGATATTCCTTTGTGTCACTTGGCGACCCTTGGGGGGGGGAGTATAATAATTTGAGCGTTTTTCCAAGCTCGCGTTGAGTAATTGAATGGATTACCGGGACCGGGAGGCTTTTCTTCCCCAACAGTCGCAAGATGAGTTCCGCTTAGGGATTTGGATGGTGAAAAGGGAAGAAGTGAATGATAATTCTCTTCTGATTTGACAGAAGTTATTGTTGAGGGGGTATTTTAGTTATGGGAGTGAGTTAGGCACTCAAAATAAGAAAGGGTTTAAATTTTTGACTCCTACTTTTCGTCTATTTTTTGTCGTTGTTTTGTTTTGTTTTTGCATCTCTTAGGGATTCTTTTCGGCATGGTGTTGACCCCCCCCCTTCCTAACCCCAATCTTTAGAGTCGAAAAGATATGGCTCACGAGTTCCTGCCATCGTTGTTTTTTTTATCATGTTTTCAAGTAACTACAACCGATTCTGTCACTTGTTCCCCTCAATTTGACCACCGCACGTAATCGCCAGGTGAGAGCCCCACCCACCCACCCTCATTTGAGTTCGTCCGTAAGATATAATAAGCGCTGGGTTACGCCCGTTCTCATTTGTAGTTCAAATTCGTACTCGTGAGTGTGTCTGTGCTCTTTTCTACGAACTTGTTCTTGCAGATTCAGGGTCCCCCCCCCCTCCGCTCCGTCCATTCTTTACAAGGTTTACTAGTTCAGTTCTAGTGGATTAATTTTGACGGGAGAAAATAATTCGGTTGGCATCTAAAATTTCCTGTTCAGTAAAATACCAACAGAAAACATGAGGGTGGTTCCTACCATACACTATTTAGGTGGGATAATTGATGATAAAAGGAACATTTAAAACATTCAAACTATAAATAAACACAGCTTAGGCATTCGCAAATACGACATTACATACTCTGTAATTATTAAAAGTAGGATTAAGGAATGCCATCCGTTCATTGCCCAGGACGGTCTCCCCACCGACCGGATGATGAAACCAACATAAAGATCAGCATGGCAATCACTGGTGAGCCCGAGGACACCAGGTTCCAAGAAAACTTAAAATTCTTTGTGTGTGGAGGGTGTGGGGGATGATGCATAAAACACGGTATAATTTAATGTAATGTAAACATCAAATTCTATAATTGATATAAAAATTAAGCAATGAAATTAAAGTAGTATTAAATTTCAAGTGACCTGAGTTTAGGAAGATTGCCGTTTGTCAATTGATTGCCGCGTCGTTTCCCGATTGAGAGGCGATCTTTCCCCGCCGATGCACCTCCTTTTCCTTGCCTCTCGCAAAGCCGCTGTAGCTGGTAGTGAGAAACCTGAAATAAGTTCCCCAATTTAATAAATACATACATAGAGTTTTGTCCTTTCTTTATAGTATACATGGGTAGGTATTCGTAAAGGCTTAAGTTATGCAAGCGTTAGGTACAGTCCCATAGTGAGCTCGGCAGTAACTTTCTATAAAGTTTCTAAGTAAATTATAATTTTCCTACATTCTCCTCGTTAAGAACAAAGGGCCTCCTAAGAATTCAGGGACACAAGTTGGAGAAATAGTAAATTGAGGTAACGATATATTAGTTTGGTTTACAATTTTGTTTAAAGTTAAATGAACCAGAAATGAAGTCAGCTCCAGAGGCTTAATTTAAATGGACGAGGGGGGGGGGATGCTTATAGCCCTCTTGTGATTGTGTGTGTGTGATGTCCTGTAGGATTTACCTACCCCTATAAAGGTAGGCAAAACACTCTGAATTGAACCTGCATGTCGATGATAGAAAACCAACGGTGTAACCAACAGGCTAGCGAGAGCTCCATATAAATTAATGCTATCGAAAGTTAAGGAAGCTACATCTTTTCACCTTCAAATTAAAAACAAAATTTAACACATTTTAAAAAGTTGGCTTCTTTTTGGAAAAATATTAACTTAAAATTTAAAAATTTGGCTTTCATATTAAAAAAAATGAACTTCCAATATGAAAAATTATGACTTTCCTATTAAAAAAATTGAACTTCAAATTTAAAAAATTGACTTTCAAATTAAAATACTTGGATTTCAAATTTAATATGTTGATGACCTTCATTTTCTAAAAGATGGATTTCAATTTTCTAAAAATTGACTCAAATTTAAAAAATTGATTTTCAAATTAAAAGAAATTAATTTTTCCCGCCTGAGGAAGAACCCGCATTTATGCCCAATCCGCCCACATTTGGGTAGGGAGTCGAGTCGAGGCTTTTGGAGCCATTTGGCCATTTCAGCTTCCAATGTTCCCAATTGGTGGCCATGTGGTGTAAGGTCGTTCCTTGCTTCCCTTCTCCAAGCCTTGCAACCTGGAGCCCATCTTTTATTTCAGTTACTTTTATCTGTTTACAGGAATTTATTTCAGTTTTCAGAGCTCTTTATTTTATACATGTAGAAAATAGCAGTATTGCAATTTTGAATTATAAAATATTTTCCAGTGCAGTATTTGAAAAAATACTCAATGGGTTATTGAGAGGGCTGAGTTATGCATAGCAACGGTTGCTAGGGGCGCGAAAGAGCTGCCATTGAGGATATAATGAAAAGAAATCCCACAAGCAACGAAAATAGGCTCTCTAACGTCACAGCAGAGAGTTGGCCGAGATGTTGGAAATGTTCGGAAGATGACTAATGGAGAAATATTAAGCAGTTTATTATTACAAACGCATATGGTAGATAATACTGTAGATATGACTCTTAGAAATGTTTTTAGTGATAAAAATGGTATTTCATGACGAAATAAGTACCCGAGATCCGAAAACGAAGAAATAAGTGTCTGAGATGCGAAAACACTAGGTTATTTTTGCGTAGGTTGGTGGCGAAATTAGTGCTGGTGACGTTAAACACATTCAGATGATATTACATTTTTTAACTGAATTTCATTTGTTTTAAATTGAGTAACTTTTTTTGTTGTCAGTTTTTAAGTTGAAGGTCAACATTTTAAATTTAAAATCAAATTATTTTAATTTGAAAGTCAACTTTTTAAATTTGAAGTTCATTTTTTTAAAATTTCAGGATAAAAATGGGTAGTTGTTCTACTGTCTGTAATCCCCGTAAGGGGCACGGCGATTTTCTTTCTTGGCCGTCGTGCTGACGAGACTCAGTGCCCTGTCCAGCCCCAGCTTAGTCTCTTCTCCTTCCTTCTGACATCCAGTTTCCTCACTTTCCATACAACCTCTCCCGCAACTTTCTATGGTCGGCCTCTAATTTTACAGGGTAGACGCCGACCAGCTTGCTCTCACCCAACCATCCCAGATCGGGGCTGAGGGGAGAGGGGACAACGCCCCCTCACCCCTGAGCTTTGGTTTGGTGTGGTGGGTTTTTAACAACCTGCTTCACCCCTACTCTCACCTTTCTCACATAGTCTTTCTCTCTCCTTTAATAGTCTATCAATTTTATGCTCAACCCAAGGTGGAGATACCATGCCGATGGGATGCCTGTACACTGGGTGGAAGGAGTGGTCCCAAATGGCGGCAGCTGGTTTTGCCAGCCCAGTATTCACCAGTAGCGTGCATTCAATGGAAGCAATGCCTTCCCTATTTAAGAATAAAATAAAAAGAAATTACAGCCCAACAATTAATATGGCAACAGAATTAATTTTATTCTCACATTTATGCTTGTCTATACTTATATACACCATACGGTACCGTTCACCTTCAATCGAATTGGCGTTAGATCCTGATGAGCCCGACTGCAATTGGAGAAATGCATCCTTTTCGTGAGATTTCTACTTTTTTTTCCTCTCTCTTAATTTCAATAATAGTTCTCCTTTTGTGTGCTTTGGAATGAATAGTTTAAAAGATATTTTGCTTTTCTCAGCAATAATATACAATCATTAGAGTTTTATGATTTTTATCTAGATATTTCAACTCCGTGCTAAAATTAAGAAAAAAATAACCGATTTGTATACGGAAAAGGAAAGAAATTTAGCTTTGCAGTCTTTAGCTTGCATCTGTCAACTCTGTCGTGTTGCCAGAATCTAAAAAAAGCAACAAAATGTCTAAGAGACATTGACGTAACTATTATTATGGTCTGGAGCTTAAACAATTTTTATATTATATTTAAATGCTGGTTCTGAGAATGAAAGCAGCTACATAGCATAAACTCTGTATGCTTATGCTCTTGTGTCTTAAGTATTTTGTTAATTTTCCTGAATTCTGGCAGCCCTACCGGAGTCACCCCTCGCATCTTTGACATCAGTAGCTGCGAGGCAGGGTGATTGCATTGTTTACAAAATAAGTGTGGCCTATTGTTTATTCATTTTTTTTAAGTGATAACCCCCTTTTAAACAAGATGGATGCAAATGAAGTTGGTTGAAAGTGCGATTGCATAATTAAAAAATTATTAAAAAGGAAGTTCCGTGCGATAACTTATAATGAAAGAGAAATTATTATTAAAAAGGGTAGGCCTACGCCAACACTAGATCTGTCATCCAAAACAAAGTGTTGCACTTGCAAATACAATGTAGGCCCAATATGATTAGAACATCTTGGCTAGCTGGTTGTGCATACTTACAGAAACGATTTTGTTGGCCATGTTTACTATGCAGTAATGATGTAGGAAATTGGAACTCAAATGGATTCGATGATTTAAATAATATGCATAAAGCGATTAAAAGTCACGAAACCGCTACTAGCCATATAAAGTGACTAGCTTACAATTATAGTTAATTTTAATGAACAACATATTTACTTCAATTAACATTTATTTTTGTAAAACTTGAATTGCTTCCTCATCTTCAAAAGTCACCGCACGCCACTCGTATTGACCCCTCGCAGAGCGGAGTACTGCGTGGAGTGATGAGAGTTTGCGTCCCGTGAAAATAGCAGAGTCATCATGCTCATGAATGAATTTTAAAAAATCTCCCCCTTTACGCCCCTTTCACACCAAACCCCCAAAACTATGACCAGAGAGGAGGCCTATCCTCTCCTATGCCTACAGGGGTAGGCAACTCACCCTAACCCCCTTCTCTGGAGTCGCCTTTGGCCGATCTCATCTTTCCAGTAGCAGCCCATTTTCTTTCACAGTAGACTGCCAAGAAAGTATACAGGCGGCCCAATACTGACTGCTCCCTTTGGGAGCGGCTCTTTAGGGCCAACCCCCTTAGAGGGGCAAGGGATGGCAGGGCCCGTTGGTCCGTGCCCCTAAAGCTCTGAATTCGTGCGCTCACAGTATACAGGAGGTCACTGTACGTGTCTCCTCTCTTACCCGACAGATGCCTGTTCGCCGGCCCAAGACGAGATGACTAAACGTACCTCGAATGGGATTCGTAATGTCTTGGGGAGGGATGACCACCTGGAGCTCCCCCATCCCTGAGATGGACATAGTTCATGAGGTGACCCAGCCCCACACGGTAGGATCTTCCCCGGGGTCGAACCCGGGCTCGGTGAAAGCTCCTTCTCAGACGGAGCTTTCACAGCCAAGACCTTCTGCATATCAGAGAAGGATCTTGCCAGGGCTGGACCCTCCTCTCCTAAAAAGAAAGGAAACCGTAAGACTAAAAAGACTAAGGGTTCCTCTCCCTCCGCAGGAGCCGCGGAGACGGACGGGGCCGCTAATCCAAGATTGGCACGTCCGGCCCCGGGCTCACCCAGGTCGAGAATTCCAGACAAAGACCAAAAGTGCGCATAGCGGAGCCTCGATTACACCGGAGCCCCTCATTCAGAGATTACATGGGGTTTTCGAGCCCACTGGCTTCAAACGCTTTCTCGTAATTTTACTCAACTGATGGTAGCATTTTGGCCATGGGCAACAGGATCCATCAAAGGAGAGGATTAGCTAGCCTGATTGGTAGAGAGTCGGAGGTGACCTGTTTCTCGCAAGGGAGCCTTCTGCCGAATGCTTCGAATCCCTCTGGGGCGGCCATGATTAGTGCCCTTTGGACACTTGATGGCACGCCAGTTAGTGTGACTCCGCAATCTACCATGAACTACGTGAAAGTGGTTTATGCTAGAGAACTCATGGACTACTGCATATATAACCACATTAGAGCTGGCCGACCATGGAGCGGTCAAGGCCGGACGTGTGATAAGAAAACAGTTAGGGGCCTCGAGACCCACCCCTACATTTTTCGTTACGTTCGACTGTGACAAACTCCATGAGTCGGTGCGTGCCGGTTTGTCTCCCTACCGCTACCGCTAACGCGTAAAGGCATTCATGCCAATGCCGCGGCGGGGGTGGGGGCTACTACTGCCACCGCTTTGGCCACAAATATCGCTCCTGTAGATGTGCAAAGTCGGGGTCACCCGAAGTCTGTGTAATTTGCCCCAAGGCTGCACACCATGAGTACAATTCATGTGTACCAACCGTGTCAATTGCGGTGAGCTACATCCCGCTTCTTCGAAACGATTCGGTGCGTATCTCCTTGAGAAGGAAATGCTGGCCGTTCAGGCCCAGAATCGGCTCTTATTTCGCGAGACAAGGACTTGGTCCTGGCGCGCCCGGCGCTGCCTGGGACGTCTTATGCCTCAATGTTAAGAAAGATATCTTTTGCTGGACAGCTGACGGCACAAAGGGTTTCTCACCCAGACCCTGATAAAACCAGGGCTGCCACCCCTTCCCCCACCGTGACCGTTTCGCGTAAGGCGAAACGGCCGCGCGCCTCCACCGAGTCGTTAGAACCACAGGAGGCAACATCCCTGAAGTTGGTCGTGAGGCCATCTTCCGGGGTTTCTAAAGCTACTTCCCGAAGTAGGACAGCACTGAAGGAGCTTCGGCTCATACGCCTACACCCATTGGTATGGTGGGTGGCGCCTTCAGCGCATTGTCTGGCCAACAGTGCCCGTAGTTCTGCCTCCGGGAAGCGTTCTGCAATTCCCGTGAGTCTCTTCTCTTCGAGGAGGGCCCCCGCATCTCCGAGCTATGCCTGTAGGACATTCCTCCAATGGAATTTACGCAGACTCCGAACCAATTGGGAGGAGCTTGCGGAGGCTTGTATCCCGTTTTTCCTTAGCTATTTTTTGGCAGGAGATCATGCTGGTCGCGTATCCCCTTCCCACCCTCCCGCGGTATAAAGGTTTTGCGACTCCACCACTACGGGATTAAGACCGGGCAGGAGGATGCGCCATTTACACCCGACACGATGTCTCCGTTCTTTTCTTTGCTTTAGATACCTCTTCCCCGACAATAGCTGTGCAAGTGCACCTGGATTGGAGGTATAGTGTTATTTCTGCGTACATTCAACAGTCAGCCCACTTCCACGCGGTTGACTTCCGCCCCGTCGTGTCACAGTTGCAGAGGCTCCTTCTTTTTCTCTGTGATTTCAACGGTAGACACCCATTCTGGGGAGATTACTCGATCGATCCCAAGGTTCAGGTCCTTGCCGACCTGATCGACGAGCTATTTGAAGTCAGTGGGGCTCTGGTTGTAATACTCCGCTCAGTATGGGAGATAACGCGACGTGCCCAGTTCGGACTCGGATTGTGATTTATAGCAACTCATAAAGTGCCATAATTGCTCTCGGGTCAGTGTAATCTCCGCATCCCCTGGTTTGCGATATCCGTGACCCCACGGATTTGGCATGCCGGGCGCATGTCGATTTTATCTTCTGCTGGGTTCCTGGACATGTAGGAATTGCGGGGAATGAGCGCGTCGATGAGGGCGCCAAATAGTCCGCGAGGACCCGGCTACCAGACAAGCGTTTCGCTCTTCCTCACACCGATTAATGGCTGGAATACGTGCAGCTCTCCAGGCTGCTTGGCAAAGAAGTTGGGAGACAGTCGAGGGGAACTTAAACTTACGTGCCATTGCGCCGCGACTCATTCCATGGACCTACCCCACAATACCGCGACGGCTTCAGGTTTCTCTCTGTCGCTATTTGATGGGGCGCTTGCCTGCCCCCTACAGCGAAGACTGCGTTGTCCCCCAACTGTTCGGCACATTCTTGTTGAATGTCCCAGTCCGGGTGATCTTCGCGCAAGTTACCTGGGGTCGCTACCGTTTGTCCCTTGTACTCGGGACTGATTCGTGCACACTGAAATGTGGCCCTTACTACTATGTTGTAGTTCGCATGTTCAAGCACCTGGAGGAGGCGGGCCTCCCCGCGACGCTGGAGCGTGCCTCTTTGTTACACTAAGATTTTTTTATTTTTTTTATTTTTCGGTTTGGATTTCTTTAATCTAGCTTAGTATTAGGCTGTAATGTCATTGCGGCAACTTTTGCCCTAGTATGCAGTCGCCAGATGGGCTCCTTAAAAAACAAGTTCTCCTGACCAAAGTCTCGTGCTCTCACTTATTCTGATTTATGACCTTATGACCTTCAAAACTTTCCATAATTCCCGGACTATCCTTGCTCGGACCTTGGCAATTATATCATTCTAAAGAGAATGTAAAAAACCTAATGGTTTCAAATTTCGTTCAAATCGGCCGAATAGTTATGAAGTTATTGCCAAATAATTCCCCGGCTAAGTTTGGGAGGATTTTGGCATTATATCATTCGAAAGAGAATGTAAAACAACATAAGAGTTTCAAATTTCGTTAGAATCGGCCGAATATTTATGATGTTATGCCCAAAACAAAATATAAGCAAAACGGGGACCGACCGACCGACATAGTGAGGTATAGAGTCGCATGCGACTAAAAATAACGAAGAGCTACCTCTTCTTGATGAAAATGAGGGTCAGTTGGAGAGTAAACCACGTTCCTTATCGGACAGACAAATTTTGATAAAACATAAGTTATTTCAGGTAGTAAGAGATGAGATAGGTTGCTTATATTTTTTTCGACTGCAGGTATGCTGATGCGTAGGTATAACCATCCTTCAATGCCCCAGGACGAAAGGTGGAGAGTGAGATAACAAACTGAATAAAATTTTTTAACCGTTTGCTCTCTCTGTATGATCCTTGCTTGGTCTTAGAAAAAGACGAAGTCGCTTATGTATCATCTTTTATTATTTCATATGGGTTAATAAGCATCTACTGGTTTGTATGGCGCTCTGAGGTTATTAAATTGTGCGAATGCTTCCCGATTCCTGTTGTTTTGATTGAAACTTGGACTTTATCGAAAGTTGGGGAAATTGGCAGCAAGATTCTTAATATATATTTCCAAGTGGCATCCTATAATTGTTTTTCAGCCGAAATTTCGCCAACTAGAAATTGCTGAATCGGAGACAGTCTGGCGGAATAACCTTGAACGACCAAACTGGATGATGCACCCTTTCTCAGATGCAAGATGACAAGCGTAAAATCAATACATAATAGTCAATCAAATATTGAAATGGGAAGAAGAGAAAGTATGTAATTAAAGCGAGATGTTCGTGACGAAAGTGGTAAAGTTAATGGAAGTTATATTCTCGGTAGAAACATGGATAGTTAGCGGAAGGACGCACAGTCTTCCAAGTCCTTCCCATCCGCGTTAACGGCGGCAAAACAAGTTACCTTCCCTGAGTTGCACAGTCGGGAAAATTGGCGGAAACTGAAGGGAGAAAAGAAATAGGGCAATCATGAAAAGGCCAGAGCGGAAGTAGTGGTAAACCAATACCTAATTGTGGAAGAGTAATCGCTATTGCAGAGGAAAGTGGTTGATGGTGAAGGAACGGAGCCCACAAGGAAGGAAGTTCAAGTTAGTAATTTGGAGTAGATGTGCTTGTTGTACTAACTTGATTCTCGTGGTATATGATACGCCCTGGTATTTATGGTGTACGAGGCTATTCCAATCTTTGTCGTCCCTCACCTTGTCCCTATTCCTATTTGTAGCCCCATTTTCCTTCATTTTATCTCATTTCACACCATTTTCGACTAAATGAAAATGCCTTCGTTTATTACTTCTTTTCATGTTATTTAAAAAAATCATTGATTTAGAGAACTCCCTCCCCCCCGTAAACCCATGATTGCATAAGGAAAATATCCTAGTGACTACTAACTTTCCTTGCCGTAATTTTCATCTCAGATTTTTCAGGCCACACTCGCATACATATGTGAGCCTATTTGCAAGAGTCTCGGTCATTTGTAAACCTTGCGATGCTGCGTCATCTTTTCATCTTTCCATTTGGATGTTCTCTACTCGAATAAGTTCTGCCTCGCCGCACTCGTTCATCTCCTCAACATCTTAAACTTTGCCTCGTAATAGTCCCTTAAAGTTTATTCAAAAGCATCATTAAAAGTTTGAGAAGTCATGTTCAGTATATCTCTAATTCGAAGTTATAATTAATTTGGACTGGGCCGCTACGTATACTTTTGAGTGGAGATGCGGTTTAGAATTTTGAACATCATTTAAAACATTCCGGGACTAGTTGGTGTTGCCGTGGCAGGTGGATTTTCTCCACTAGACTAGTTAATTAAAACGCGATTTTCGGTGCACATGGATTGATTTAGTGATTTTAGCGGTTTGCAAGACTTTTGTAGGCTCGTTTGACCCCTGCCATTGCGTAGTATTGGAGCGGCATTGCTTTTTGTTGGAAAGATTTTTCAAGTGGTAGATATTTATTAGTATACATAACTTTTAAAGAATTATTCTCCCGCCTTAGTATTCCTACTTGACGTGTAGCCCAGTTTATAGGGTTAAGTCCCCAAATTCGGCCAGTCTAGCTTCACAAGTAATTTCGGACATCTTTCACGCCCCCCTCCCCATCCCAAGCCCTTTTCTATTTCACCAATAAATAAAGTAAATATCTGAAAGCCCCAAATATGACTTCTCGGTGCGATTCGAACTTGAAATCAGTGTAATCCTTAGTTTCTGGCTTAATCAGATTACGAGCTGATTTTCGCCCCCCGCTCCCACTTTCCCTTAATCCTCCGGGGACAACCATAGATCCCTAATGGGCTCGACGTCATCTATATCTCGTGCGTGCTGTTCTGATACTTTCTGCTCCCACCCTCGTTTGTCATTTCTTTTGGAAAAGATCTTTCTTTTAATACTCCTTCAATCGGAACTAATGGAACCGGGGAGTTACGAACTCTTTACCTGGTTCCACACCGAGTCTCCCTCGTTTCTACTCGTCCCTATTACCGACACGACAGCACCATTTAGTTGGGGTGTAGGGAGGAGGCCCTATCAGTTCCCCCCCCCCTTTTATTCCCCTTCCTTGTTTTTATTCGTTTCATTTTATTCTTCGGTTTTCTTACTATGTTGCCCTCAGATTACACTATTTTCTTGGGCATCTTAATAACTTCTAAGGAGTTTTAAGTTATTGTTTTAAGTGCGTTTCCTTTACGAACTTATCCCCGCAGGTTCCTATTACGCTGTTTGGCCGAGTTTTTTTTTAGGGTTGACAAAATACACTTTTTTTGTTGTTGTTTTTTACATAATTTTCGCTTTTTGCTATCTCAGGTCTTTCTATTTTTCTCCCCTTGTTAAATTGTCTGCCCATTTGCTTCATTCTTTCTTGAGTAAAATTTCTTTTCTTCATTTCTCCTCTCATTATCCCCAAGTCGACCCAAATAATAAATAGCGTTTCTTGCGAACCGTTTCCTTCGATGACACGCCGATTGGCAGCAGGTATTTGTGGCTACTCTTTTCTTTCGTCAAAGCCATTTTCTTCCCATCAGAACCCGCTGCCCGCACATATGTTCCTGAAATGTTCCCAGGTCAAAATAAGTTCAGGAAAGAGAGAAATGTCACTGGCAGTCCCCACCCCCCCTCGGTGAAGTTGTCAGAAACTGACACTGGAAGTGAAGTCTGTAAGGAATTCTCGTTGCCTCTGAGCTTCGGCGATAAATCTTATTCTCCTTACGATTTTCCAGGATTAAGTTGTTTCTGCCACATTGAAAAGGGGCTTGGTGTGCGACATAATCTTGCTTTAAATGACAGATACGTGCATAAGTATGGTACGTGTAGTGCCCGATTTGTATATTCGTTAGGCAAAACAACTCTTAGCGGGGCTCTACCAAACGCTGCGTCTGTCTTCACGGCCGAGCTGGTTGCAATACAACGTTCGGTATAGGAGATAACGCGTTGTGCTGGTTAGGAGACTGAATTGTGATCCTTAACGACACATACAGCACCCTGAGTGCTCTCGGAGAATTGGAATTCTATCACCCCCTCGGTCGTGGTAATAGTGACGCCACGATTGCCGCGAACCAGACGGTTGTCGAGATTACCTTATGCTGAGTTCCTGGATATGTGGGGATTGCGGGGAATGAGGGTGCCAAAGAGTCCGCGATGACTGAGCGACCAGATCAGCGTTGCTTGGAAACAGCCGAGGGGAACTTAAAGTTGCGTCATCGCGTCCCGAAGGGTTACCATCGATCTACCCTCTAATGCCGTGACCTCTTCATGTCTATCTCTTTTGTCTTCGAATTGAGCGCATTAGCGCTCCATTGCGCCTAACTGCGATGACTGTGTTGTCCCCGAGATTGTTCGTCATATGCCGTTTTAATGTATGAGAGGATCTTCGCGCACGTTACCTCTCGGTACCGGGACGAGCGGGCTCGCTACAGCTTGACCCTTGTACTCGGGACGGGGTTCGTGTACACTGTACATAGGCTTGTGGACTATCTGACTTCTTGGAGGAGGCTGGCCTCCTCGATTTTATTTGATTCTTAGTTGTAGGTTGCATGTTCCCGTGTCCGGGAAAGGCGGGCCATAGGGTGATTCCTGCCTTCTCTTGCTTTTTTTGTTTGTTTGTCTTTGTTTTGTTTTTCTATTTTGGTTATTTTTTGCCTATTTTTTTAATCTAACTTTTTATTAGACTATAACGTGATTATGGTGACTTTTGCCCTAATAGGCAGTTGTCAGATGGGCTCTTTAATAAAAAGAAAATTGTCCCTTGTACTCGGGACGGATTCGTGCACACATACTTGTAGACTCCTTGACGTCTACGAAATGTGGAAGGTTCAGGCGAGTTTTTCTCCTTACCGGCCCCTATCGTTCCAGCACATTCGGATTGTTTACTTTTCACGTATTTTTCACTTGCCTATCAATACAAAACCTCTTCAAATATGTTTCATGGGAGATACCTTCGTTAGTTTTCATTTATAAAATAATTTCTCGCCGCAAATGTCTTCAAAGTAGAGTTTCAATGTTATCTGCTTTTTTTTATACCAGCTTATTCCACCGAGAAATTTCCTGCTCTAGCACGTAATGGTGAGAAAGTTTAGTATCCTTGTAACTTTTGATACATTTAGCTGATAAATGGCGCGAAGTAGGACCAAAATAGACACAGATAAGATCAACGACGCCTCCCAAGACAAAGCTGGGCAAACGCACTTGCTGTCACTGTTTTGGGAGAGACTTCTTCCTATTGCACATTCCCTAGTGCAGGAATGAGGAGCTTAACAATGCCCCGTTAAGATAATGGCTCTTGATACGAGTTCCGCCGGGGGCAGAGTGGAAAGACTGGCTAAAACGAAGGAAGGAGAAGTGGTGGTCAGCGACGTGCAGCAAAGTTTTGCTCAAATTTGTCGGTATGGTGTAAAAGTATGAGTTGATTAAGATAGACTTAGAATATACAATGGTAAAGCTGATCAGCATCAGGAAGGGCGAGGTTTAGCTGTAGGAGAGTATAAGGGATCTTGCCCTACTCGCCTTAGGCTGCGATAAAACTAAAGGAAACTTAGAAGATAGCTTATATGTACTAAATAGACTTAAACTAAAGGGAAAGAAATATGTCCAGTCTCAGAAAAATGTATATACTTTCCCACACCACCTACAGTGTGACATCATTTCTATTACACCACGTTTTTATTCTCTCTCACACTATTTCACCACTTGATATAGGACGATAGAACCATGGAGCTACGCTATGGAGGCATAGCCGAACAAGGTCCACGGGACCTTCGACGATTGCAGACTCATAATCAACCTTTTATTGTTAAACTCTATTAAATGTATTTTCTTAAAGAAGTGTAAGCGTCATTGCAAACCTCTCCATCTCACTGTACATTCGTGATGAGACACATAATTTACCCACGCCTTCTTCCATTACCTGGTTGTGTTCGCTCTCATTACAACCCTTTTGCTTTATAATGTCACTGCCTCTGAGATTTGGAGGCTCGCAGGTTTTTTTCTGCCTTAATTGTAAATGTCTAACATGATCTGGAGAGTTCTACCCCCCCCCCCTTCCATTCACTTTTTTCACCCACCTCTCCTCACAAACTTTCTAGCGGAGTTACCTTCGAAGTTTTTCGCTTCGTTTTATGTAAATTACTACATTTTTCATTTTTTTTATCCCCATGTCTTCATCAGTTAGCAGAAGCTTGGTGCTGGTTTGAGTGAAGACCAAATGTTCCTGCCTCGCTTGGGACTTCGACACGACAACCTCCTCTCACAAAAGAAAATAGAGCAGGATTGTAATGAGAGGAGGAGGAGTAATCCATTAAGCGTATCCCGGAAAATAATCTGAGTCATGCGAGGCTGCGTGACTGAATCTGCCAACTTGAAATTGGCTTAGGGTCTTTGGGTTCGTTTAATATGACATTAAAAGAATGGACTTATTCCTTGATGAAAGATTCGAGTTATTTACTCCCTATGCTTATTTATATGTGGTCGTCCGAAAAGTTCTTAGCGTTTCTGTTGCCTTTTTCAGTCCATTTATTCCGCAGCTCCCTAATTACATCCGTATCACACTGGGTTGTCTCGGAGGAAATTAGTTATCAAGGTGATTTTGACACAATCTAAATCGATAAACGATTTTCAGCCCAAGGCATTTAGCAGGTAACTAAATAAATGAAAGATCATGTTTTTATTTGACTCTCTCAGTCGCACGCTCCTGCGACTGACACCGGAGCGTGCTTCATTATTCATGCTATTGTTTTGATCCTTGTTTTTTTTTTCCTTTTCGCTTGCTTCGGTTTAGCCTTCTTCAATAGTTTTTATTGATTTGCAGTCACCAGATGGGTGCTAAAGAAACAAAAACAACAATTCTTCAACTTTGTTCAGGTAGCCAAGGAGAGATGATGTCTTGCTTTTTTTTTGTCTAACTCAGCCCCTTTTTTGTTGCTAGTTCTGTCCTTATCTGTTGATTTATTTTATTCATTTTTTCCAGCCACAAAGCATAACGTGTTTGCATAAATGTTCTACTTCAGCAGCAGTATTGGTGAATTTTCACCCAAACTACAGGATCGTTTTCGCATTATGTTATCGTAGGCAATGCATCTTTCTTCTCCAGTTACCAATCACTTCAAAAATATGTTTCATTGCGTTTTAAGAGCATGTCACAGATAGAATATCAGCCCGTGCAATTTTCTCCGAAAGGTTGCGAGGACCCATGCATCATAGCGGAAATGTGCCTAAGTTTCACTAAGTGTTCATGAACAGTACTCTTTGGAATTTCCAACATTTCTGCAAGTTACTTGCCATTTCTGGGTTTTTATTAATGCTTACATTCAAAAGATCTCCAAACTCTGGAAGTTCTTCCAGAGCGACTTGCCTATTCTAAGCTGAATGAAATCTCTCCGTCTGACAAAAGTTTGCAAACTATCTCTGAACCGTTTATTCATCTACAACATGCACATTAAAAATGGTTTTACATGTTTCTGCAGCGTTTTTCAACACTATTTTTTAAAGAAGAAAAGCATTACGTGAAGAAAATGCAACTTTTGAGTATGCATGTTTGACCTTGATAAGGACTGAGAAAAATAAGAAATACCGATTTTTTATGCGAGACGTAACCGTTTACCTCGCTGCAAATGATGCCAGCACATCAGTAGTACTACCATTACTGCAATAATATGAAGAATTTATATCACAACTGTCGAAATCGCTCAGAACTTTCCGAATGACCTGATAGAAACTTGGAAATGCTTCTGGTCTTGGGTGCACAAGGATTGTAATAATAGGTAGGGTAAATTTCTACACTCTGCCTATATGTATGTTCGCTCTTTTTCTTCTTCTATTCGCTCTTATGTGCTTACATGGGTCTCCTAAATTAAGCCATAAGCCAAATAAATCTTACATGTGCAAACCACTAATTCCCGAAAGATCCTAACATTAAAATAATCAAAACAGTTTTTTCACACTTAAAATTTGTATTTTTATTATCCTTTAAAAAACGATCCTGGGACATTGAAGAAGGTTTTTAATCTTTTTTTTTAGTGAAAAAAACAACAACAGTGGAGACATTTCCCTTAAGAAGTGAGAATATGTGTAAGATACGTAACCCCCGAAGCCAAAAAAGGAAATTATTACTCGAGACGCTTAGAACCGGAAGGGGGAGGTAAATCTCCGAGATTTCTTTGATTATTTTCTTAAAAGAAATCGCGGAAACTATCAGCGAATTCTCAAGTTGACTTTACTCTATTTAGGTTGGTTTAATTTGGACACATTTTCCTCATCAGCAATGTTGTCTGTATATTACCATTGATTGCACCAGCAAAAGAGTTTGAGTTCGTACTTGATATTCATAATACACACTTTTGTGTCCTGTTGGTGATGTTTATTATTCTACTGTCACCTTAAACCTCTCTGTTTTCCTGTTCTTTATATTTATCGACCTTTTCCCTTCGGTCTCTTTCCGTCTCTTCATTTCCTCTCTTTGGTTATTCGTTTTCTATCGTTTCTTAAACAACGTCATTGATCACAAAAACTGAAAGTAACGAGAAGTAAAAAAGCAAATAAATACATGCGCGGAATTTGTTTTCATACAGTGACCAGTAAAATATTTTTTAATAACTCTAGAAAGATGAAATAAAAATATTCGAAAGAGGATATTCCACAGCTTTATTTAACTAAATAACATTTTTAAAAAATATTTCCTTTGCACACGTATTGATACGAAGAGCTAGATTTTCAATAAATGTTCAAGCTGAGCGTTGATTGAAGCGATGTTTTTTCGCTCGACGGTAGATGTCGCGTTTTGAAACGCTTCCTTTTATACAAAATCCCCGGCAAAAAAGTCAGGAGGGAACAAGCCTGATGATCTAGGTTTCCAGGGAAACGCTGATGGATGCGATATTAATCTTCCATGAAACCAATCCTTCAGCCACATCGTGCATGCAGAGGCAGTATGTGAAGTTATCCCGTATGGCTGAAACTCTTCTTTCTCACTGATTTCGTACTGAGATTACTAATCAGTGAGCGACCCCACTAATTCGCTTCTCTTACGTTCAGAGTTGTCTTCATTCATGTTCTTAAGCGGTCCATTTTGCTGCCGCCAATTGCTAAGAGTTCTTTGCATTTTAATTACGCTTAACTTTCTTCGATATAAAGATTGAAAAGAACGTATAGTCTTATCTTGGATCCATGCATATTCTAGGCTTTCATTGGTTAAGTTAATTAGAACACATTGTAGAGGGGCTGATGCATGACTAATAATAATTTCAACTGTAAAAAAAAAGAGGTTATAAACCTAGTTAGGCTCCAGTATAGAACTTCAAACTTCCCTCTTTCGATTAGTTATTTATTTAATCTTTTAGCTTTAAAGGACTAATAATATACGTCGTTCAATAACAGATACATTTTTCACTGGTCACTCAGTGTTGACGGTAATTAAGGGTCATTACAATTACGAAATTACGTGTAATTACTTTCAACGAATGCCAAATATATCGCTAATTTGGAGTGTTTGTATGTCGTTTTAATTGAACGTGTAATTATTATTTTGAGCATATGAACGAGACGCTCTATCCACTCGGCCACCTGGGTGTGCCTAAGGGCTTATTTCAAGCATAGCTTTAAGATGCCTCTCTTTGATCGCTAACCGATATTCTTTCTGTATAGTCTACCTCCGTTGAGGGAGGGAGGGCGGGGGCGCAGGTTCAGGAGACTTTGGCGCCTGCTCAGACCCTAGTACCCCAAGTAGTTACTGGGGCTCCTACTCCCCCCCCCATCTTGGGTTCACATGACTCGTTAGGCTTTTT
This sequence comes from Ceratothoa steindachneri, assembly GCA_963969495.1. NCBI lineage: Eukaryota > Metazoa > Arthropoda > Malacostraca > Isopoda > Cymothoidae > Ceratothoa > Ceratothoa steindachneri. The sequence goes on from OZ018331.1 coordinate 93,623,542, forward strand.
TGGAAATCTCTCACCGAACGCCCTGAAGAATGCCTTCGTTTGTTTTCGCTTTATTTTAAAATGAATAAAAGTGGTTAGCAATTCCTTCTTAAGGACATCTCCCTCCGTGGTTGAACGCGGGTAGATTCAGGAGAGTACCCCTCTCCTACCACTACACCTGTTCTATTTGATCTCCTTTTTTGGCTACTCAACTTGCACCTATTTTTACCCCCGCATGGGAGGGGGGTAGGTACCCTGTGTTCATCTCACGGCAGGGGGTTACCCTCTGTAGCCTGGGACCTGTAGGAGCTGCGCCCCCTCCCTGCCTGAGTGCAAATTTGGGAAGTCCTGATGTCAATGGGTTGACATGAAGTCTCTGATGGGGCCTGGGAAAGTTGATTTGCGCTTTCTTCTCTCCCTACTCAGCACTACCTTACCTTTTCATTACTACTACTATTAGTTATTATTATTATTATTATTTATTAGTAGTATTTATCATTAGATATTAAAATTATTGTATTATTGTTAGTCTATTATTATATTATTATTATATTATTATTATTTAGTATTATTTATTAGTGTTATTATTTTATTAGTACTAGTAGTAGTTAGTATTTTTTATTATTTAGTATTATTATGTATTATAATTATTCTGTATTACTATCACTGGATATTGTTATTATTCTGTATTATTATTATAATTATTATTTAATTGTATTATTATTATTACGGCTATCCCCTCAATCTTATCTACCCGCACTTTGTACCAGGAGGACTGTTCCCACTTGGACAGTGTTCGGTCTGGTACCCATGGTGCCTTGGTGGACTGCATGCCTTCCTGAGATCACCTAGCAACAGGGTGATCACCCACTCTACTCGTTAGTGGACTCGCTTCTCTCTACTTCTCTTTATTACATACCCAACTACTCCTTTCCCAACTCGTTCTTCTATTCACAGAGGTTATGGTTGCCTGGTACCCTTTCGTCCTCCTACGAGGGCTGAAATTCGACTGGTTAGCGCAAGTATTACGTACGGGGTGTGTTGAGTCTTCTACTCTGCCTCGCCTATTTAAGAAGCAGTAGCTGATCTCAGATCGTCAGTCACAAATTCTCCAACAATGGAGAAGGTTGAGCACCGCGCAGTCATCAAATTTTTGACCAAGGAAGGCAAGAATGCAAAAGAGATCCATGAACGCATGGTTGCAGTGTACACCGACACCGCCTCTTCCTATGCAACCATTGCTCGCTGGAATAGGGAGTTCCGCCATGGTCGTGAGTCCCTTGAAGATGACCCTTGTCCAGGACGCCCTTTAGACGTGACCAACGAGGACAATGTGGCCCGTGTGGAGAGGATGATCATCGAAAATCGCGGGTGAAGGTCGAAGAAATCGAGCGACAACTTGGAATATCACATGGAAGTGTTATCAACATCATTCACGACAATTTGGCCATGACCAAGGTCTCTGCCCGTTGGGTCCCTAGAAACCTCACGAAACCTCACGCCACATGATCGACTTCAACGTCGTCAAAGTTCGGAGGAGCTGCTGCTACTGTACAACCAAGACCCGGCGGGATTCGAGTCACCTATAGTGACAGGTGATGAAACGTGGGTCCATCACTGGGATCCCGAGACCAAGCTCGAAAGCATGGCCTAGAAGCACAGGGGCTCTCCGACCCCCATCAAGTTCCGGACCCAACCCTCAGCCGGGAAGATTATGGCCACCATCTTCTGGGATTCTGAGGGAGTGTTGATGGTGGACCATGCGCCTCGTGGAAGGACCATTACAGGCCAATATTACGCCAAGGAACTGGCTGGGTTGAAGAAGTGCATCCGTCAGAAGTGGCGCGGCAAGTTGACACGTGGTGTCCTGCTCCTCCACAAGGCCAGAGTGGCACAAGCTGCCCTGCGCGAGTGCGTATTCGAGGAGCTCAACCCTGCTCCCTACAGTCCAGATCTGGCCCCTAGCGACTACTTTTTATTCCGCCAGCTCAAGGCTGCACTGCTTGGACGCCGGTTTGGGGACGATGAAGATGTCTAGCTCGCCGTCCAGCCGTGGATTGAACAGCAGTCGGGAGATTTCTGGTTGTCGGGAATTCGAAGCCTCAGGGACAAGTGGCGCAAGTGCATTGAAGTCGAGGGTAGTTATATTGAAAAACAATAAAACACTTTTCCTTATATCCGAATTGCAAAACTTATTGACGGCGCCTCGTATGGAGTCTTTTCTCTTAACCTCCCAAGTCATTGGGGGGGGGGGCATAGTATCTACGTTCCCTGTGTCTTCCTTTCTTTTTCTACACTATGTTTACAATCGAAGATAATATATGGAATGCGCGTGAGGATTTGCCTCGAAGTGCTGCCTCGCCCGCCCTAGGTATCTAGGAGGACCAGGTAACACGAGACACCCCTTCGACCGGTGGAGGGACTCCCTTCTCACCATCCGCATGCGGCAAAGGGGCTTCTCCTTTTTTATCTTTGCAGCTGCTCTCGGGCAGCTCCACCTCTGTAAATGAAGTGCTTTTCCAGGTGTCTCTCCGAAACTCTTTTAATGGAGAGGAAGTTTACTCCTCTCCTGAGTTTACGAGTGCTGGGATGTCCCCCTCACCCCATTCTATGAATTTATCATGGACAAATCCATCTTTTGACTAATTACAGTCTCCCCTTCTCTAGCACAGGGGACTACTAAGATAGCAGGCAGGCAGTGGGAGCGACTCAATAGGACCAACCCCCTTAATAGGGCAAGGGAAACCGAGGTCCATCGGGCCCTGCCCCCTGCAGTCATTTATTTTGACATTGTGGGGGTCGGCGTGCCTGCTCCCCTCTCTTCGCCGGTCAGAGACTACTCTGACTGAAGGTACATCGAATGGGATTCATGATGCCTTAGGGGGGAGAGCCACATGGAGGACCCCCTGAGCTATACATGATCCCAATGGTGACCGAACCACAGATGGTAGGATCTTGCATGGGGTCGAACTCGGGCTTGGTGCCAAAAACCGAACCTAGATCCTCCTCTGTCCAAGCTTCATTTCGTTTGAATCTAGCCCCCAAGACTCGCAATGCGAGGAAGGACTTCCTTCTCCGCCTGGTGCACGTCCGATAGCCAAGACCTTGTCCATCTCGGAGAAGGATCTTGCTGAGGCGAGTCCCTCGGACCTCAGGGCCCCTTCCGGCGGTGGAGAGAAGTGAGTTCATACTCCACCATACTCTCCCCAAAAGAAAAAAGAACAGGAAAACAAACAGGGCTAAGGGTTTCTATCCCTCCGAGGGAGCTCTCGTGATGGACGGGTCGGCTGCCGTTTTGGCAAGCGACCAGGCCAAGATTGGCACATCTGGCCCCGATGCGCGCTCGGGTGGGGGTCCCAGACAAAGACTTAAAGTCGCAAGTGTACCGAGTGGAGCCTCGATTACGTCGGACTCCCTCATTGAGAGTCTACCTGTAGTTTTCGAGCCCACTGGCTTCAAACACTTTCTGGATATTCGCTATATTGATGGTAGCAAGTTGGCCAGGGGCAACATGAACCATCAGAGCAGAACATTAGCATGCTTGATTGGTAGAGAGTCAAAGGTGAACGCTTTCTCGGAGAGACACCTTCTGGCCAATGCATGGATCCCTCCGAGGCGACCATAATTAGTGTCCTTCAGACAATTAATGCTTCGCTGGTGAGTGTGACCACGCACTCTACCATGAACTTCGTGAAAAGAGTAGTTTATGCGAGGAAACTCGTGGACTACTCCCTAGAAGACATCACCTTAGAACTGGCTGACCATGCAGCGGTCAAAGTCGAACGTGTGACGAGACCCACCCCTGCAATTTTCATTACATTCCAACGTGACAGGCACTCGTGCCACTGCCGCCGAAGTGCTACTAGTGCCACCGCTTCGGTCATAAGAATCGCTCATGTAGAAATGCAAAGTCTGGTTTACCCGAAGTCCTTAAGCGCTCCAAAGCTGTACACGATAAGTCCCTATCTTGTATGTCCAACTGTATCAATTGCAGAGAGCTCCACCCCTTCGAAGCAATGCAGTGCGTATCACCCGTAAATATAAATCCTGGCCATTCAGTCTAAGGATCGCCTCTCATTTAGTGAGGCTAAAGACTTAGTCCTGCTGCGCCGGCGCTACCTGTGCTGGCTTTTCGCAAACCGCGAGGAGATATGACTCTATCCCGGCCGGTTTCCGCCCAATCACTCTAATCTCCTGCGTGTTCAAGTTGATTGAAAAATTGGTAAATTTTAGACTAGCCTTTTTCTTGGTCAGCGTAGGTCACCTGTCTTTTCTATAGTGCGCTTCCGCAAGTTCCACCCTACGTCGGATGCTCTGCTCCGATTAGATACCAAATGGCAATTCAGTATCATGGAGACCCCGCACAATGGGGGAAGGGAATGCTCCCCAATATTTCTGAATTTTTGCCGGATCGGCGATTCTGCGTAAGGGAGGGGGGGAACCCTCCCCACCCCAATATAGCAGGCGGAGCGAGTCCCACAGGGAAATGTCCACAGTACCACACTCTTTATCCTGAATATCAACGGTATTCCATTGGTGCTGATTGAACCTGTTTTTGCTCCGCTCTACGTAGAAGACCTTTCGATCCCCTTTGGTGCGGCCCAGATGCCAACTCTGGAGCTTCGACCCACATAAACGTTAAACCGCAACTCTCACTATGCCGAAGCACACAGGTTTCGGGTTTCTTTGGCGAAGACTAGGGTGGTGTACTTCTGCTGCCATCCCCGACTCCTCCCGCCTGGAAGTGGTGGATTTGCAAGCTAGATTTATGCATCCGCAACAGAGCATGGATTGCAAAATGTGGACTCGATCCTCACACCGGTCTCCGCCTGGCGACCGGTGTCTACGGCACTTATCTCATTGAGAACCTACTTATCGATGCTGGGGAGATGCTACTCGTTCTGCGCAGTGCAATATGCTCTGTATGCATACGTAGCCGATCTCTACGGTGCCTATGTCGCCGAGAGACGCCAGTAATACTCTAAGCCCTTTGGGTTTAAGGCTAGCAAACTCCTTTGAGCTCGTGGTGTAGTTCTTTAGCGCGTGCTACTTCTGTTTCAGCTCATGATGGCACCTTGGAGGTACCACCTTTAACTATTTAGCGCCACCCCTCCGCTCACAAAGGTCATACAGAGCCGTCAGTATTGCGTACGTTCTTTTGGAGCACACTTCCTTTCACGCTGAATCCGTGCCGGTATATATGGATGACTCTAAGTCTCAGAATAGAGTTGGTTTCCATGCCGTATCCCCTCTTTGCGAGACGGGCGAATGTCGAGATTATTTACTCTGGGTCCTGGTGATGTGGTAATTGTGGGGAATGAGGGCGCCAGAGTGCGCGAGGACTTTTCCCTTTTCCTCACACCTACTACATCTCAGGAATCAGGGGGGCTGCTTGGCTAAAAAGATGGGAGACGGCTGAGGTGAACTTTAAGTTGCGGGCCATTGCGCCGCGACTGTCCCCACGGACCTACCCCTCATTGATAGGTCGGCTTCAAATTGGGCACACTCGCGGAGCGCACCCACATTTATTTGACGGAGCGGTCGCCTGCACTTTATTGTGACGATTGCGTTATTTACCAGACTGTTCGGCACATTTTTGTTGAATCCCCCAGTGTGGATGATCTTAGGTCATGTCCAGCACCTTTCCTCCTTCTTGGAGATATGAATGCAAAAGCCCCTTATGGGGGGAAATGACTTATAATGATCGTGGACGATCATTTGAACAACTGACTACACTCCCGATTGCACTCTTAAATGATAATACTCCCACTCACTTCCACAGCCAAGCCAATACTTCTTCAATAATAGACCTGGCTATCTGTTTAGTAGATAGTATTCTTGATTTTGAATACTCAGTTATTTCCTCGTTGCATGGTAGTGATCATTACCCGATTAAATTGAACCTCACAGACCCTGCCAACATAGCTCACAGCCCTGATCGCTATAATATTGAAAAAGCTGATTGGAATAAATTTTTTGCTGCAATACACAGTCCTGAAAGCAAAGGATATTCTGGATATAAATGTCCTCCTGGATACCAGTTACAATCTTCATTTCAGCCGCTACACAAGCAATCCCTCTAAAGTAGGGATTGAAGGGACGAACTCCAGTGCCCTGGTTTACAAATGAATGTAAACAAGCATGTCGTGCTCGCCTAAGAACAGAGGGCTATGAAAAGGAACCACTCAGTGCAAACTAAAATTAACTATACTAGAGCCAAAGGACATTGCCGTCAGGTTTTTAAGGAAGCTCAGCAGCAATCATGGAAAAATTATGTGTCCTCAATTACATCCCGATTGTCATTGCATCAAGTATGGAAGCGTATTAGCAAAATATCTGCTAAATCTACTCCATATCCTACTCCAGTACTACGTTCTCCTGATGGAGACCTTATATGTGATCATGCCCCTGTGGCAAATTACTTTGCACATCATTTTAGTAATATATCTGGTGATCATAATTACTCTGGCGCCTTTAAACGACATAAAGAAACTTGAGTCTACTCCACTTTCCTTCCATTCACGAACTTCTGCTCAAAAACATTACAATCTACTTTTCACTTATTGCGAATTCGCATCTGCTTTGTCAATGATGCATGCCAGTAGTCCTGGCCCTGATGGTATTGCATATAACTTCATCAAACATACTTACCCATCCCTAGGAGAATTGCTCTTGGGGGCATATATACAGAGGAAATTTACCCACGGAGCTGGGATGTGGAATTTGTATTGCCCATTCCCATGCCGGGGAAGGATTTGTATATTCAAGGGAATTACCGACCCATCACACTGACCAACTAAACTGTACGTGTAAGTTGATGGAGAAAATGGTTAACAGTCGATTTATGAGTCCTTGAATGGCAAGGCCATTTAACCCCAGCTCAATCAGGTTTCTGTCATGGACGCAGTACCACAGACCACCTGATTCAATTGCAGACAGATATCATAACAGCCTTCAACTCTTGTTTGCCTCCCATAGTAATATTCTTTGATTTACAGAAAGCCTACGATACCGCATTGAGGAGAGGTATTCTTCAGACAATATATGATTTTGGGTTCAGAGGAAATCTGCCCATCTTCATTCAGAACTTCTTAAATAATAAAACTATCCAAGTACGAATTGGTCGTGCCACCTCCGACCCTAAGTTGTTAACCTATGGAGTCAGTCCCTCAAGGCAGTGTTTTGTCTTGTACCTGTTTGATTTTGGCAATTAATGGAATCACTAGGTCTCTTCCCAGTAGTATTGCATCAACTTTGTATGTTGGTGACTTGAAAATATATGCATCTGGTACAATCCCCCATCTACTTGAACGTCGTCTTCAGGTTGCTCTACGTAATAAGACTGGTTTTACCTTTTCTACCGCGAAAACTGCATCTATGTACATTTGCAGGAAGCGAGTTTGCCCTAGGATGGCACCAATCACTAATGTGCCGGTCTACAAATTTCTTGAGATGTACATTGATGATAAATTAACTTGGAAACCACATATTATATTACCCATCTGAAAGCTGGGGAGCAGATCGGACATCGCTGATGCGGCTGTACATCATGCTCCTGAAGTCTCAATTAGAATATGGTTGTGAAGCATACTCATCGGCTTCTCATAGACAATTAAACAGAATAACACCAATACATAATTCAGCCATCCGGACTGCAACTGGAGCTTTTCGATCATCCCCATTAAACCACTGGAAACATACCGAAATATAAAGCTGCTCAATACCTATCTATGAATCGAGTGCAATCCGACCAACCCTCTCCATGAATGCATAGCACTGATGGATGATGAAGATGAGTCTAGCCAAGAGGATGTGCACATCCCCAATCCTAGTTATACTAGTTTCTTTCAACTGACGAAAGCATTGAAGAGTCTGTGTGGAATCCCATTTGCACACATTATGACAGGATCACCTCGCATATATCCCTTGTGTACCTTAACAAACTTGAAGACCTGTAAAGACTTAAACAATATGCCAAAGACTGCAGTTGCCCCCCTCCCCCCACATACTTCGCGCATTTTTCACTAGACATAGTGTTGCACATAATGGGTCTCTTATAATATACACAGGTGGATCCAAAGTTGAAGACGGAGTGGCATGTACATATAAATATTTGAATTTCACATATACACGACGCATTCAGTTTCATGCTACCGTATTTACAGCAGAACTCTACGCCATCTATTATAGCCTTAATTATGCTGCATCACTTCATAATGACCAACCTGTCACTATTCATACTGACTCTAGAAGTGCTATAATGGCTATCCAGCAATATCCTACTAGGAATCCGCTGGCTCAGTTAATACAATGCAGAATATATACTCTACAACGTCTAGTTTGTCTATGTTGGGTCCCTGCACATGTGGGTGAGCCAGGTAATGAAGCAGTGGGACACATTGGCTCGCCATTGTGCGACCACTGGCTTCAGCAATCGATCTGCACCAGTGTCTTTAAATGTTACATCAAGAAAGCTGAGACGGACCGATGGAAGCAGACTTGGCAAAACGTTGGCCTTGATAATAAATATCGACGAGTCTGCAGTTCTATTTTGCCACTGGCCTCCGCACTATCATCAAATAGGATCTGGGGGATCACTCTTTGTAGATTGTGCATTGGCCACACAAAACTCACACACAGCTACTATATGGAACGACACCATCGACCCTTATGTGATGACTGTTTAGTCAATTTGACTATATACCATATCTTGATCGAGTGCCCATCATATCTCGAATATCGTCAACGATATTTTGGTCCAGGTCCTTACAAACTGGACTTATTATTGGGGAACAAGTACAGTAATCTACATGGCCCCCTGTATCGATACTTAACAGACTTAGGTCTCCTTCGAGACCTATAATGTGTTGCTTTTATCCAAATTACTATTATATTGTTATTTATATATTTATGCTTTTAATAGAAATTTATTATTTTAAATATGACTTAAATTTGATTTTTATGCCTCTTTACTGAAAGCTCCTGATCTCACTATAATAGATATATGTTATTTCCGTGTACCCTTTTTATACTCCAGATTGCTTCTTATATTCCGGAACCACTCTATGGTGTCTACGAAGGTAAAACACCTAATATAATAATAATAGTAATTTTAGGTCATGTTACCTGTCCCCGAGAGAGGGGTCGCTACCTCTTGTCGCTTGTACTCTGCGCTGGTTCGTGGAATATCCGACTTTTTGGAGGAGGCTGGCCTCCCCCAAAGGTCGGAGCTTGCTTCCTTGTTTTTTCTTTGTTTTTTGTTGTTTTTTTTTGGGGGGGGGGAGTTTACAATAGGTTAGTATTTAAGCTAGATTTTTAATTTCGATGACTTGAAGGCATTCGTCAAATGAGCTAAAAAAATCCCGAAATTCGCCATTTTAAAAAAAAATCTTAATGACTGAGATTTTTATTTGTGCTTTTTTAAAAAAGAATAACAGAAACAACCTCAGTGAAAATTTCCCTGTTCATTATAGCAAGGGGTTTTTTTTTCGATTTAAAAAGATGTCGCTGTGATGAGAAGAAAAAAAAAGCATTTTCGAATCTAAACCCAAATTTATTTTCCCAAATTTTCCGGCAGAGACGATTTTCATCCCTTGAATGGATTTGAAGACTTAATGCCAATATTCCTACCATAAACCATTTCCTTTCAAGTAATATTAATGGTTAATTTAAAATTTCCAACCGAAATATTTCGACACTAGGACTTTGATGAATGTAAACTTGAAAGGCGCGTCATCAAAGATTACCTCCTTATAAATGCTTAAATTCCTATTTCCGAGTGAGTGTGGAGAGGTGTATTAAGAACCTATCCTTGGAGTGTTCGATCGATCATTCTAGGTTCTTAATTTAGTGTTGAATAGGCTTTCTATTGCAGTCCTTTATTAACTAGAAATGTTTTCATTTTCTGTCTTACCCCATCCCTATTTACTGGGTGAGTAAGCTTGCCCTCGCTGGATTACAAGAGATAGATTTTCATGCAAGACGATCACTATGGTTCATCGGTGGGATTTTTTTTAGTTGATAGTTGAAGAAGTAACTTCGTTTATTTACATTCCTTTCCTCTGTTGCGCTCCTGGTGGGAGATTCAATCTGTAGATTTTCTGCTATTTCAGTCCTCGGGGATGTCTAAGTGTCTCTTAGTCTGACTTTTCTTAATCCTAAGTTGCAGCTGAGCCCCCACTCACTCAGTACACCTCGCTTGGCACCTTAACAAAAATTCCCTTCCTTCAATTTTAAGTACATATTTACCAAGTGACATTTCTGGAAATACAAAATCGTTCTAACACCTAAAGTCTATAGAAAATGTAACCACAAACAAATGGTTTATCTTCCTTTGCATTTTTCTGGTCTTTATTAAGTCATCCCACAAGTAATGTGACATTATTTTCATATTTATAACATCATTTTACGGATAGAAATCAAACAACTCTTTGAATTATTTATATCCAACTGAGCGCAGTAAACCTCTTTGGTTATAAGTCTGATTTAGGTGAAGAAGTTCAAAAATGGATTGTGCCATACTACCAAATGCCCAAAATGGCAACATTAATCAATAGAAGTAGTGTCCTTTCATCAAGAAAACGTGCGATCTCATATCGCAAGAGAGACCATACCATACATAAGCTTAACAATTTCGATTGGTAACTAATGAGTCATCCACCATACACACCCGAGTTTTCCTCATCAAGTATCTAGAGTTCGAATTTACTAGACTAGGATAGTATAAAAACAAACCTGCTTTAGAAAATTTATATCTATACAGTAATGATAAACTTGAAAAAAAAATGTTGCACTTATAGTGGGATGTCCTAATATATTTCTCACCTATCTGTCCTCGTTGAGGGAAGGGGACAAGCACAGGAGATTTTCGCCCCTACCTATCCTTAGCGCCTCACGTAGCCCCTTATTTTGCTTGTTACTCGAGCCATGTACCCTTCATACATCTTACTTTCACTCACTGAATTCTCTCTCACCTCTCCCATCCTTAGTGTCCTTTCAATCATACAAGCTTCAGTTCTTCATCTAAAAAAAAAAAACATCCGTACCAAGAGCCAACCCTCGATTAGTGGACACAACGTTCTTAAAATTTAGGGAAAGAGCGATTTGGGATTTAATACCTCTCGCATCACCCTCAACTAATGATGCCTTCAATAAAGCGTCATGAGGGAAAATATATTTTTTCATCAACTGCTATTTGCGTTCCCTTATCAAAATTCGTTCTTTTTTATTTCGTATCCAGCCAAGGCAGGTTTAATGGATTACAGATGACGTTTTTATATTTTTTCAATAGCAGGCGTTCATATTTTTTCCGTTTTCACCCGAAAATAATAAAAGTAGTTTTGGCGTCCATTCCGCCCCCGACTGTTTTGGTGTGAATTGAGGGAAGGTGAAATTTTTTAAGGTAGAATTTTCGTGATTGAAAAATAATAAGCGGCCTTTACTCTTTGTTCCTTCATTATATGTAGCCAAAGGTTTTGGCAGATAAACAAATGTTGTCGTTCCTAGTGGATGAGTCGTTGGATTTCAACGCCTGGATACAGGGTTCGATTCCTGGTGCTCCAGGGAGCTGTACACTCAGGCGGTGTCTCGATTCTGAGACATACACGTAGATAGCAGCTTTGACCACCGCTATCCCTCCCTCCCTCTCTTCCAAAGGTTTTCTATATCCACACCCCTGACGTAAGACGGGTGGCTATCCCTCGGGCCACGAATGGTTCCCTGTTCACTAATTAGTATCAGGACAGCGTAAGGCCTCTCCAAGAAACTTCCAAATCATTGCGCACTTTGATCTGATTACCTTTTGCTGGGTCCTTTTCTAGGTTTCTTTATGTATAAAGGTACTCAAGAGGGGAATTTATTTTGTCCATCTTGTCATTTTTCTAACAATGTGCACTTCACTTCATAATTTTTTTATTCATTTTATTATATCTGTCGCCCGTGTTTATTTTCTTACCCGAGTGTTTCTTTTATAGTCTCTTGGGGTTATTCTTAACATGGATGGTTTTGTTTCTTTGATTTGTCCTCAATTTCAGCGTACTCTTAGTGTTCAGTGTCCAAGTCCTATGTTCTTAAGTTAAATTGCACATTGGACATAACAAGTTAAAAAGTATAGATTAGTAGAGCAAAAGTGAGAGAGTAGTGTTGTGAAAGGGTTTTGGAAAAGATAGTAAAGATAAGTTTAGTATAAGTTTGAAGGGTTTTTTGTTCCCTGGTGGGAGGGTATCTACAGTAAAAGTAGACAGTATATTAAAAATAGCACAAGGAGAGCAAGGATATAAAAATTCCTGGTCAAAGGGTAGCTCTGGCAGTGTTAATCTCGAGTTTATTTTGGATGGTGTCATAGATTGGTAGGCATTCAAGCCTTTATAGCAACTTGAAAAACTCGTTACTACGGTAAGTCATATTTCGGTGAAATGTTGTCGTGATTATCGGTGTAATAGTCGGCGAGTGTGTTACATGTTAGGGTTGATGTTTTCGTTCGGGTAAAGCCTTCTTAAATTCTTGCTAGCTTTTGATATTACGCCCGCAGTGTAGCGTAGTTGTTATGACGTAGAGTGTTTTATTCTCGATCCACTTTTGCTCTTTGGGGAAAGGACGGAGGAGTCTTCCCCTTGCCGGATATCTTCTTATGGAACTCTGCGTCCGTGAGAACAACATAAGTGTCACTTGAGAATTGGACAAGGTCGCGGAAGAGAGCCTGCTTTACCAGATCTTTAGGTATGTCAGCCTCGTAGTCCCATTTGTATTGTCCGGCCCTAAGGCCATCGACAATATCCTATCGGCCCTTCTCTTCCGTAAACTGGTTTCCTTCGGCAGCATATACTCTGATATTTATCATCCTCGAGTAGTACATGTACCTGGGAGCCCGATTCTTTGAAGACGAGGACCTACTTGGTCGACGTGACTGCGAAGCCTTTTGGGGGCGAGGTGAATGCTTCACCTTCTTAAGCCTCACAGAAACGGCTTCCTTCCGCTCGACTTGTGCTTCTGTTGGGGGTAGTTGGGTGTGTCTGTGAGTCTGTTTGCGTTTTCTGTCGGGCAGCCATAGCTTGGACTCGAGGATCCCGTGAAAGGGCACTACTCGTGTCCGAAGCTTTTTAGCCGCTCTTCTCACTCTTCTCACTCTGTGGTTGTAGATTGATTCGAAGTACCTCGTTTAACGGAGGGTTTTCCGGGAACCACATTTTTTCCATGCCGTTATTCACGTGCATGGTGTTTAGTTCCTTCGCGAAGGTGCCAGGCTTGGTCAAGTTAGCAATGTGTGCATAATAAATGCAACACATTATTTTTGTCGACTTTTCATTTTCTATTTGCAGGTACGTAGGTGCAGTTGCAAGACTACTCTCTGCGACTGTTGCCTTGGCACCCTTCGCGTAGGGGGCTTTAACTTTCTTTTCCTCTTCTTTTCTGCCTTTGTCCTTTGTATCTCTTCCTTCTTTATAGGACACGTCATCGCCATTGTTCTGTGTGGGCCACCACAATTGAGGCATTTCTGGAACGAACTTTTACATTCACGCCAAGAATGGTCTTGACCGACGCAAACAGAGCAAACTGTGAGTGTAGAGTCTGGGCAAGTGCCGGTGGTGGGTTTGTTGTCCCTTTTGCACTTGAAGCACACTTCGAGGTCAACCGACTCCTCACGTTCAATCTGCTTTGGGCAGATGCGGACATTAAAGAGGAGAAGGCCGTTTTCTTTTGCTTGGATCGTCATTTGAGTCTCGGTAAATACAACTTTAAAAATGTCGGTATAGTCTTTGAACTTTATCAATTCTGCAACTTTAGCCCACTGATAATTCCGAATAATCTCATCTATGATTTGGTCAATTGAGTGTCTTCCAACCCAGGGGTCGAGGCGTCGGCAGATAACACTTCTATGTGTGCGTATTTGTGGCGGTGTGTGTGGTATGAGATCTATTTTTTTTTAGGCTATCTGTGGCACGTGAGGAGGAGAGGGCTTCGATGTCAGCCTCCCTCGCACAGATAGCCGCGTAGCCATTTTGCAAATAAATTAGCCGTATGAGGGCAATATTAAGCTCGCCGTAATTTCTTTCGAAGACCTTCCTCCTCTCCGGTTTTTGCCTGCCTGGCAAGGTCCTCAGAGCAATACGCCCCGTCTCCCTCATCTCTCCGTAATTGCACCCAAAGGCGTAATTTGGGAGGGAATCTGGGGGGACCCGAGTCTGTTGGTGCGTGTAACTGTGCGTGTATGTAGTTTATGGATCCGTTGTGAAAAATAAGGAAAAATGGTATGTGAATGTGGAAAAAAGATGGTATTTGAAGAAGGTGAAAAGAAAAGATTTCCAATGAACAAATGGCCACTTTACCTTCCGGCAGCGTAGAGGAATCCTTCTTCCTTTCTTTCAACTAGCCTTCAATAAGGTTAGTCAATGAGAAAATAGCCACTTCCGAACGTATCACTGCTTGTATTAAATCCGTTCACGCACAACAAAGCGGAATCCAATCAATCTCATTCGAAATGAAAAACCAATACAAATTCCAAAGATTTGACTGTACCGCTTCAACGAGTAAGAGCAAAGAATATGCAATCGACTAGAGGAGTCTTAAGTTAAAACTGGTAAGATTCATTAGTTAAATAGTTGACGTTCTAAGCCTTAGAGACGTGTCGCTTCTGAATGCGTAGCTCAGCTCTCTTTTCGCTCTGCACCATTTCATCTTTAGTAATTCGCAAGTTGACTTGGCAAAATCTGAGCGATTGCGTTTCATTCTGACAATTCTCCAAGGATATCACAGTTTGTGACCTTCTGCTTGTCCACTTTCATTTTGAGCATCACCACTGGGTTTCGATTGGAGTAAGGTCAGGGAAGTTTCCATGTCTTAACGCCAATAATTTCATGCGTTGCTGTTCAAACCATTTTGTTACTACTCTTACCTCATGATCCAGTGCTCCCTCATGCTTTAAAACGGATCGCCACCAAACTGCTTTTAGATCACCCGCAGGATGCTTTCCCGTTGGCGCAATGAGGGATTTACGGTAGCATTTTCCTTTTCTGTTCCTCTGGACAATCTATCTCCTCGAGGTCCCAAATAGTAATGAGGGTACTTCATTACACAAACTTTGTTCAAGCTTTCCGCCGTTTAACTATTGTACCTTCTGTTCAATATCAGCCTCTCGTTGATGTTGGTGAGTAGTAGTGCCTTTTGCCACTTTCTTTCTCTCGAAGCCGTTGTCCATAAGTCTGTACTTACATCTCCCAGCTGTCTTTCTTGAACAAATTCGACATTATTGGCCGTACGATTCTAAAGGTGAGACTGGACACCATTGATGATCCTGAGGCTTTTCTTTCTCTCGAAGCCGTTGTCCATAAGTCTGTACTTACATCTCCCAGCTGTCTTTCTTGAACAAATTCGACATTATTGGCCGTACGATTCCAAAGGTGAGACTGGACACCATTGATGATCCTGAGGCTTTTCCTAACCGCACTTGCACAGTCTCCTATTAAAAAAACAACAATAATTGCATCGTCTCTTTGAACGTTATGGCGTTCAAAGAGACGGTGCAATTATTATCAGATAAATTTTTCTTAGAGATTTATTGCCCCTATCACACGAGAGGCCACTTTGATACAAAGCAATAGTAACTACGAATTTTCCTGAGAGCAGTGACCATTGTTAAAAAAGAAGAAAATGATACCAATGTTTGCATTTCACCTCCAAATACTTTTTGGCGACGGTTTCGGTGAAAATGGTACATATATTTCGACGATCATGGTACCTTTCACCTATGGTAGCCAGCCAAGTTCTACTCGTAGGTTGCCGGATTTTATTTGTGCAAACATAAATTAGTCGGAATTGTTTTCTGAAGATAACTTCACTGTTTACGCCGACGACAATATCTGAACTAATATATTTAATTGGGAATTTATGGCAATAATACAGACAAAACGTGAATCGCAAAGCTAGATACTTAAGATATATATGTATATTTATAATTACGGTGTGCTAAAATTGTTGTCTACCCAAACTTTTGCTCATATCTGTAGTTTGTCCCTAAGAATATGCAAGAGAGGGAAGATTGCTGAGCATATTTCGGACAGCCTTCCAGAATGCGTTTCGGACACCTTTTCTTAACATGTTTCATCCCTCATTCTAGAACATGATCATCAAACGTATTTG
Organism: Ceratothoa steindachneri; assembly: GCA_963969495.1. Classification (NCBI taxonomy): domain Eukaryota; kingdom Metazoa; phylum Arthropoda; class Malacostraca; order Isopoda; family Cymothoidae; genus Ceratothoa; species Ceratothoa steindachneri. The sequence continues at coordinate 93,639,655 of OZ018331.1, forward strand.
AAAATCATGGTTCTTTCTTAGTAATTTTCGCTTAATCTTTTCTTCACTCAGATTAGTAATATTCAAATCGTTTTCACGAAGACCCTGAAGTGATAGTCCAAGAAATATTTCTTACTTGATGCTTTACTGCAGCATACCATAAACCTAAATTTACCTGCTTGCCTTAAGCATGATATAACTTTAAATAGGCAAAACTTTATTTTAATTACATTGAATAATTCAGTATTAATAGCATTTGTTCTGTGTATATGTGTGTGTGACTCGCACACAAAATATAGTCAATATTTGATGTTTTGCTTCTTGTCTCCACCACAAAGGTGATAATTGACCCCACTTATGTCATTTTGTCCCTGGTTGTGAACAAGAGTTGGCAAACAGCGACCACAATTAGACTGAGGCACTTGCTGTTCGCTAACCCCATGCGGGCTAAATGATTATAAGTAGAAGCCAACAATGACAAAAATTGGCCTCCCCTCAATGCCAGGCCCATTTAAATAATTAAATAGGCCATATATTTGGGGGGCTCTGACCTCAGGAAAGTTTGATGGCTCCTGCACGCTCACTCCCTTCCCCCCTTATCTGAGATGTATAGGAGTCGGTTTAATAGTTAGGCGGGGGGGGGAGTGAAATATGTAAAGGTACATCGCTCTAGTAGCCAAGAGGAGACTACTTGTACGTAACTGTCCTGAAAAAAACTCCATTCAATAAAGAAGACAGGTTCACTATACCCCAACCAATCTCCCCCCCCCACCCCCCCACCCCCACACACCGACCTTTAATTTCCGTCCTCCACTTCCGCATTGAGGCGGCCCCCGGCCAATTTCCCGAAATGAATAAGAAATCACGTTTGATCCCTGGGAGGAATTAAGGTAATGGCCCCCCTCCCGCGTATTCACGCAAGGAGGCGTAAGAGAACCCCCCCCCCCATCCACCCATACGAGTGTCGACTATGAATTTAAAAGAAATGCATTTTTCTGCATCGTTTTTTGGGGGGGAATTTTTTGCTGGTCTTTGATTTGCATACGAGGGATCACGAAGCCTTACTTTGAAATAATCCGCCGCCTTCTCTCTTCCTCTTTCGCATAGCTCCCAGAAAATCACCCCCCCAACTTCACCAATTTCTCTACGAACGCCTTTTCTTCAAACCTGGTATAGTAAAGATACCCTCTCTGGACATCCCATTTTATTAATTCAAAAATCCTTGCAAAATACGATTTTATTTGTTAGGATTCGTTTGGGATGTGACTGTTTTTAATATACTCTTTCACACTTGGTCTGGTTCCTCCAGGTGTGGTGAAGAGTGAAGGGAGAACAAAACAAAAGAACGCCAATGAACAAAAAAACAACAAGTGATTTGCAAGGCGAAGAAGGAAAATGCTACCTCTGGTACCGAGTAGGGAGGGGTGCAATCGAAACCAACAAGAACAAATTTGTAGAGAGAGGACAGGTACTTAAAAAAGGGCAAAGGTGGAACCCCTTCGCCCATTCGTGATGTCTGTATGCGAACGTAATTTAAGACTGTAGCTAAGGACTTTGGGGTATTGATCTTTGCACTTCGAAGCGATTCCTTAAGAGACCTTTCCTAAAGACTCACTGATGAGGCTCCCACATAATTTCACCTACATATGAGCAGTCGCTGCCAACCACAATAAAGCGTTGGTGGCAAGTCAGGACCCAACAGCGTGCTGTAACAACAGGCTAACGTTAAATGCCGACAACGATGGTTCTCGATTCTATCCATCACCTGATTTTTAGCCGCTCGCGACTCTATGTACATCCTACTATGTCGGTCCCCTTTTTGTTTTTGTAATGACATTGTAACTATTGGGCCGATTCTAACGAAATTTTAAACCCTCATGTTGCTTTACATTTTCTTTCGAATCATCACCCACACAACCACCACTTACATCATCACCGCCTGCATCACCTACACAACCTACACCACCACTACTTACACCATCACCGCCTGCATCACCTACACCAACACCACTCACAACAATACCACCTACACCACCACCACCTACACCACTGCCACCGACACCACCACCAGCTACGTAATTGTCACCTACACCACTGCTATCTATACCACCTACACCACATACAACTACACCACCACTTACACCTACAACACCTGCACCATCACCACCTACAATACCACTAACACCTAAAACACCATCATCTACAACACCGCCACCGCATACATCTACATAACCTACATCATCAGTACCTACACCACCACCTCCTGCAACACCATATACACCACCACCACCTTCACTTACACCACAATCTACACCACCACCACATACATCACCTCCACCACCACCTCCTACGCCACCACCTCCTACACCACCACCACCTACATCACCACCATCTACACCAACACCGCCTTCACCTACACCTATTTCACCACCACCTACATCACCACAACCTACATCATCGCCACCTCCTCCTACACCACCTACACCATTTTGCATCACCACCATCTACACCACCACCTTAACATACACCACCACCCCTTACGTCGCCACAACCTACATCACCACCACCGCCACTTACATCACCACCTACACCATTTACATCACCACCACCTCTTACACCACCACCACCTACACCATCACCACATACACCACAGCCACCTACACCACCGCCACCTACACCACCGCCACCTACACCATTTACACTACCACCACCCAAGGTTATCCTGTGAATAATTTGTTTTGGCAATAACATCATAACTATTCAGCAGATACTAAGGAAATTTGTGATCCTTAGGTTGTTTTACATTCTCTTTCGAATAATATAATTGCCAAAGTCCTCCCAAGGTTAGCCGGAGAATTTATTTGTTTTGGCTATAACATCATAACTAGTTCGTCCTTTCTAACAAAATTTGAAGCCCTTATGTTGTTTTAAATTCTCTTTCGAATGATTGAATTGTCAAGGTCCTCCAAAGATTAGCCCGAGAATTATTGAAAGTTTGGAAGGTCGTAAGTTCATAAATCAGAATAAGTGAGAGCACGCGACTTTTTGGTCAGCAGACCTTGTTTTATTTTTTATCCAATTGTATTGATGCATGTCAGCGCTGATTCGGTTGATATGGTATGATGAGGAGAAAGACGAGGATTTTCGTGAAATGTAGTCGCCAATCATCTCTTTGTTCACTTTTACCTGATCACCTTTTCCTCTCCCGCTTCGAGGTTACTTAGAAGCAGATTTGTTCACTGTTTTGGAATATGGTAAATCCAACACAATCCCTCTTGGAAAATCATGTCTTCGCTTTCGTAAAAATCTTATGATCTTTTGTTTTTACGTTGTCTATACTGAAAAAAAACAAAATAAAAAAAACAATGAAATTAGGTTAACCCTTGCAAAGACACTAGTAGTTCAAAAAATGGAATAGGATGAGAAAAAAAAGCTAGATAACAATTCCCCAAACCATTTTCACTCCCGTAGAATAAACATTAATGTAGTATTAGAATTGTAAGAGGAGATTTTCCCTTCAATTTGAGGTAATGCACCCATTCTACTCTCTCAGTATTCACCCCCTTTATTTAAAAGTTATAATTTAAGTGTACCCCGATATATTTCCTCATTACTCCACTTCAAAACTTTTTAAGTAAATATAGAACAGAATCTAATTATTTTGCTCCAATCCATTGACAAATATCGCTTCATAAGTCAATTTAGCGAGCTTCTGGCGCGTTAATAATTCCGCATGGATTCGTACTTTCATTATGTAGCTTCCTCATCATTTCGCACTGATTGTAGGTTTCTTCTAAGGGGAGGTTCTTACCCGGATCAACTAGCATTGCTATAGGTGATCAATAAATTCTCTTATCAGAGAAATAAATATTTATTGAAGAACAAGACCCCCCTCCCCTCCTTCTGCAGATGGGGCGTTCGTTCTGTTGACAAAATGTCGTGATCGAATTCTCCGGAGGGCGAGGCGTTCGACCAATGTTGCGGGATGGCTTTGAAGTTTGCTTAAGCAGTAATTCTACTAAAGCGAGCGAAGTGAAGCGAATGAACGCGGAAAGTGTGAAGGAGCTTGTTTGAGTTGTAAACGATTGCTCGAGTTGAAGTAGGAGTGTTTTACCTTAGAGAATGGTTGCTTTGGTTTGTGAACGATCTAAGCGGACTACCTTCGACGGGAACTATGAACAGAGTGATGCCCGGTCTATCCAATCTCAAGGTAAATATCGTTTTTGAAGACCTTCGAACTAGCGTCTATTGGGTTTGTTTCCCGAGGAAGAGTTTCCTCTATTGTCAAGTTATCAGTTCGATGGAATGTACCCGACTCAATGGCTCGCAGTTATTAAAGATTTGTTTGCCCCGGTAAGGTACTATTACTCCCATTGCCAGCGATCGGAACAAAGGAGAGTGGGTATGTTGTGATTTAAAGACGGGAAAGGAAATGATAGCGGTGTTTGAATTGGCTATATGCTTGATAATGTGTGTAAAACTCTTAATCTCGCCGGTCTAATTTCAGCGTATCCCCCAATGGGTGGCCAGCTCATGACGCTGATGAGGTGCTGTTGAAATACGATTCAAACAGTGATGTACTTGAGAATTCGAGTTTCAGCTACAGCCAGAGGTTAGGCGACTTTTTATTGCTAGTACAAATAAGATCTCAAAGGGGCTTCATTTTTCCCAACTCCCCCAACAACAAATAAAAGAGCCCCTTATAAGGATATTTGCGCTCGAATAGGCCCCGATGAGACCATTACAATAAAAAAAATCCCTTTTAAAGGTAGCGGCAAAGAAATCCTCTGCCAACTCAATGAAGAGGCATTTTGCCGCCGGCGCTCCAGACGCGCCCACCATTCATTCCCAGCTCCGAGCACGCCCGTGCCCCGGGCAACCCTTGGGCATCGAAACAGCACAGGTTTGCGGGCACACCTAGTTGGCAACCTTGGATGAAGATTCGTAAAATTCCGGGGGCCGAATATAAGCTTGTAAAGATTAAGAGTTTGGTCATAACAATTCGAGTAGCTAAGGATTTGATGGAAATTTTCAGTGTTTCCTTTCCCTTCCAGTCTTTTTTTATGGTCCCATAAAGGATTTTAACCCCGTACTTTGTACCTAAAGAATATTAATGCATTCAGGCTTGATAATATTTAGTTTTAACCCCTGAACTTTAGACTAATCTTTATTTTGGTTTCCTGGATCTTCGTCTCCGCAAACCATCCTATGAATAATGCCTTCGCTGGTTTTCGCAGGAGTACCCGTATTCGTTGTGAAGCAGGGATAGGTTCCTGAGAGTTGCACACTAACCCTTATCCAGTGCCTCCAGTAGTTATACACCTTTCACGCATTTTCACTTTTATATAAATTTTAACATTTTCCTCGTGAACACCTTTTCACATCATTACTTTCTTGGGGGGGGGGGGGGGGAGATGACCGCTCAAAAATAATTGGTACAGTGTGTCACGTTATTAAGTAAAGGACGATGCTAGGGTTCGATCACACCTTTGGCCAGTCTTTCTAGTGATTGTCCATTTTTATGATTTTTTGATGTCCCTAGGGTTACATGTATATATATACTGTTTGTTTGTGTGTGTTGTAATGCTTCGAATTTAGCCTGATTACTGATTTTATCGACATAAAAGAGGCTTTATTTCCGTCTTCCGATGGGCTGTTTTTTAGGTGGTTCACGAGTGGTTCTTCGTGTATCCAGAATTGACAGGTGGAAGGCCGCAGGAATTGACTTCCATCTGTCCCCTCATTTTACTGCCTATTTTGGACCTGGTGACATTTGTGTGTCCGTGAGTATCTCGCAGCTTTCGCGGCCTTTGCATTTTTCCCTTAGGCGTGCCCCCTATGGTCCCTGACACGTGAAAGAAAAACGACGCACTTACTTTGCTTTGTCCATGAAGACCACAAAATGATGACAGGCCAATAAAAAGTATATTAATTCCTTTTATAATTAGTTTTACTTAACACTTGAAGCTACTGTAATTAACGAGAACATTTTACTTAGCTGGCGTGAATGATAAGCAGATGAAGAAAAGGGAGTGGGAGGGGATCAAACAATGAACAGGAAGTGAGATAAAGGTTAAGGATGACACTGCAAAAAGCAAACCTCGTCAACCCTAAAGGAATAATTGAAAAAAAGAGCTATCGATATTTCATCTGAAAAAAGAAATGTGATTATAGAGGCGATTACTCGAAATTGCCCTTAGGTTCCTTTCCCTGATAAATTCGTAATTGCCTTTTCCTGCAAATATAAATAGGCGATTTGTCACTTACTACCACCTTCCGTTTTACCTCTCATTCATTGGTTCTCATGCCTCTCAAATCCCTGGCCTTCCCAAAGACGAATCCATGCAACAGTTTCCGCCAAAAATGGTCCATCTTAATAATATAATAATAATCAATTTCTTCAAGGCCGGAGGCCTTCACAGAGCGTACGTTCGGCTGTGGGCTAATCTTGATTTTTTTTTCTTTTTACAAAAACTTGTATGAACCAAATCCTGAATAACAGCTTATGTTTCATATCAGGCCTCGTATCCCCCCTTCCCTTCGTCCCCGCCCCTTCCCAAGTGTTCTCTGCTACCGATCAGAGCTTTGACGAAAAAGAAACGAAAGAAAAAAAAGATCTTTCTACTCTGCTCATCGACAGAAAGGGTTAGAAGTTCGAATAAAGGCGAAATAAATGTTTCAGCAATGATGCGTTAGCGGGGATGTCTGTGCACAAAAGACACCAAATGAGAGTTAAAGAAGCAAATAAAAGTACGAATGGAAAGATAAAGACTTTAATATTACAAAGCGATAGATTTTCGATTGAAATGACAGAAAACGGTGCTCGTGAATGGTGACCCTCTCTCAAATATCCTGTCAAGCTCACAATTCCTTTTCTTATTCTTTGAACTGCATTCAAATATTTATAACTTTCCTTACCTCTTTAAGGAAATATTCTTGTGTAATCGAAATAAATAAATGTAAGGGCCAACACAATTGGAAGCCCCTTCCATAACTTTGTTTCTATTAGGTTGAGGAATAAGTTCTTGCGTTTTTTTTAATGTTGTGTTGATTTAGGTTTTGTTGACGTGATTTGTGCACATATTAAGAAACAATAATAAATAATGAGAGCAAAATTTGCAAAGGTTATGCTACGTCTCTTAAAAGCGTAGACTATTAGGCTTTTGCTTAGGCTACATCTTGAAGTTGAGTAATAAGTCATTGCGGTTTATTTAAAAGTTGTGTTAATTTAATTTTTGTTCTGTACCCTCAAAATGGAATGTCAAGTTGAAAGAAAGGCGCATTTTCGACACTTGTTGTTATTCATTTTCAATCGAGACGGAAACAATGCAAACGCAGCCAAAGCTCGTCGCGATATTTGTCCTGTGTACGGAGAAAATGCTTTATCAGAAAGGACAGCTCAATGGTGGTTTTCACGTTTCAAAAACGGTCATTTCAATCTTAATGACGAAGAACGTTCTGGTCGCCCCATTAAGTTAGATAAAGATCGGTTGAACGACCTTCTTCATGAAAATCCTCGTCAATCGACTAGAGAATTTGGCTGTACAATTGGCGTGTGATCAGAAAACTGTAGTGAATCACCTTCATTCGATGGGGAAAGTTCAAAAACTCGGGGCATGGGTTCCGCACGCTTTGAGCGAAAGCAACAAACTTAAACGCTCCACGATTGCCGCAGGTTTTCTTGCTCGTCACAAGGCTACTTGTGGATATAAGGACAGATTTCTTCACCGCATCATCACTGGCGACGAAAAGTGGTGTGTTTATGTCAACATGAACCATCGAAAACAATGGCTTAGCCCGAATAAAAAAACACTTCCGCGATTAAAGCAAGGACTTCATCCACGAAATACGATGCTGTGTGTGTGTGGTGGGATTGTGAAGGAATCATTCTTTATGAGCTCCTTGCGAGCAACGAGAGCGTCAATGCAGAACTTTACGTTCAACAAATGTATCTTTTCGCTGAAGCTATTCGTGAAAAGTGACCTCATCTATGTTATGGAGTCCTACTGCAACACGACAATGCTCGTCTTCACATTGCCAATATGACAAAAGACGCCATTCAAATGCTTAATTGGGAAATCCTGCCACATCCTCCTTATTCGCCAGACTTGGCTCCATCGGATTTCCATTTGTTCCGATCGCTCTCCAACAATTTGCGCGGCGTTTCGTTCAATACTGATGTGGAATTAAGAACCTGGTTAGACGAATTCTTCGAGTCAAACTCCAGAAATTTTTATTGCAGAGGCATCGAAAAACTAGTTGAACGTTGGGAAGAAGTCGTAAATAACAACGGAGAATACATTATTGATTAAATTGCATATTGTATCATTTAAAATTGTTTTTTTCTGAAATTGTTAATGGTAATGACTAAATTTGATAAAACTGCAAGAACTTATTCCTCAACCCATTAGCATATTCCCATCATCCAAATCATGAGCTATTTTTATTTAATGTAGTTTTTAATTTTTATCTTAACTAAAATAATATTTTTTAATATTCATTTGGCAAATACAAATATCTGTCCTATCCTGTTATATTATTATTTTATGTGTCAAACAGAAAAGACTGGCAAATTTAATTTTATTTCATTTGTAATTTATGTAAGTTTACTTAGTTAATTCATTTAAACCGCCAATTACAAAGGTATACTTTTAAATAGCATTAAACTAAGCTTTTAGAATTATTATTCACGCCATCGGATAACAAAATCCACAAAAGATACTTATAACAATCACTAGCAAGCCCGTGATTAGGGACGCTCCTCGTTGGGGGTCGGGTAGCCAAAGGAACCCTTCGTGGGTCAAGCTACGCCAGAAGAGTGATTTGAAACCCTTCCGGGGGAGGTCCAAGGGCGGAAGAATGATGTGTCGTGTGTGGAAGGGACATGAAATAGAGGCAGCGGTGTTGTGGTTGTCTTTTTGATTGATGAACTCTGCATATTGAACTGACTGCACGCATGCGTCAGATTCTGAGCACTACATATCCGGAATGTCCCGAAAAGTTCAGGAATATTTTGTCCTCTCTCAGTGGGGGTCGAACCTTGTCTACCCAGTCGTGGTAAGCGAGCGCCATATCCACCAGGCTACGAGAGTTCCTCCTAGAATGATTGATTGATGAGTGTTAGGAAGAGGTAATTCGAAGTTGTATCAGGTCTGTTTCATTTTCGAAAAAAAAATCCCTTGCATGCACTACATTTAATACATTTTGATAATTATTTTAAATAATATTATACGAGTATCGAACCAATGTCAAAGCGCAGCGTTTTTCAATCTGATGCTTGAAACCACTCACAATCCATATTTTCCACAAATGTTTGAAGTATCCTCATACGTCTTTGCTTTGACGAGTAACCAGTTCGTATTTTGCTAAACTATCGCTTCCATCAACGTTGATATTGTAAACAATGTCATGAAAATCCTTAGATAAAATGTAAACAAATAAATCCAGAATTACTAAATTCCAAGGCTTTTTATATGAGGAGCGTTCAAAAAGTTCCCAGGAAATTATGACAAAACTAAATATATATAAACAGAAATAGAAAATTTATATTTCCACGAAAGCTCCGTCTGATTCAAAATATTTTTACAATCTTAAAATGCTTTCATGTAAAAATGAGTATTTTAATTTGAAACAGGTTTTCATCCCTTCAAAGGGTTGTAAGGTATGGATGCAATAACAATTCACACCGAAATTCTAATTTTAACCCCACAGGTGAACTGGACGAGGATTGAGATGAAAGAGAACTATGGCATGAAAATTTCGTCGTTTTTTCCTTATTGTGACTGCATGGTGTATTTTTTGAAAAATGCCTACCTAATATGTTGCATTAGTTGTTCTCTTGGCTTCAATAAAGCCTACAAAACTGCATACCTTCTATATACCACCAAATAGTTTCTAGCACTTTTCTGTCGACCTTTCTAAACTTGTCTTTGACCGGTCACTTGAGCTTCTCTGATTAGTGTTTTCTTCTTTACTCGTATATTTCAGATTATATTGGTGCACCCGTTTCATCACCAGTGACTATTCTTTGACGAAAATCAGAAAATTTACTTTAAATTTGAATTGAGCAATTTTCCCTCGTCGCAAGTTGAGCTTAGGCAACAAACAGTTTTGATACTCATCGGCCAGGAGATTGATCTCCTCAGGCAACCGTTTTGATATCCATCGGCGAGAAAGCTTAAGATTGTATGAACTGTTCCCATCGATAAGTGTTTTTTTCTACGTTATGATTTCCACACTGTATTTACTGTTTTTCATAAGTGGTCTCGCACAATCGATTTTTCCTTCGTTGATTGAAGGTCTGCCGATTTCGATGCTATCTTCAAGATCCTCTCTTACAATTGAGAAGTGGTGTATTCATTCCTGAGAGAAATGTCTCCGTAGACATTTGATACAGTATCCACAGTTTCCTTTTTCTCCCAACCAATTTAAACCGAAAAATTCATGTTGGCTCTAGTCTCTAATTTTTGAGAATCCATGTTGGTTTGGGGGCTGTATTAAAAAAAAAAAACCCGACATAATTTCACAATTTAATTTTGTTTATTGGTAAATGCCATATCTAGTTTATTTTAACTAAATATACCCCCAACTCCATTTTCAAATTGTATATCATATTGTCACTTTCAACATGATTAATTGTGATAACTGTACATATGAAAATAAAAAAACAACAAAATTGAAGCCAAGCAACGGTCATTCCATGTTGAAATCACAAACCACTAGAAACTAAAAATTTCTTAATGGTATACAGCTCATGCGGCCTATTTCTGGGTGCAAGGAACCGTGACGATCCGTACTTCTTCGAACCTTGCCCATGTTAAAGCAATGAAAGTTGGGCTCCATGGGTGGCTCTCTATTTTCGCGCCCCATTTTCTGTCAGGGCGAGTGTTATAAGCCATAAGAAAGAAAAAGGAATTATGCACACCCTAATTTCTTTTCGCACGAACCGGTCTTAATATCTAGCTTCCGAAGCGTCCGAATTTGCCCGGCTGGATTGAAATCACCGCCCGACGCAATTGCCCCGGAATTACGGCCAAATAACTAAGAATTTAGTCATTTGCGGGCGGAACTATTCAAAAGAAAGACGTTGAAGTGGTCTTCTGAATTCTAGTTGAGAATAAACCGTTATTTTGGGCAGGCCTTTAATTTGCTCTCGTACGGCGAAAATTAGGGGCTAAATGGGGAATAAAAAGGGGCATTATATATACTAAAGGCATTGTGCAAAGAATACGACGAATAAAAATAAAAGGATTAGATTTAAGTAGGAAAAGAAAGTAATACAACGGGGCCACTTTTCACTCATTGAGGTAATAGTGGTTAGGTTTAAGGAATAAATAATAGGAGAACGTAAGAATAACGAAAAAATGTAAGAAGTCGGAACTAAAAACTGGGAATGAAATGTTTATTTTTCAATATTTTCTTATAAAAAGGAAATATACTGAAAATACAGACTTCACCCCCTTTGTGGGGTCCAATGGAAAGATCGTATTGACAGATCCCATGTCCCACAAAAGTGAATGCGAATTTTGAGTTGTCATATCCCCCCCTCCTATCCCCGTCCCTTAATCGCCTCGAGTAGTCTCTTTTCATTACTTCACCAATTTCGTTACGAACCTAATGGCAGAAGTGCCGTCGTCACTGTTTTGCCTTTTATTTTAAATCATTAAAAAATAAACCTCTTTTGGGATTAGTGCAGAGGGATTCCCTTTATATCCAAACCAAGACCAATTGCCTGTTATTAAAGCATTGTGTAATCCAACGAAGGAGGCGAAATTGGGTACAGGCAGAAGAAAAAGTAAAAACAATAAAGCTTAAATAATATACCTATGACATTAAATGTTTAAAAGTCGGTCCTGGAGAGTGGATTAAAAGTCTTCAGAGAGTGATTTATCCGCATAGCACAGCCTCTCCAAACTATGTTTTACCCGCCCAAACGCACACACATACACACACACACACACACTTCGGTGTACTTTCAACCGAAGAGAATCTCATTGTCGGATCTTAATCACATACTATCAAAGTCCCATTTGGGAAAATGAATTTCTGGATGAGTCTTGATTTCCTAAAACGTTTAAAACAAGATTTTCAATAGTTTCTTAATCACTACCGCTTGTAAAATAAAATTATAATACTGTAAATACGAGGTTTCTACGCTGCTGGGCCTATTTTTTTCTGTAGTTTTGCAGATTGCGGGAAGCTTGGGAATATTTGGAGGAAGAAGCTATTGAAAATTTGCGTGGACCAAAAGTGGGCGTTTCAAGTTCGAATTAAACTTTCTTGAAACTGTAATCTTGATGCATGCAAGTTTCGGTATTGCTAAATTGCAACTACTCTCCATGAAAGTGGCGCATTTGTCATCATTAAACACCCAGGGAAGGAGTCTCCCTTCGCCGTGGAAAAGGGGCTGGTTCTGTTGAGTTGCATGCCCTCCCGATCCGTCCTTTATAGTCAATCTATTATTTATCTTCCATATATATTCACTTTCCCTAACTCGACTCGGTACTTTACGAACCTTCTTTCAAATACATTTTGGCGAAAATTTCTTGTTAAATTGGATTATACAAGATACTTCCCCCTCCCCCTAAAAAACGGGTTCCAACGTTCGATAGGCTTCAGTTCTATATTGGGTAAAACATTAAGAAATGAAGCCAATTGAAAGTTGGGTCCCGGGTTTTTTTTGTTTTTTTTTGTGGGAGCAATACACATTTTTGCACCCTGTATTTTAAATGAAATTAATAGCCTTATCGAAGCAATCTGCTAAGCTCTCGACATCGCTTTCAAAGTCATTCACCATCTGCTCAATCACCCTCGTTCCCGATAAATTTCTAACCACAAGAAATCCATTCTCGCCACCTGTCCCCAAGCCTCCTCCGCTCCCCCCACCCCCCGTCGATCTGCCTTTAGTATATAACTGTCATTTATTTATGATTCGTAGGCAAGTAAATGATCAGTGGTAACCTTTATGAGTGTCATCCCATTAATTTAAAAGGATGCACATTTGAGTGGACACTGTATTAATGTCCGCGCATTTCGCTTTTCATTATCACTACTGTCTCAAATATTAATTCAACTTCTCCGGCCCTTATATATTTGAAGTCTCTTTCCATCGTTAAGCCGCTCCAATTTGGTTCATTTCCCTGCAACTTGCTATGGAAAGAACCTGTCCTCGGGGTGAAGATTGCATTAGTTTTGCACCGCCATGTTTCCTTTAGTGTTAATTGTCAAGTTCAAGATCGCATAATCATAGGGCAGCTGGATTCTACTGAAAGGCACCAAAGAATGTTCTTTATGCGGGCAATACATATTTCTTGACATTTTTACGTCCACTATCCCGGCAAAGTTTCGAGGGGAAGGTAGGAAAAGGCTGACGGATAGCAGATGTTGGAAATTCTTTCTTACCAAGTTTTTCAAGCAAGCAATCCATTTCAAGTTCGGAAGCGAGATTCATCATGTTTTCCTGGAAGGAGAAGTTGTTGTTCCGAAGAGACAGCCTGACACGATACTGACTGGACTCCATACTTGGATAAACCTTCCCTACCTATACACCTTTCTTTAGGTCAAGTCGGTTTTACAGAAGCTTTAAGTCTCCATAGGAACCTATTCGAACAGGAGCCATATCTGAACCGGGTGGCTAACTCAGCGCAGGCTGAAGCTTAGCCTGGGACGGGTTAGACCCGTGTGAGCGGCGGCCTCGGTGGGATCGAAAACTGTTAGAGATAGGCGATAGGCAAGTAGGCAGGGTAACCGACTTGCTAGCTGAATAAGCCGGACAATAACAGCAATCTTTATCTACCTATAGTATTTATCTCTTCCTTTTTTCCTTTTCTTAGCATTCTACATTAATGAGGAAATCTAAGAAGTTTGGATAAACAAAAGAAGATGGGACTCTACCAAACGGGTCCCTTTACGCGCCCGGTAAATGTTTTCAAGATTATTTACGGCGAACTAGAAATTGTTTTGGTACGACTTCTTGACTACTCAAACTCATATATTGCCTTTTGCCATTGTGATAATGTCGTAGTATAGGAAGGACCGAGTGATGGCTGGAATTCGTACGTATGGGTTATTTACGTACGTCAAAACTCCTCCTGGATTACGTTTTATCTCTAAGAGTGCTATATATTTGATTATAATAATTGATTATTATTATCTGATTATTACTTCTTTAATCTTTGAGGTTTCCTAGTGCCTTGCTTAGCGTTTCGAGGATTGAATAAAAGTTTGTTAAAAAACTAAAGCTAATTAAAAATATAAAAAAACGAACCAACGAAATTTGACACCTTAAATGCACAGAAATAACTTCAATAAATTTAAGTGAGGCTTTCTAAAATGACATACTTGAAATTATAGTGATGGTTGCCCCACAGCGCACTTTATTAAAAAAAAAAAAATGCAAACGGACTTTACAGAAACGGATACCGTAGTTTAACTATATAGCTTCCTACTACAATCGGGTTTGAGTCTGACCTTGAACTCAATCGTTACATCACTTCAGGAATGTTGTCTGGATGACGCGTGCCGCTTGTCCAGATGTTTTTGTCCAGGAGAAATAACTTTAAAGCCACGGAGGCCTTTGACGCGTGTGAGAGCTGGAGAGACTCACGCCTTCAGGAGGAAATGATGTCACCACGGGGCAGTGAAAGAATGTTTCTTTCTTCTCTTCGGATTACTCTGGAGGATAATTTGCACTGGCTAGCGATGAGCTAATGCAGGAATTCTTTGAGTCAGGGAAGTGCAGGAGGGAGTTCACTCGGGGGTCTTCCTCAAGGGTGAGGACTATCTCTGTGCTTTTGGATGCACCAGGATAGAGGGTTTCTCTGACGAGAGTAAGTCGAACTTGCTTCTTAAATCAATTTAACCTAAAGTTCGGCGTGACCACCAGGAACTGGCTCGAGGATGAGCTTCTTCTTAGTTCTGGTATTCCTCAAGGACGAGGACTATCTCGATGATTTGGGATACACCGGGATAGGGGGATTTCTCTGACGAGAGTAAGTTGAACTTGATTCTTAAATCAAGTTAACTTAAATTTTGGAATGATCACCAGGAGCTAGCTCCGGATGAGCTTTTCTTAGTCCCTTCTATTGGTAGTCTGGCCTTTGCCGGCGACTTCGTAGCCTTGCTGACTACGTAATCTACCGCGTTTTTCCAAAGATATTTGCTTTTATACGTCGCCACCCCACTGGGGTAGCGGCAGGAAAGGAGGGAGGATGCGTGGACGGTCCGCATGAAGTCTCCTCCTCCAACGGGTTTTCTCAAGTTATACAGCAGGCCATGAGGGACCTTCTGGCTTTAGGGCGACGCTCCTCTAATTTCGCCTATGCGGTGAAATTGAATATCACCTCTTAGGGGAAATCTTGCTGTTCTTAACCGATGTTCGGGTCTCGGGACCGACCTGAGCTGATTAGCGCATTCTGTGGTCTCCGCCGGCCGTTCAGATTTTCATCAGGACGAGGGTCGAGAAGAAAGGAGGTTAAGTGTGCGAGCTACGGCGTCTCCATTGCCAGGACGTTGTGGTTAACGACCAGCGGCTCAGTTGTGAGGGGGGGGGGGGCATCTATACCCTCACAGATAGAGATGTTGATTAACTGGTATCGGAGAGAGCGGCGCAAGCATTTGACGGAATCGGATTGGAGGCGAAAATACTCCAACAAATAGAAGCTCATAAAACTATTTACTGCTGTCAAGTTGACTCATGGATCGGGGAACATAATGCAGAAGAGATCAAAGAGGAAATTGAGAGTGCACAAAGCTGGGCTAAAGTCAAAGAAGTTATCAAATTTAGCAACACAAGTAACAACACGGAATGTACACATATTTTCAAAGTGATCTTCTTGGAAACTAGTATGGCAATGAAAGCCAAAGAGTTTGCCTGTTAGCTTTCCACTTAAAAATCACACCAGAACAGATAAAGAGAAGAATTTATAAGCATCCAAACTTGCTTTAAGTGTTCGCTTTAGAGAAGCATGTTACAAGAGACTGCTCAATGAAAAAAAATTAAATGGTGCTCCGAGTGTAGCAGTAAAACGCACACATGGCGTGAATGCGACACTTTAAACAAGAAATGTCTAAACTGCAACTGGGACCACCGTACATTAACGATGGCTTGTCTCCAAAAAAGAGATATAATTAATAGCAAGAAGAAGGAAAATCTAGAAGAGAGGAGGAGAAGCAAAATATGATATTCGCAAAGGTTGCAAAAGCTACCGTAGAGCAAATCCAATCCACCAAGAATATTATTGAACTAAGACAGGGAGAATCACTCAATATATTGTCATGTATTTTGCACGCTCATGTGCTAAATGTGGCTAACCCGTGATCTTACTTTAAAGAATAACGGATTGGAACAGATGTGACTCCGCTTCGGTGGTCATCCTTACCGTAAGCTACAAACCAGCATCAACAGATAAAGTAAGCTCCAAACGAAAACCTACAAGTCAGTCAGAGGAGTCAATACCCGTCACAACAGAACCAAAAGAGCAAAGACAAAAAGAGAAAAGGAGCAGGAATAGAGATGATTCTATGGAAACAGAGCCAATCCTAGTGGATAACAGCTACGAAGAAGCCACTCCATCAGACCAAGATAAAACACAAGAGCACACTAATGAGGCTACCACCATCGAGAGTCCTACATATAAAAGAGAAAAGCAAGAGGAGTTTAGAGTAAAATTCTTCACTTCGGAGGAGAGACCCTCCCCGAAGTCCAATAGTCAACTGCCTCAATGGATTAAAAAAGGCTACATAAAGTATGAGTTTGAGGGTCCATATTCAGACCGCGAATCTTCAAAATACTTATCGGAGGCAATCTGAGCATCCCCCAACATTTATGTTACATAGTTAAGAAGGAAAAATTCATGAAAAAACGAAGCTGAAGAGCAAAATCGCCCACAGAAAGGGAAATCAGAAAAGCCGAAAAAAAGATCAAGTTCAGAAGAAAAAGCCCCAAAATAATGGATCAAATCAGAAAATTAAAAATTATAAGTCACAACATCGCAGGCTGGAATAATAAAAGGCACTCACTAATTAACGCTTATTTAAAAGAAGATCCGGAAGTAATTATACTAAATGAAATTAATATCGACCCAGAGGCAAATGATATCAGAATATTCAACTATAGGAGAGGGATACAAGGTGGAATTGGTTTGAAATGGAGATCGACTCAGAAATTTATTCATCGAAATTCTGGAACAAAATCAACTTGGCCAGAGGAAAGAGGCGTACAAAAACTAAGTTAGAATTAAAGCAAAATGGGAGAGAAAAAGAAGAGCCCCAGGAGATCGAAGTTACACTACGTGAACATTGGAAAGGCGTATTTGATATATCACCGAATCAAAATGAAGATTTCGACGGAGGACACGAGCAAATGGTCATAGCAGAACTTGAACGTCATCACCTCGAGATTGTCCCCAACCATTGCGCCACAATCGGAACACTAGAGGAGCAAGCTATGGAACCAGTGACTCTCCCAGAGCTAAAAAAAACATCTTATTTAACCCTGAAATGAGGGCCCCCGGAGAGTCGGGTATTACCAGAGAGAATCTGGTTCATGCACCCGATTCCTTTATAGAAAAAATAGTCTCCATATTCAATGCTACTATTAGCGCGGATTCCTTCCCAGACTCATTAAAAAATTGAAAAATTATATTCCCGCCAAAACCTGGTAAACCGCCAAATCACCCGGGAATTTCAGGCCCATAACGTTATTAGAAACACTGGCCAAGCTATTGGAAAGGATAACCAACAAAAGATTGATCAATAATCTTAAAGAAAGGCCATTAATACCACAACACCAGCATGGTTTTCGAAAAAGAACAAGTACTGAAACGGCGTTGGCAGTTCTAGTGGAAACCATAGCAGAAACAAAATTCGAGAAAAAATACACTTACCTGGTGTTGAGAGACGTCCAAATATCCTTTCATACAGTCTGGTGGATAGGCCTCAAATTCAATATAAGAAGGTTAGAGCTACCACAAAACCTAACGAAATGCCTATGTGATTACATCACAGACCGAACAGCGTATATTTCGATAGAGGGACACTACGGGCCGATCTTTGAAGTCCAGGGGGTCCCACATGGGGATTACATAAGTCCCACCCTGTACAGCATCTACACGATGGACCTACCCAGCCCGCTATACGAAACAACGAGGTATATTCAGTATGCGGATGACTTCACCATAAACGCAAATAGCCCTTACAGTCATGCTCGACACATGACCAGAATAAGAGCTACGGAAATAGCCAACATTAATAACTTTGAACGGAAGTGGAAGATCAGAACGAACACCGACAAGTTCTCGATTGTTCTCATAGGTAAAAAAAAGACATCCAGAGTCTAGGTGAAGGGATAGAGATATAAATATCATCACGAGGTAAATGTGCTCGGCTTAAAAATCACTAGAAATGGTTATGGTAAGCACGTTTATGACCGAATCAACACGGCAAAAGGGCATCTTACTAAGATGTTCCAAATCAGAGGACTAAATAGAAAAAATAAAATCAAAATTTACAATGATATATGAAGAGCCACGTTATTATATCCAGCTGTCCCTCTGAACAAACTTCTTAAGACAAACGCTGTGAAAGTCCAGAGAAGGCAAAACTCCGCTGTATACATCATTAACAGCACAAGAAGACGTGAACGTAAAAGAATTAGGGATCTACACCAGGAGATTAACCTTCCCGCTACTATTGTATCCTTACACGAGAGGGCAACCAGATGTGGGACAAATTGAACAACATATTAGACGAAGAGGATAGAAGATCCTTACAAATCCCACAAGACTACAGAGATAACAACAGAGGCAGCTTCAGTAGCGGGAAACCCGGCGTAGGAAACCCAGCTCCAATATACACTTAACATCGAAGTTATTTACAATCGTATTTTAAATAAGGAACATAAAATGCAATCTGCAATAGAATAATAATAGAACCTAGAGAAGAAAACAAGTGCTAAAGAGGCGCGAGAGCCTCCAACTTAGGAAGAAAAGAAGAAAGAAGGAAAAGAACCAGTGATGATAAGAAAGGAGATAGCTTGTCACCCAGCACACAACTCTAACTCTTACTTATTCCCTTTCACCACTTTTTTTCTAACACACACTGCCCACTCTACTCTCACTACATACTTTTACTTCTAACTTTTTCAAGACGTAAGACGTAAGGAAAAAACTAATGGTGAGCATAATGTCATAGTTAGAGAGAAAAGCGCCATGCGGACGGAAATCTTCGAGCAGTGCCCTGAGAAGCCGACCCACTTCCGGCGATAACAAGAGGGATGGATGGACCGAGCAAACCGAGGATAGCGGCGGAAGCTCTGATAAGGCAGTCTCCCTTCCGGGACCTAGGGGCAAATCACTTCCAGCGAGCCCCGTATAAAATATCAGATGCGGGCCTCAGTAATTAGTATCAGCGATCCCCTTGTACGAGACGCGTAAACTCTCGATTCAGCTCCCCACCCCTTTAGTTCGAAGGCAAGAATTCTCTCCAGATTAAACGATAGTCTATCGGCAAGTGACTATTATTCTGGAATCGGCTCCGTTCCCGTCCGGCGTAGTACTCCCTCGAGGTTAAACGTGGCGATTGCAATTCCCATTTTGCAATATATCTCTCCGACAACTTCCCAGAGCATACCGCTAAAAGTAGGCTTCGCGAGTAACTCTGTCGTGTATTCAGTGTCCCGTTTTCTTTGTATTGTGTGTGTTAGTTTGTCGGCGCGCCATCCGCCTCCAGTTGTCCCTTTAAGTCCCGAGCTCATATGACCTTAAAATTGCCACTTTGCGAATCCATTCTTTAATTTGTAATTTACCTATAAATAGTAAAGTATATTTTTGTTTCACCAGTTTCTCTGCCCAGAACCTCTAATAAATTATATTAATTTGGGCAACCGCGCTCTTACTTAATTTTATTGATATACACCATTTCGGGGTTTCAAATTCCCCCAAAGATTTATCGCGCTCCATTTGGCCGGATCAAGGCGGGCGAAGGTCACGGATTTGACCTTGACCTACGACACCCAACCTCTCCCGATAATACCTAGAAGGCGACAGCGCCTTGTACGACCAATTGCCCCCCAGAGTTCTGGTTACGGGAAGCGTACTGCCATTTCGTGAGTGTCTTATCATAGAAGAGGGCCCTCGTATCTCTTCCGAGCTAGGCCGGGAGCTCATATTCCTTCAATGGAATATCCTTTGACTCAATGCCAACTGGGAGGAGCTCCTAAGGCTCGTCTCATCCAGTTCTCAGCTATATTTTTGCAGGAGACCATGTTTGGGCGCGTGCCTACATATACCCTCACGGGCTATAAGGTTTTTGCGACCCCATCACCAAATGGATGGTGGCAGGGCAGGAGGATGCGCCATCTACACCCGGCAAGGTGTCTCCGTTCTTCAATTCGTTATAAATAGCTGTTTATTCGTTATAAATAGCTGCTTTCAAGCAGTGACAATACAGCTACACCTGGATAAAAGATATACTGTTATTTTTGCGTACATCTCACCGTCAGCTAACTTCGCCACGTCGTGACACAGTTGCCGAGGCCATTTGCCTTCAGAAACAACATGATCAATCTCAGGGGGTCAGGTTTTTGTCGACCTGATCGACCAGCCGGAGATAATGTCGTAAATGTGGATGAGTTTAGCGTATCACTGCCTAGGAAGCGCTTTTTTATGTACCAGTCAACTATTATTTTCTGTGCCGGTGCCGCCTGAAAAAAAAACGTCTTGGTGGTGCTTTTAGGGAGCGGGCGTGGTTCTCTGATTGTCTACAGTTCAGGAAATGACTGATTTCTCCGTCCCAGTCGAGAAGTTTAGGTCGGTTGATGAGGCCGTTGAGTTCTTATCCAGCAACCCACCGCTTGTATGCGCGGCCGCCCCGTCGTTTCACTCAGTCACCAACTGCTCTCATTGCATCCGCTTCAGATCTCGCCGGTGCCTATGCCGCCGAGGGACTCCAATCATACCCTAAGCCCTTTGTGTTTAGTGCTAAGAAACTCATTCGAGAGCTCGTTGTTCATTTAGGGGTCTATCTCATCTTCAACCTTTTCTCTATTCGTGTTTTATTTCTATGTATTTTTATTTAAACGCAATTGTTTTACCCAAACCATCTTCCTAACAAAACTTGTTTCCATTTCGATAAATATTTTCCTTTTTAAGTGCATCGTAATTTTGTTGAATAAATATTATAAATGAGCATAAATTAGTATTAAAGCATACGACTTTTACTTGTCAGTGTAATATGGAATTTATCTTAATTACGAAAACCTTTGCCGAAATTTCATAGAAGAAAATTCTCCGGCAAGAGAGAAAAGAAATGTTATATAACAATTCCATTGTTATTCTATTATCGTGTTTCTTTTCTATCACTTATTTTTCTTTTTTTTATTCGTGGATCTAAAGCAGAGGTCTCCAAACTACGGCTCGCGAGCCATATCAGACCCGCCACAATATTTTATTCGGCCCACAGCAACCTCAACAATATATATATATATATATATATATATATATATATATATATATATATATATATATATATTATATATATATATATATTATATATATATATATATATATATATATATATATATATATATATATATATATATATATATATATATATATATATATATATATATATATATATATATATATATATATATATATATATATATATATATATATATATATATATATATATCAGGCCCGTGTATAGAGGAAATATTTAGGGTAAGCAAAATTTGACAATATTTAAATTAACTATTAAAAGGTACAAAATATTTTAAACATAGTTTAACCTTAGTTTTCTTGTCTTCTTAGAAATGTTCTTCTACTTGAAGTTGACATAATAGTTCTTTCAATTGAAAATAAATGTAAATTTTCAACTCTTTCTTGAGAATGTGAGTTTCTTGCATGGGTTTTGATTCGTTTTAATGAGGAGAAACTGCGTTCTACTGATGAAGTTGTTGCTGGAAACGTCAGCAATAAATGACAGATATTTTAGACTTCGCCATATGCATTCTTAATCATTTCATTTCAAAGCCAACAAAACACTTTATTTAGAACTGAACAACCAGTTACCAGTCAATGTCTTCATACATTTTATTATTAAATTTTCTATTATAACTTTTTTCCAGTTACAATTATTCTATTAAAATCATAAGATGCAAAGCCATTTTTTAAAACATCACAAATTATGCATGAACATACTAATTGCCTTTTACTATTTTGGCATTCCATTTTTAAAGAGGGCTAAATAATTAACACGAAAACAAATATCACCTATTCAATGCAATGCAATTGCAAAGACTACGTTATTATTCTAGAGGGGAGATGAGATGCCTTGCTAAATGTCGCAATACGCAGTTCCGAAATCTGCTAATTTTCGTTTTTTTAAAAATAGGATTATTCTTTCTTCAAAATTAAATAAATTTATGAAAATTGTTATAAATAAAATGAGCGAACAATAATTTACATTTTGATTGCTTTTGAGGTAATAATGGAAAAGATTTTATTTAAAAAATAACTACAATAGATATAGGAGTAAGAGGTTATTAAAGCACTATTTTCTTATAACAGTATAAACGGGAGGAAGACGCAAAGTAGGGATATGCGGGGGGTTTTTACCGACAGGTGGCAAATAATAATAAAAGAGCATCTCTCCACATATTTGAAGATGTTTAAGAAATTATTCAGAATGCAATTTCTTTTACTGTCGTAATATATATATATATATATATATATATATATATATATATATATATATATTTTTTTATTTTTGTTCTGAATATTATTCTGCTAACGAACGCAAAATATAAATAAAATACTAATATTGTTTCTTTGTCCCTAAAAAATATGTAAAATATCCGATATGGCCCTCATCGAGAAAAGTTTGGAGGATCACTCACTCTAAAGAAGCCCCTGATTGTACCAAGGATGCCACCATCTGCTGCCTCGTCTCTCCTTGGAGTTGGCACAGTCGCCCACAGACCATTTTCTTTCATATCTTTATTAATATGAAACAAAAGCTTCCCCGCACTCCACCACGCTTATCGCATTTAATAGCTGCTGAGTCAGAGTTCTTTTCATTTCGCTTCCTTATATAATAAATATTATATATATATATATATATATATATATATATATATATATATATATATATATATATATATATATATATATATATATATATAACATGCGATTAGCTAAGGGCAATAGTAAAAATTCTTTAATTCGCTGGAAAAGATCCTGGCGTTCCTCAATCCTATTCAGGAGCACCACCCCTACGGCTGGGCAACCATCTTTTTCTCTTAAAATAAAAATTTCAGACTCCTTTTATAAGAGTTTGTGTTTACTTTAACAGAAAACGAGAATTGTGGAAACTCTCGCTGCCATTTTATTGCATGCAAAGTAGGAAAGAGTAAAAAATATATGTAAATATATGAAGATTTATAGTTATATCAATTTAGCAACGATAACACCATCTTTTCCAAAATGAACCTAAACTTAGGATTCATCACAATACCACAATACCCTCTGTTTGCTTTAATCACTTTTTGTTTGCTATAGTAATTCACTCCAATCGAGGTTGGAAAGCAGTGATTATTTTTACTTTGTCTCAGAACAGTTTCGGACTGTCATTTGAACTATTTTTCTACTAATACCGAAAGGTTTAAAGTGATATGTGTTTATATGCTAATTTATAACTTAAATTTTGTATTGAATTACCCTTTAGTGGCTAAAAATGGCAAGAAGCAGATAATTATCAATTGAATTAATAGCTCAAATAGAAAAATTAAATAAGGATGGTTATTCCAGATTTTAGAAATTCTATAAAGATTAAACAATGTTAAATCTTTATAAAATTTCTAAAATCTGATTGGTAAAAACAAATATTCTTATGTTAAGATCAGTTAATATTTTATCTAAACATTATTCAAACTTTATAAATTTTCTCACTTCTGATGGGTACTAAAAATATTATAATGTTAAAATAATAATGTATATATAACACCCATTTTTGTAGATTCTTCACTGTTTGCCCAGAAGATGACCTTTGAATAGGTTGAAAGAAGTCTCGGCTAATAAAGCTATGCCACTTGCTTGCATTTTTCCCCAACTTTCGCTTTCTAAAAAGAAAGTCTTAGAAAGGGTTAAAACGCTGCAGGGCATGCTTAACCAAGCAGCCATCGCTGTCTTAATATATATATATATATATATATATATCTCACGCAGCCATAATATAAGGGTATTTAAATATTTATTATAATTTATTATAAAAGTCTAGCAAGACATTGAGACTAAATATTATACACATATTTAGATATATCTAATATCTATCTTATGTGAAAATTTCAAGTGAATGGATTAAATATTTCGAAAGTTATGAGGAAATAAACAATCTACCAAATTGCAGCGGCCAAAATTTAAGGGTCACTTAGAAAAAATGAACTACCAACCGAGGTATTTCATGTTTAGGAGACTTTGATGGGCTAAGAGTTACTTCTTTTGATCATCCATTATTGGAACATTCAACTGTCAACATGGCGGCTTGTGAGAGACGACCGGTGTTCTGTGATGAAAAGTAAAGGATTGTATGCCTTCACCAAGAGGGCAAGTCAAATTTTGTGATAGCAACTATTGTAGGAATGTCTAGCGTGTTGTGCAACGGTCAACGGTTTATTAAGAGATGAATTACAATTGAGAGAATTACATACATGTAAAATAGCGAAAAGTGAGGAAAATAGAATTAGCAGAGAAGAAGAGATAGTTAATAGTACGAGTAAGTAGATAAAGGCTCCCGGAGAGATGGAATCCAATTAGTTAGTGCTATACAGTACAATATTCTATTTACATTTTTAATCATAGGAGTTGAAAATATATAGTTTTCTAAGTTATATACATACAATTATTCTACATAATTATGATACACCGTTATTTCTCAATTATACAATTTTAATTACTTTTTGTTAGTTTGTTCAATATTTATATACTTCTTAACGGTTACTTGGTTATTAAATACTTTTGTTCAGTTACCATAATATTTTTTAGAATCTAGTTAGTCCAGCTATTATTTTATATCACATCGTATTTCTATGTTAATTTACACTGTCTTTTAATACTTTCTATTAACTTATTTTGAATTAGATTGTTTCTAGTATCTAAGTCGTCACATATATTATTTTATTTAGTTAATTCACTTATTGGGCTCGTTATTATTATTTTAACCGCTTGAACCTTTAGTCACTTAACACTTAACTTCGATTATTTTATTTCAGATGTCTTTTGACCACTTTTGATGTTTTTAAAGGTCATCATATTCACTGTGTGTACACACTTTGCCGGTATGTACACTGTGCCCTTCAAACCCAATGCTGCCACTTCTTCGGGTGAGTAGGGTTCCTCATTGGAGAACTTGAACTGTCCTGTGGTTATGCCATGCAGTAATAGTTCTAGGTCATCTTTTGGGGGCGGGCACAGGGGTGAACCAAGCACCTTGAGGCCCACGTCCGCACCGTCAAAGAAGTAGCCTTGTTCGAAGATCTCCTTATTTTCGGTGAGAAGTACCTCAACGTAGTTAGTTTCCAGTTCCTCCTCTTCATCCGTGGTTGTTTGTTCGTTGTTTTCTTCTGATTTCTTCTTCTTATTATTTCTTTTATTTCTTTTCTTCTTCGCTCCTTTCTTCATTTCTTCTTCTTCCCCTTCGAAGTTTCTTTTTTTCCTTGCCTTTTCTTTTCGGGGTCTTCCGTTGGGCTCTGTTTTGCTTCTTCTTTGGAATGTTGTTCCACTTGAGGCACGTCAATGAACTGAATGTTTAATAGTTGTGCCGGGGGCGGGTTTTCAAGGAACCAAACCTTTTTCTGGGTCCCATTCTTCGCGAGGAGACGGTTAAGTTCCTCAGAGAAAGAAGTCGGGATTAGTCAGGTTGGCCAGATGAGCGTAGATGACCATAGCCATGACCTCTCTACCCTCCTTTGGCATCACTAGCTTCGGGGTATTGGTTGTCTCGTTATGGCTCCAGGCCGCTGCTTCTGAGTAGTTAATTTTTGTTTTTGCCTCCTTTTCTTTTTGGTTTTGCTCCCTTTTTGCACGGATGGCTTCCTTGCGGATGGGGCACTTCATGGCCAATGCCCTGTGCTCCCCTCCACAGTTAACACATTTTTGTTTCCTTTCCTTGCATTCTTTCCATCCATGCCCGCTTTTGGCGCAGTTGGAGCACGCTAATTTTGTTGCCGTGCAGTGTTTTGTATGATGCTTCTCGACTGCAAAGCACTTATAGCAGCAGTTAAAGCGGATAAATTGTTCCGTTTGTATTTGTTCGGGTGATACCCTTAGGTAAAACCCTAGCATCCCTTGATATTTTGCTTTTATCGCCATTTCTATATTAGAAAAAATGACTTTAACGATGCTTTGACCTTTCCCAAACTTTTCTACCTTGGTGATGTTGGCTCAGGCTGGCTTAGCGGTGAGTTCTTCTTTAATCTCTTCGCAAGAGTTACGAGGGGCGGTCAATAAGTTTTGCGAATCGGTAGGGCAAAACAAAGGAAGGGGGATGGCTGTTTGTGGGGGTGTTAGAAAAAGTTATGACAAGTCAGGACCTGCAGCCGCACGCTCCTACCTCATCTATTTAAGAAGCAGTAGCTGATCGCAGATCGTCAGTCACAAATCTTTCAACAATGGAGAAGGTTGAGCACCGCGCAGTGATTAAATATTTGACCAAGGAAGGCAAGAATGCAAAAGAGATCCATGAACGCATGGTTGCAGTGTACACCGACACCGCCCCTTCCTATGCAACCATTGCTCGCTGGAATAGGGAGTTCCGCCATGGTCGTGAGTCCCTTAAAGAGGACCCCCGTCCAGCACACCCATCAGACGTGACCAACGAGGACAATGTGGCCCGTGTGGAGAGGATGATCCTCGAAAGTCGACGGGTGATGGTCGAAGAAATCGAGAAACAAGTACTTGGAATATCACATGGAAATGTTATGAACACCATCCACGACAATTTGGCCATGACCAAGGTCTCTGTCCATTGGGTCCCTAGAAACCTCACGCCCCATGATCGACGTCAACGTCGTCAAAGTCCACAAGGCCAGAGTTGCACAAGCTGCCCTGCACGAGTGCGGATTCAAGGAGCTCAACCATCTCCCCTACAGTCCAGATCTAGCCCCTAGCGACTACTTTTTATTCCGCCAGCTCAAGGCTGCACTGCGTGGACGCCGGTTTGGGGACGATGAAGATGTCCAGCTCGCCGTCCAGGAGTGGATTGAACAGCAGTCGGGAGATTTCTGGTTGTCTGGAATTTGAAGCCTCACGAACAAGTGGCGCAAGTGCATTGAAGTCGAGGGTAGTTATATTGAAAAATAATAAAACACTTTTCCTCATATCTCGTTTCCTTATATCCGAATTGTAAAACTTATTGACCGCCCTTCGTATCCGTGAAAAGAGGGTGCAAGCGCCGTAGGATTATTGTCAGTTGAACTAGTATCTCCTGGGGCATACTGGCATCCAGCCCGATTTTGTTCAGGTGGGTTTTTGCTTCGACAGAGACCAGCCGCTCTACATCCTGCATGGAGTGACAGATGGTCGCATAACCGGTAGGGGTGTCGATGATTCTAATGAGGAAGATGTTAAGGTTACAGTAAATACTTTCGATAAGGGTCGTCCTCGTAGCTTCCCCCCCCCCCGGATAGTGCGGAGGGGAACCCGCTTGCATTCTCGAGGGGCCGACTCCATGGGGCCCCTTGGGTAGAGTACTCCTTCCCCTTTGGGCTCCTTGCTTCTTCTCGTTTTTCAAGAATTTCCCGTTATACGAGCGAAAAAAAGGGTTGTCTGTGTCTTCTCAATTTAAACCGTCTTTACCACGACCAGACACGATCTTGGCCACCTCAAAGTCTCGATCTCAACCCTTTAGAAAACGTTTGGAAGATTATTGGAGATGGGGCGCGAAGGAGAAATCCAAAGAACCAAGATGAACTCTAGGAATTATTGAAAAACGAATGTAACAATATTCCCCCATCATTTTTGCAAGAAATTAATTCAGTCCTGTGTTAACAGATGTCGGGAGGTCATTGCTAGTAAAGGGATGTTCACAAGATATTAATAGTAAGGGTTTCTTTTTTGTTCTTGTTCCATTTTACATTGTTTTACTAAGTGACCCTTAACTTTTGGCCACTGCAATTTGGAAGATTGTTTATTTCCTAATAACTTTCAAAATATTTAATCCATTCACTTGAAATTTTCACGAAAGATAGATATTAGATATATCTAAATATGTGTATAATATAATATAGTCTCAACGTTTTGTTAAACTTCTATAATAAATATTTAAATACACTTGTTCTTACTCGCCCTTATATTATGGCCGCTACTATATATATATATATATATATATATATATATATATATATATATATATATATATATATATATATATATATATATGGTATAAAAATCCTTGGAGGTTCCTAGCTTAGGGAAATACCGGGTTTGATAGGGTAACTCTTTGGGCGATGTTAAGTCACTGTGCCTGGTATCTTAATAGTAGAGCATCTGACCGGCAATCAACTGACCCGGGTTCGAGTCCCGGCCTCAAATTTCAAATATTTTTCCCCCTGGCGTTATTTCTGTCTGCTCAGTATGGATTGCCATTCTCTCTTTGATTTTTGTGTTCTTCCAATTACCCTTCTCTTACCTTTAAAAAAACTCCTGTTTCTTCTTTCATTCCTCATTAGCGTCAAATTTCTCTTTCTCTTGTACTATATTGTTATATGGTTGCCACACGAGGTCCCTGCATCTCTCTTTCTGACTTCAAAAGTTTTTGAATGGTAGAAATGAAATATGGCGAAAGCCCTGTGGTGGTTGTTACCTCCCGCACAACGTTTATTTTTTTCCCTCAAATTTAGAGCAAATACCAGCGTGTGCATCTCCCACGGAAGCTTTGTAAGGAGGGATCTTCTAAGAAAGTGGTGAAGATACAAGGAAAATGAGTGGAAGATCTATACCCAGTGATCTTCCTACAGGCGTTGAGGCCTCGAGTATTACCCATCTGCAGGCGTTGGGGCCGAGAAACTACCCACCCACTCCATGCTGCACCTGACACCCGACTCTGCGGGGAGGCTAAATGGAAAGTGTTTCCTAAATAACATTGATAGAAAAAACGTATGTGTTGTATAATCCATGTCTTTATTGTCAGAGATAATTAATTCTTCGCAGAGATTTTTTTTTCATACACTTTGAACGTGCGAGTGATCCCAAACTTCGCTCCAAATCCCCCCACCCCCTACCCTCAAAAGATCTCCCTGCTCTCTCCACGAGATTTTCTTTTCCTAATTTCTCAATACAAGTGTAAATAAAATAAAGAGAGGCAGTAAACAGAGCCACTATTCCGGATAAAATGGAGAGTAAGAAAAGTATTGTAGGCGTGAAAAAGATTTATCCAACAGACCGAATCATAATCAGATGCAGCATTGTGGAGCGAATGCGCGGCATCCAGTTTGCCGTGGCTGGAAGACTCCGAAGAGTGTTTTATCTCGATTGTGAGAAGGAGGCAGCGACAGCGGCCTATCATTGTTTACACTTGGGAGAGTTTGAAGGAAAAAAAATGATCCATGACTCCGTTCCTCACCCTCCTGAATGCCAGAAATAACCCACAAAAAATGACCGAGTGTTTCTATTCTATTTCGGCCCCGATTTATCTGCAGTCGTTTAAGAATTCGCCAGTGAAAAGTTTAGGGACTCTTTCAAATCGCCATTCTTGCAAGAGGGTTAACGTTCGTACCTTTGAATTTAGATATTCTTGTTACGAATGTTTGCATCTTTGTATTTATTTGGGGATTTACTTGGTGTGATGGGCAAAACTAGGAAAAACAAAACCTTAATATCTCGAAACTAGTCAGGGTTTCTAATAAAGTCGGAGTGAGTTAATCGGTAAAAATATGGCATCATACAGAAAAGGAAACCTATCCCTCGGCTTGTTGCTATCGTAAAGGCGCCGTCCTGATACTGAAACATAAAATAGAGTTATGAAGAACTAGAACAAAGTGTGTCCACCTTTTATAAAAGGTAAGTCAATATTTTGCTCTCAAAGTAGATAAGTCAACCGATGTAAGATCGTTGAACTGTGGGCATTCTTACGTTTAGTACACAAGAGTAAAATGGTAGCTCAGTTATTTTATGCCATTAAAAATTGGGAATAGCAAGAAGAGGTAAATATATATTGATCACATTCAGTAATTACCTGATAGCTTGTTATTTTTCATTGATAACATGTGTGATTTGTTACATATACTGCTTTTACAGTACTTATTTGTTCTTCGAAAAGATCCCAAACTTTAGCGATAAAAGAAAGTGATGCAATAACAACACAGTGTTTTCTCCTATATCATTTATTTGGTGTTGAATTAAAAAATGCACTAAATACTTGAAAAATCGTCAACTTCATAAAGTAGGTCCCTTAGAGGTCTGGTCTCTTGGCTAACTATGTAAAGAAGTTTGTACGAATCCTCTTCACAGATAAAAGATGGGACTATCTCTCGCAAACCGTTATCACTAATGACGTAACTAAAAGATGAACTACAGGTTTTTTTTTTAGTCTGAAATTTTCGTGTTACATATGATATTTGTCCTCCCAAATTATCATACTCAAGCGAAATTCGGAATATTTGAGCAAGGTAAACTCCAGCACACCAAAGAAAAATATACCTTATCTTTTCCGGAGAAAATTACATGTTCCCACACGTTGTAGCGACAATATGATACATTCTTGATAATCTTAATTAAGTTAATGGAACAAATTAGTACTGCTTTCCAACTTTACAAAACTGATGACTAATACCCTTTCAAAAACCTAATTGCTATGTCAGTGTCAAGTTACTCCGAAATAGGTCCCTTCTGTGTTTGGGAACAGGAAGAATACAGATACCATCTTCTGGCGCGTGTCGTAAAAAGACTAAACCCGGAATGGGTCCGCTGGTCTGGGAAGCCGCACACCCGGAAGTTTTGTTTCTGCGAGCGCTATAACAAGGAGGTGGAGTGTCAAGGGTATCGTGGAAACTGTTACACCTGACAATGGAGGATTGTGTGCCCCCTCTCCTTGACGGCCCTAAATGCACTCTCTACTTAGAATATAAACGAGCGCAATACAAATGGAAAAGGGAAGGTGAGAAGCCCAAAAAGGAATAGCTGCGAGAGCATCAAGAATAAGAATGGCAGAATACTTGCAAGCATTGAGGTGGTCATAAGTAGGTAGCGAGAGTACTTTGATGACTTATATAACCTTGTTTTTAGAAGATGAAGACTGAAAAACTGGGTGTTGGCTGTATCAGGGTATGGAAGCGATAAGTATGCAACATGTTTTTAAGTCTGTGAGTCATCTGAAAAATGGGAAGCATCTAGACTAGATGATATACATAATGTAGTCGAAGAGATGCTAACAAATGATGGTGGTGATTGTGTTATGGAATGAGTCTGGTGGTTGTGTTGTAAAGCATTTTGCTGTGATAGTATTTATTATATAAGGATAAAGGAGAGAAAGGTGAATGAAAGAACTACAGGCGAATAAGAATAAGTCCGAGAGTGTTGGAGGAAATCCATTTGGAAAAATTCTGATTGGGCGTGTAAGGAGGGTAACTGATGGATTATAGAGTCGGTATTAGATGTATAGATCGAGCTTGTCGAGAAGACGAGAGATAAGCGATGCGGATCTGGAGAAAGCGTATGAGCGGGTAGATAAGGTAGATTATGGCAGGTTCTAAGAATGCAAGTAGTCGTAAAAATGTTAGGATGGTGTGAAGATTATATCGTGCCCGCGTTGAAGTGAAAGATGGATAACTAGTTTGTGTGGTTTAACATAGGGGGGGGGGAGACTAAAAGTAAATGCAGAAAAAAGCAAAGTATTTGGAGATGGGGTTAGGCTAGATATTTTAATCCGTGGTGTTGTCCTTGAATAAATTGAATGTTTTGATTATCCAGGATGTATCTTGAATGATGGTGTTAGCGATGAAGTAGATCACGACAACAGGGTTTTGAATGGCAAGAAAGTCTCAAGGGTCGGTCAGAGCGTTAGTGTATGCTAAGGGAATGTGTGGAGTGTGTCAGTAATCTGCAAGGGAGTATGGTGATGCCGACGTTAGTGTATGGAAGTGAAATTATAGTATGCCTGGAGAAGGAAAAAATCTAGAGTGAAAACAGTGCAAATGGTCATTTTGAGAGTGTTAGTTGGTGTGGAAAAATGTGTGAAATGGGTATATATGGTGTGATTGAGGTTGCAACCAAGTGTTTCCTGAGGTGTTATCGGCCTTTAAGAAAAATGGTTAAGAATAGATTTACGACGAGAATATACTGGTGCAGGTGTTCTTAAATTAATGCCTCATTATCCCCAGGGGGTATCGAAACTGGTTCTTGGTTCTTGGGGGGGGAGGGCTTCCACCCTAGGCCAGAGGCACCTTAAAATTGAGGCTTTGGTTGCTTAGAAAAAAGGGGAGCACATGGCCCTTGCAGCTTACAGCCGAAAATAAAATCAAGCTGAATGAGCACAAATAATGTAATGTCGAAAAATGTACAATAATGTAATGTGTAGTGCTTTATTCATTTATTTACTGAAAATAAAAACGAATCCATAGAATTCAGCTGTTTGTTCATAGCCGTCCTGTTTTCTCTTTTTTTCAGGAAATTAAAAGTTAAAAGTTGTGATTAAAAGGCTAATATTAGAGAAGGGGTATCAGGTTGACTTGGAGTTGAACTTTGGGGTATCGAGATTGAGAAACTTTAAGAACCACTGTACTATTGTGTGTCTAGGTTCTCCGAGGGTTGATAGACCGCGTAAAAGGTGGGTGATTATGTGATTGAGTGGGATAATATTGTGACCCAATCACGAACCCTGACCGGCTTTAGCCTTGATACACAATACACCCACTTGCGGGCGTGACTAAATAGAATAGTTGAATTTTTCTTTATGCAAATTTTATTG
Organism: Ceratothoa steindachneri; assembly: GCA_963969495.1. Classification (NCBI taxonomy): domain Eukaryota; kingdom Metazoa; phylum Arthropoda; class Malacostraca; order Isopoda; family Cymothoidae; genus Ceratothoa; species Ceratothoa steindachneri. The sequence continues at coordinate 93,672,592 of OZ018331.1, forward strand.
CAAGTGGTTATTGAACTTTATTGGTGTCATTTGCGACTCTAAGTCAGCTAAATGTGCTCACACACGTACGTTAAGAGGCTGAAGACACTTTAAATGTCATATTTTGTATTTTATATTGTGAATAAATCTTGTTTTACTCGGCAATTCACGCAGATGTCCGGTTATTTTCGCCAAAGAGATCCCAGAAAAAAGTTTTACTCTTTCTTGAAGATTGCAATTTTCATAGAATAGAAAATAAGTTATATTATTTCTTGAGGATTGAAATTTTCATAGAACAGAAAATAAAGTTTATAATAATAATTTTATAATGACCCCATATACATATAACTGATCTGCGCGAACTTAAGGACCCTTTATTTTGATAAATCCGATAAAGTTACTTCAGGCAGTTAAACAAAGAGAAAGGAAAACGCATGCAATTGCATACCATTCGATCCTTACGAAGTTGCATGCTGAAGTTTACTAAACTCGCCGCCTTGATCATTGATGTTGGCATTGATGTGGTCAGTCTTGGGTTTGATGCAGTGTGTTTGGTAGTTTGTGTTTAAACGAATCAAACTTTAGTGCAGTGAATGAGGTTACGGAGGAGACCATTCCATAAATTCACTATTCGGTTGAAGAAAAAACGTTTAGACTCTTGCGAGTTAAACAGTTTACCTACAATTTTGCATCCGTTTCCCCTTGTGTAATTAAATTGGTCAATTATATAGTACTTGTTACAGTTCATATTAACTAGGTTAACCCCTGACCTACGCTGGGTTAATGGGAAGAGATTTAATTCCTAAGACGGTCCTCGTGTAGCTTGTTTTTTAAACTACATATCATTTTGTTAACTCTACGTTATATCCTATAAAACCAATTATTTTGTTCGCCTTCATGGTACCTTTTACGCAAGGTTGACGGGGTTTTAGGTTACTTGATACTGTTACTCATAAATCTATTTCCGTGTCTACGCTTTTCTATTGTGTTTCTTTCCTTGAGATGCTTTTTCATTTTGATTTTCTATGTGGAGCACTGCATTTTTTTTATCCGCGTTGAAGCACATTGCCACGTTTGGGCCCGACTTGATAACTTGTCTAAATTATATTTCATATCATCTTTTATGTGAGTTTACAGCATTCACGAGTTTTGTATCATCCGTGTACTTTTAGATTGTGCATCTCAGACCTTCATCAATGTCGTTAATGTAGATGAAAAATAGGGCAGACCATAAAGCTGAGCCCTGCGGACCCCGTAGGAGGATACCCTGTGTGCCTGTTACACTTGGTAACTGTAAGAGCTGTGCTAATTAGCGAAGCTTATCACTGGGTTGACGTAAACTCTGAGACCTGGGAAAGTCGTCGGTGCACTTTCCTCTCGCCTCCTCTCAGCACTACTTTACCTTTTTATTATTCGTATTATTATTTATTTTTTTAAATATTTAGTATTATTTTATATTATGATTATTTATTATTAATAGTATTTATTAGTAGTAGTATTAGTAGTAGTATGTTATTATTTAATAGTATCATTATTATTATGGCTAGCCCCTCAAACTTTTCTGTTCGCACTTTGTACCAAGAGGAGTGTTCCCACCTGGGCAGTGTTAACTTCGGTAGCCATGGTGCCTTGGTGGACTGCATGCTATATTGAGATCACCTAGCACTAAGGTATCATAATAATAGGTGATCACTCACCCTACTAGTTAGTGGACTAGCCTATCTCTACTTATCTTTATTACATACCTTCCTATCCCTTTCCAAACTTGCTCTTTTATCCACAGAAGTTCTGGTTGGCGGCGCTCTTTGTCTATATATGAGCCTTAGTCGAGTGACATTGTATACCGTGTGGATCCTACTTGAAATGAGGGCAGAAAGCCCGCTGGATAGGGCAAGTATTAGGTACAGGGCGTTCTGGGCCGTCGACTCTGCTCACCTTGCTCCAGTGGACATATAAGGTGGCTACGCCGTCACCATCATTCATTGTTTTCTGCTCCAGGACAATGTCGCCCGAATGGCGGGCCGGGTTGGCAAAGCCTATCAACGCTGGACCGGGACCGATTATGTGTAAATGATCACATTCTGGAATTTCGGATCCTATGGAGACTTTTATTTTAACCTCTAAAGACAATGAGAGGTCATAGTATCTACTTTCGAGGGAGTCCCTTTTTTTGATACTATGGCCATAAGTGAAAGTAAGACTGGGACTGGACACGGGGATGCACCCTAAGTGTGGCCTCAACATCCTTAGTGTCAAGGAAGATGAGGTAACACGATAAGCTCCTTCGCCCGTGTAAGGGGGCCCCCCCCTCTCGCCATCCGTATGCGGCAAATGGTCTTCCCCTTTGCCATCTTTGGAGCCGCTCTCAGGCATCGGGCAGCTCCACATCTGAAAATGACGTGCCCGCACCCCTTCTTTCTCAGGAGCACCTCCAAACATTTACCGGAAAGAACCCCCTTAGGGGGGAGAGGGAAGCCAGGCCCCTTCGGTCGCTTCCCTCAAAAGACCTGCTGGCAAAAATATTAAACCTTGCCGGGGTCAAGGCCTGTGCCTCCCCACTAAAGACTTATGACGTTGCCAAGGGGACCTGCGATGTCCTGGGAGGGGATGGCCAACTGGAGGCCCCTCCTGTGATAGACATGGTCCTTGAGGAAAACCAGCCTCAGAAGGTAGGGCCTTCCATGGGGGGGAATCCGGGCTCGGCGCCAAGCACCGAACCCGAATCCGCCCCTATGCAAGGTCCTCATCAAACGGCTGTAGATTCTCAGGCAGTACAAGGAGGGGAGGGATCTCCTCCGGATAATGCCCCTGCGACCACCAGGACCTTCTCCATTTCGGAGAAGGACCTGGCTGAGGCCGGTCCATCTGGCCTGGGGGCTTCTACCGGCGGGGGTGAGAAGCGGGTTCATTCCCCGCCCTCCTCTCCAAAAAAGAAAAGGACCAAAAAGACGAAGAAGACTCGGGGCTCCTCTCAATCCGCGGGGGCTACGGGGACGGATGGGTCTGCTGCCACTTTGGCAAGCGACCAAGCCAAGATCGGCACATCCGGGCCCTCTGCTTCCCCGGGTACGGAGCTCCTGACGATGACAAAGACCAAAAGTGCACAGGGCGGAGCCTCGATGACATCGGGGCCCCTGATTCAGAGGTTACCTGGCGTTTTCGAGCCCGCTGGCTTCAAACGCTTCCTCGTTATTCGCTCCACTGATGGCAGCATGTTGTCCAAGGGCAACATGATCCATCAGAGGAGAGGATTAGCTAGTGCGATTGGTAGAGAGCCGAAGGTAACCCGTTTCTCGGACGGGAGCCTTCTGGCGAATGCGGCGAATCCCGCCGAGGCGGCCAAGATAAGTGCTCTTCGGACACTTCATGGCACCACGGTGAGTGTGACGCCGCACTCTACCATGAACTTTGTAAAAGGAGTAGTTTATGCGAGGGAACTCGTTGACTACTCCATAGAAAACATCACCCTAGAGCTGGCCGACCATGGGGCGGTCAAGGTCGAACGTGTGATGAGAAAACAGGGAGGGGCCTCGAGACCCACCCCTACACTCTTCGTCACGTTCGACTGTGACAAGCTCCCTGAGTCGGTGCGTGCCGGTTGGTACCGCTACCGCGTGAAGGCATTCGTGCCACTGCCGCGGCGGTGCTATTACTGTCACCGCTTCGGCCACACGAATCGATCATGTAGACGTGCAAAATCGGGGTCACCCGAAGTCTGTATAAATTGCTCCAAGGTCGCACACGATAAGTCTAAATCGTGTGTGGCCAAGTGTGTCAATTGCGGAGAGCCGCACCCTGCTTCTTCGAAGCAATGTGGTGCATATCTCCTTGAGAAAGAAATCCTGGCCGTTCAGGCCCAGGATCGACTCTCATTCCGCGAGGCTAAGGACTTGGTCCTGGCGCACCCGGCTCTGCCTGGGACGTCATATGCCTCAATAGTTAGAAAAGCACCCTCTGCTCCTGGCCCATCCAGGCCAACGAGCACGGTTGTTTCCGCGCCCATTCGGATCCCTTCTGCGGGCTCTACTACACCCGGACGCTCCCCTGGTAGAGCTGGCGGCAAAAAGGGTTCACACCCAGCCCCGGCTAAAACCAGGGCTCCCCCCTCTTCCCCCAGCGTGACCGTTTCCCGTAAGGCGAAACGGCCACGCGCCTCCACAGAGTCGTTAGACTCACAGGAGGCAACACCCCTGAAGATGGTCACTAGGCCATCTTCCGGGGTTCCTAAAGCTGTTCCCCGAAAGGAGGACAGCAACAAAGGAGCTTCGGCCCGTTCGTCCACGCCCCGAGGTGGAGCGAGTGGCTCGGAGACGGTGGTTCTTCGAAAAGAGGGCCCCCCGCCTCCCAAGCCGCAACGCCCGCCTAAGGTTTCGAGGCGGAGGGAGGAAAAGACTCGCATGGCGAGCCCAACCTCCCCCAATAAGTCCTCGAAGGCGACAGCGCCTTCAGCGCTTTGTCCGGCCAACAGCGCCCGGGGTTCTGCCCCCGGGAAGCGTACGGCCATTCCCGTGAGGGTCTTCAATTCGAGGAGGGCCCCCGCGTCTCCTCCGAGCTAGGCCTGGAGGGCATATTCCTTCAATGGAATTGGCGTGGACTCCGGGCCAACTGGGAGGAGCTGCGGAGGCTCGTCTCGTCCCGTTCCCCGTTAGCTATTTTTTTGCAGGAGACCATGCTAGGCGCGTGCCCGCTGCCTGCCCTCCCGGGGTATAAAGGTCTTGCGACCCCACCACCGCGGGACGGCCGGGCTGGGGGATGCGCGGTTTACACCCGGCATGATGTCTCCGTTCTTCCTTTCTCTTTAGATACCTCCTTTCAGGCAGTGGCTGTGCAGCTGCACCTGGATAGGAGGTATACTATCATTTCTGCGTACATTCCACCGTCAGCTGACTTCGACGCGGGGGACTTCCGCCGCGTCGTGGCACGGTTGCTGAGGCCCTATCTCTTGCTTGGAGATCTGAACGGCAGGCATCCTCTCTGGGGAGATTACTCCATAAATCCCAGGGGACAAGTCCTTGCCGATCTGATCGAAGAGCTTGAGATGGGTGTCCTAAACGTGGATGAGTTTACGCATCACTGTCCGAGAACCGCTTCATTTTCTTGCCTTGACCTATCTTTGTGCTCTTCGAATGCACAGCCTGATTTTGATTGGGAGGTGGTCGATGACCTCCATGGTAGTGATCACTTTCCCATTCAAATATCATTTTCAAGGCAACTGCCGCCTGAGAGACCACCTCGGTGGTGCTTGGCGCGGGCGCGGTGGCCTGCATTTCAGGAAATGACTGAATTCTCTATCTCAGTCGAGGAGCTTAGGTCGGTAGATGAGGCCGTTGAGTTCTTCTCCGGCAACCTCATCGCCGTGGGCCTGACTACTATTCCTAGGATGTCTGGCCGTTTTGCACGCTGACCACTCCCATGGTGGTCGGCTGAGTGTGAGACGGCCCTCAAACAGAAGCGTTATGCCTACATGCGCTATAAGCGCCGCCCGAACGATTTCACTGTCGCTGAATTTCGTCGGGCTAGGGCTAGGTTCCGGTATATTTCGAAGCACGCCCGCCGCTCTTCTTGGCGGGCATACGTGTCTTCACTTAACGGGAAGACCCCTTTAGCTGAGGTGTGGAAGCGAGTCAAAAGGATTCGGGGCAAGTTCTCGCAGGACCCCCCTCCCGTTCTCCAGGAGAATGGGACCGCAATCTCGGACCCCGCGTCCGTGGCGGAATCCTTAGCGACCGCTTTTTCCGCATTCTCTAGCCGTGATGCTGCTCCGCCAGCATTCAATGCACGTCGTGATGTCGCGGAAGGCCGCCGGCTGGACTTTACCTCCAGAGGCGGAGAACCCTTCAACGACAAGCTTACTGTGAGTGAGTTGCGTTCCGCTCTCGCTTCGTGCGCGGACACCGCCCATGGTCCGGACGATGTCCCGTACGCCATGCTTCGACACCTGGGTGAGCGAGGCATGGCCTTTCTGTTACATTTGTTCAACAGGATCTGGGTGGAAGGTCTTCTCCCAGACTCCTGGCGAATCGCTACTGTGCTCGCCTTTCGCAAGCCGGGGAGAGATCACTCTACTCCGACCGGTTTCCGCCCAATCTCTCTAACCTCTTGCGTGTGCAAGTTGATGGAGAAATTGGTAAATGTTAGATTAGTCTATTTTCTGGACAGCGGAGGCCATCTGTCTTCTGCACAGTGCGGCTTCCGTAAGTTTCACTCCACGTCGGATGCTCTGCTCCGACTGGAAAGTGCCGTCTGCGAGGCTTTCCTTCGTAGACAGCACTACGCCACGGTGTTTTTTGATCTGGAGAAGGCCTATGATACCGCATGGCGATACGGTATCATGGAGACTCTCCACACGATGGGGGCGAGGGGACGCCTCCCAATGTTTATATCTGAATTTTTGCGAGATCGTCGATTCCGCGTACGGGTGGGGGGAGCCCTCTCCGGCCCAAAGGAGCAGGAAGAGGGTGTCCCGCAGGGAATCGTCCTCAGTGTCACACTCTTTGCCCTGAGCATCAACGGCATCACCTCGGTGCTGCCGGAAGATGTTCTCGCTACGCTCTACGTGGACGACCTTTCGATCTCTTTTGGCGCGGCCCAGATGCCAACTCTGGAGCGTCGACTCCAGCAGGCATTGAACCGCGTCTCTCGCTATGCCGAAGCGCACAGGTTTCGGTTTTCTTTGGCCAAGATTAAGGTGGTGCACTTCTGCCGCCATCCACGGCTTCACCCCGACCCAGATTTGTTTCTTAATGGGGTGCGCCTGGATGTGGTTGAGTCGCACCGTTTCCTTGGTCTTGTATTCGACCGACGCCTCACCTGGGAGGCTCATATTCGCAGCCTTAGGGTCTCTTGTACCCGCGCCATGGACATTCTCCGTTCTGTGACGTTCAGCGCTTGGGGCGCTGATAGGGCTACCGCCTTACTTTTTTATCGATCCTTTGTTCGCTCGAAGCTCGACTACGGATGCGAGTTTTATGCATCCGCAGCCGAGCGTTTATTGCGGAAGGTGGATTCGATCCACCACACCGGCCTTCGCCTTGCGACCGGTGCCTTCCGCACTTTCCCCATTGAGAGCCTGTTGGTAGATGCTGGGGAGATGCCACTCGCTCTGCGCCGCGTGCAGTGCATCACTCGCCTGTACGCGCGAGCCCAGCGCCTCCCTCAGTCGCCAACAGCTCTCACTGCATCCGCAGCTGATCTCGATGGTGCCTATGCCGCCGAGAGACGCCAGTCATACCCTAAGCCCTTTGGGTTTAGGGCCAGGAAACTGCTTCGAGAGGTAGATATAGCTCTCGGGCCGGTGGCGCCCCTGGTTTTGCCCAGGACGCCACCCTGGAGGGTACCACATTTGGCTATTTGTCGCCACGCCTCTGCTCCCAAAGCTTGTACTGCGCCGGGAGTATTGCGTTCGACCTTTTTGGAGCACACATCGTGTCACGCTGGTACCGTGCCAGTGTATACGGATGGCTCCAAGTCCCAAGAGGGGGTCGGATTCCACGCCGTATCCCCTCTGTTTGAAGTCAGCGGGGCTCTACCAGGCGCTGCGTCTGTCTTCACAGCCGAGCTGGTGGCAATACACCACTCGGTACGGGAGATTACGCGACGTGCCCGGTTCGGAGACCGGATTGTGATCTATAGCGACTCACAAAGCGCCCTGAGTGCTCTCGGGGCATTGGAATCTCCGCATCCCCTGGTTCGCGAAATCCGTGACGCCACGGTTTTGGCGAGCCGGGCAGATGTCGAGATTATCTTCTGCTGGGTTCCTGGACATGTAGGAATTGCGGGGAATGAGCGCGCCGATAAGGCCGCCAAAGAGTCCGCGAGGACTCTGCGACCGGACCAGCGTTTCGCTCTTCCTCACACTGACTACATGGCAGGAATACGGGCAGCTCTTCGGACTGCTTGGCAAAGAAGATGGGAGACGGCCGAGGGGAACTTAATGTTGCGTGCCATTGCGCCGCGACTGTTCCCATGGACCTATCCCCCAATGCCGCGGCGGCTTCAGGTTGCTTTCTGTCGTCTTCGAATCGGACACACTCGTGTGACGCATCGCTACTTGATGGAGCGCTCGCCTGCGCCCTATTGCAACGACTGCGTCATCCCCCAGACTGTTCGGCACATTCTTGTCCAATGTCCCAGTCTGGGTGATCTTCGCGCACGATACCTGTCCCGGTACCGGGATGGGCGGGGTCGCTACCGCCTGTCCCTTGTACTCGGCACGAGTGCGTGCACCATGACTAGTGGACTTATTGACTTTTTGGGGGAGGCTGGCCTTCTCCCTTTCATTTAACACAGTTTTATTGTTGTTGTTTTTGTTATTGTTTTTGTTATTGCTTTTTTATTGTTATTTCGTTTTATTGTTTCCTATTTAATTTTTAAAGTAGCCTAGAACTAGGCTGTTTGTTTACGGCGACTAATGCCTAAGTCGGCAGTCGCCAGATAGCCGCTTAATTAAAAAAAAAAAAATAATTACCGGAAAGAAGGCTTGCCCCTCATATAGACACTGGTGTTGTGGATTCCCCCTTACTCCCTTCTCTGGAGGCGCTCTCCGGCGAATCCATCTCCCTACCAACATCACTCCTTCCCTTACTATCACAGAGGCCTGCCAAGAGAGCGCTCCTGGTGTGAGCGGCTTGACAGGGCAAAACCCCTTATGGGGACAAGATATAGCAAGGCCCGTGAGTCCGTGCCCCATCAGTCCTGCACGCCTGCATTTAAGGTTTGCATGGAGCCGATGTGCCTGTTCCCGTCTCTTCGCGGAAGGAGCTCTGTTCACCTGCCAAAGAAGACACGACAAAATTTCCCTAAAATGGGATCCCTGATGCCTTAATGGTCCGTGTGCAAGCTTTTCCTCAGACGGCTCCCCCAGCCCCCCGGACTCACAAGGAGTGTAAAGACCTCCTCCTGGCTGGTTTCCCTGTAACAGCCAAGACCTCAATCTCGGCGAAGGATCATGCTGAGGCCTGTCCGTCCTGCCTAGGTGCTCCTTTCGGCGGTGGAGAGAATAGGCTTCATTCCCCACCCTCCTCTCCAAAAGAAAATGAAGGAATAAGACAAAGAGGACTCAGGGTTCCTCTCCTTCCGCAGGGGACGGGTCCGCTGCCGCTTTGGCAAGCCCCTAGGCACCCTCGGTGTGAGGGAGCCCAGACTAAAACTAAAGTGGCATGTACGCTGAGTGGAGCCTCGATTATGTCGGAGCCACTCATTGAGAGACTACCTGGCGTTTTCGAGCCCGCTGGATTCAAACGCTTCCCGGTTATTCACTCAAGTGATGCCAAGGGTAACATGATCCATCAGAGGAGAGCATCAGGTAGCTTGATTGGTAGAGAGCCGAAGGTTACCCGTTTCTCGGACGGGAGTCCTCTGGCGAATGCGTCGAAGCCCTCCTAGGTGGCCTGATTAGTGCCTTTCGGCCACTTAATGGCACGCCGGTGAGTGTGACCCGCACTCTACTAGAACGTGAAACGACTGGTTTACGCGGGACACCACCCTAGAGCTGGCCGATCATGGAGTGGTGAAAGTCGAACGTGTGATGAGAAAACATGGAAGGGCTTTAGACGTACAAAGTCGGGCTCATTCAAAGTCTGTGTAAGTTGCTCCAAAGCCTAAAAGTCCCTATCGTGTATGCCAAGTTTGTCAATTGCGGAGAGTTGCACCCGGCTTCTTTGATCAAATATATTACGTATCTCCTGGAGAAGGAAATCATAACTGTTAAGGCTACGTATCATCTCTCATTTCACGAATCTAAAGACTTGGTCCTGACGCGCGCGACGCTGTCTGAGAAGCCCTATGTATCAATTATAAAAAAGCAACATATGCTCCTGTACCCTCCAGGCCTACGAGCACGGACGTTTCCGTGCCCATTCGGAACCTTTCTATGGCTTCTACTCAACGCGGGCGCTTGCCTGGTAGAGCTGGTGGTGCGAAGGGTTCACACTCAGCCTCGGCTAAAATCAGGGCTCCACCCTTCCCCAGCGTGACTGATTCCCGTAAAATGTGCGATTCCATTGAGTTGTTAAACTTACAGGAGACAACTCCCCTGAAAATGGTTGTGAGGCCTTCTTCTGTGGTTCCTAAAGTTGCCCCCGGAAGGAGGATAGCAGCAAATCAACTTCAGCTCCTACGCCCCCACCCAAGGCTGGACTGAGTAGAGACGGTGTAGCCTCCCAAGGTTTCAAGACGGGGGGAAGAAAAGACTCGCATAGGCCTGGAAAGCCTATCTTTAATAGAATCCGGCTCAACTGGGAGAAGCTGCGCTGGTTCGTCTCCTCCCTTTCCACATTAGCTATCTTTTTGCAGAAGGCCATGCTTAGCGCGTGTCCCCTGCCCACCGGCTGGAATGTGTCCTAAATGTGGATGAGTTTACGCATCTCTGCCCGATAACCGCTTCATTTTCCTGTCTCGATCTATATTTGTACTCTCTTTGTAGTCGATGACTTTCATGGTAGTGATCACTTTCCCAATCAAATCTTTTCTGGACTGCTGCCGCCTCAGAGATCCTTCAGTAGTCTCTCTTAGTTCTAAACGAAATACTGTCCCGCCCTACTATAATTATAAGAGAATCAATACTAGCAAAGACCCTTAGATTTGCTGAATGGCTAATCGTAAAATTTCTTAACAAATCTCTCGCTAAGCTCTTGCGAATCATATGTACTTGTTCTGTTTTCGAGTCAAATAGATCAAAATTCACTACAGATTACTGGTATATTTTTAAAAATTTGTTTGGCTGCACATGATTACTTAGACACTTACTATGGTTGAGTGCATGATTATTTAGACCATTACTATGGTTAGGGGGCATGATTACTTAGACCCTTACTATTGATGTGTCCATGATTACTTAGACACTTACTATGGATTGGTGCATTATTAGTGGCGCCAACCCCCAGCTACTGTACACAATTGCCTGCAATTTGTCAACTTAAATTTTAAATTAAAAAAAAATAATGAAAGATTTATTTATGTAACATAAACCTCTCAGAATGATTTAAGATGTTTTCCTTGGTAATAAAATTTATTCTCCGCCGATTTTATCTGTAAAGAATTTTAAATTTGGAGGATGATTTAATGTTGTTTTTTGTTTTGCAATAAACTTTATTCATTTCAATGATTTTAATATTTTCCTTCCTAGATTTTTTTGTTAGGAAATTTTGTTTTGGAGGGGTTTAGTAAGGTGGGTTATTTTTACAGGTAATTTATTGTTTGTAAATCCAATAACTACAATTTTCTGTTCTTGTAATTTTTATTATTGAGTTTTATGGCCCTCGGAGGCCAATGAATCCCCACTACCCGCTCCAAAATCGTTTTCCTCCATGGTATTATTATATAAGCGGAAGTGGTGTGTGGGGGGGGCATTTTGTCACCTCCAACCCTCTCACTTCCCCACACCTTTTTTTCACCCACAGGCGGGGCTTGCCTTCGTTGCAAAACGGAGGCAGATTCTAGAGAGGTGCGCGCCCTTCCTGGCCCTTGTGCCCCAAGTATTCTATGTAGGTTATATACACCATACACTTATTCACACTTCATCTAACTTCTCCTTACCAGCCTCTTTTTTAACTTTGGGCGAAATACCTTCGACGGTAGTCTTTATTTTAACCAAATACGAAATTTCCTTTCTTTGACATTGATGCATGTCAACAACAAGTGTTCCGAGGTCATGATGATTATCTTGCATTTTTCACCCGGTCGTCAAGACGTGAGTGATACCTCCCTTAACCCCCTTCCCCCACCGCACAACGCATCAGGCCAGTGGGCGGATTCCGTGTAGTCACAAGGGGCGACCATTTCCGAATACGATGGACGGGTCGAGTCCATTTTGCCGATTCTCTGTCTGACTCTTATCTCAGTGGGACACCTTCAGTTTAACCTCAGATCCGAACCACGAGTCGCTGCTGCAGCGTATGGTAGGTGCCGTATGTCGGACCGACTCAAATTGGGTCCTTCCGCATCCAGCGGTTAAACACAATGCATGTGGCTTAACATCGTTCTTGTAGAGTGCAGACGATGGCATAGCTCATTTTAGAATATGGGGACGGAAACCCTACCGATACACCTTAATAGGGATACGGTAGTAGTGAACTGCGCTAATGAAATGGTAGTGCTGGAAGGGGACGCTGAAACAGAGGTGCTGAGTAAAGATGGCTGGGGAGTTCCATCCAATGTCTCTCTCTATTTACTCGTACAATGTTTAGCCACCCCTAACTTCACCACTGTATGCGAACCTATTTTAAAATGGGGACCTCAAAAAAATAATGACACGACTCGAGTAATCATCTTGGTATATTTATTAATAGGATTCTTGAATAATGTGTAAGAGAGTAAGAGCTGAAAATAGACAGATTAAGAGATAAAAAGGAAAATAACTAATACTGATACTGCAAATTTTGTCAACTCTAAATGCTGGGGCGAGTGGGGCATATTTGAATTCACCAGCAACAAATGTGTACAATGTAAAAATTTATAGACCCTTGTTAGGGGTGGTGTGCCATAGAGTGTTAGATTAGCCTTTATCATCTTTCAATTACATCAGTTGTTGGATGGAGACAGTCCTCTTCCATACCGGCTTCCGAGATTCGGCCATGGCAGATGCCAAAATTCATCTTGGTGTTCGCAAAGCAAGAGCGAACAATTCGAGAAGAATGTTTGGGTTTCATATCGTCTTGAAATAACGGAGTCTGTTCGCGAGCGCGTTAACCATAGCCTCAACCTGATGGTTTGTACTAATGAGTACCTATGTTCTTTATGGCAAGTTGTTCCTGGAGGCTTATGCCACACCTCTCTGGTCTAATATTTAAAGCTAACAAGGTTTGCTACCTGTCCTTTTTCCGCACTCTTTTATTTTCATCTTACGTCTTACGTCTCGAAAAAGTTAGAATAAAAAGTGTATAGTTATAGTATAGTGGATAGGGTTGTTAGGATAAAGTGGTGAAGAGGAATGAGTAAGAGTTAGAGTAGTTGCTGGGTGACCAGCCAACTCTTTGGTTCTTATTTTTTATTTCTCTTTATTAGTCTTCTGTGTTCTTAATGGGGCTCTCGCGCCTCTGTAGTTCTTCAATATTTTGCATTTTTTGTTTTGCTTTTTGTTGCGGATTTCCTTAATATATGGTTTCTGTATTGACTCTGCAATCTCACCGTGCACTGAATCTTGGGGGCGGTTCTACCCTCGAATCCAGTCTACCGCTTCTAAAGTTACCGTTGTTGTTTATTGTGGTCATCTGGGATATCAATCGCTCTTTTCTCGTCATCGTCAATTATACGATCCAGTTTGTCCCACACCTTAACTGCTCTTCTTTGTAAGGACACGTTCGTAATTGGGAGTTCTATCTCGTTCTGAAGATCTCTTATTATTTTGCATTCTCTCTTTCTTGTGTTGGTGATTATATATCCGCTGAATTTTGCACTTTCTGAAGCTTCATCGCGCTTGTTGTTTCCAGAGGCGGTTCATTGGGATAGCTGGATAGAGCAACGTGGCTTTGCAGATGGCGCTGTATATTTTCTTTTGTTTTTTTTCTCATTAGGTTTCTGAGTTGGAACAGTTTTGCTAGATGTGTTTTTGCTTGATTGATTCTATCCGCAATGTGTTTACAATTGCCACTTCGGGTGATCTTTAGTCAGAGTACATTTCCTTCGTTTACATAGCGGTATCTCTTCTCTTCAATTTCTACTCTTGAGGTCAAGTGCCTTCCCACTGGAATAATGAAAAACTTTTCCGGATTGGTTCGAATTTTCCATTTTCGCTCAAACTCGTTAATATTGGCAGTTTCGGCCGCTGTGATTCTGGCCATGGTTGGGGGATGTCTGTATGTGCTGTTCGCCACTATCGTAATGTCGTCGGCGAATTGGATGTATGTTGTTGTATCGTGGACAGGCCTTGGTAAATCCATAGTATATATGCTATAAAGTGTTGGGCTTATACAGCCCCCTTGGGGGACGCCTTGGAGAACTTCGAAGTCCGGGCTATCGAAGCCTGCTATTAAGATGAACGCCGACCTGTCTGTTATATAGTCGCAGATGCATTTGGTTAGGGCAAATGGTATCCCTAGTCTCTTGATTTTATATTTCAGGCCAATTCTCTAAACTTTATCAAGCGCCTTTTGGATGTCTCTGAGTACGATGTCTGTGTAGTTTTTATCGTATTTGGCCTTTGCAAGTGATTCGACCAGAATGACCAGGGCCGTCTCAGTATTTCTGTTCTTTCTGAATCCGTGCTGATGGTTTGGAATCAGTGTTCTCTCTTTCAGGTGCTTGACTAGTCTATCATTTATGGTTCTCTCCGTTAATTTTGCCACTGTCTCCAGTAGTGTGATTGGCCTGAAGTTTCCTGGGTTATTTGGTGGCTTACCAGGTTTTGGTAGAAAGATAATCTTCCCCCTTTTTAGTGCATCTGGGAAGTATCCTGCGCTTAGAGAGGCGTTAAATACCTCCGCTATTTGTGACAAAAATGTCACTGGTGCACGTATTAGGTTTTCTCTTGTTATCCCCAATGCCCCAGGTGCCTTCTGTTTAGTAGCCTTGAGCGATCTTTGAATTTCTTGTAGGGTTATCGGCTCGATCCCTTGCTCTATTAGTGGTGTTGGGTGAAGCAGCTATGTTAGGGACTATTTCTTGGCGGTTTTGCTCCAGGTCTTCTACCACTCTTGCTCCACTCCGAGCATTTAAGTCGCCCATGAAGACTGTTTGGTCTCTGTGGCCGAATATTTCTGTAAAGGTGTGGAGGGGCAAGAAGTCTCTCCTTGGGGGTTGGTAGCCCGTTACAACTATTAGATTGCCTGTTGCTGTTTTAATGTTTATCGCTTTATAAGCTTATATCATTACGGATTGCCATAGCGACGCCGTGGTAGTTGATGTCATTTGTTTTTTTGTCATTACAGTGTAATTGAAAATATTGATTTTATTTCTTTCTGGATCGATGTTGATCTCATTTAGCAGAATGATATCTGGGTCTTCTTTCAAATATGCGTTGCTCAACGGACTGTGTTAAACTTTTACATTCATCAGCTATCAAGGTTTATGATTTTGACACTAGCAGATTAGCATTTTAATGGTAGTTTCTTTAATTAAAGCTTTAGGAATTGAGACTTAGCTATCCATGTTTGTTAAGTAAAAGCAAGGCTAGTTTTGCAGTTGTTTGTAGACTATTCTTTGTCTCAGACGCTTCTCCTCGATTAAGTTTTGCATGTTTTGTTCACGTGGTCTGTGTTCATTAATTAGCTTTAGGTGGAACGATGTGTTCGCCTTAGTATATTGTTTGAAGTCCAGCCTCTGGAGAACACGATCCAAAGTATTCCTCACTCCTGGGCCATTTCAAAGAAATCCCTTTTTGCAAACTCAATCGAGATAAAAACAAGGGCTATTGACCCAAAATCGCGTGCTCTCACTTATTCTGATTTAAGACTACGAACTTCAAAACTTTCAATAATTCCCGGAGTAACCTTGGGAAGACCTTGTCAATTATACCATTCAAAAGAGAATAGAATGTAAAACAACATAAGGGTTTCAAATTTCGTTAGAATCGGCCGAATACTTACAATGTTATTACAAAAAAAAAGAAGTAAATTGGTGACCGACCGACATAGTGTGTGATGTAGAGTCGCCCACGACTAAAAATTGCCTTAGTCGCTTTTTTTCTATTTCTTGCGCACTGTTTGGACTTTTGTTCACTCACGATTGTTTTCTATTTAACAGGATTATAGTGTAAACAACTAGAGCTGCTTTCATTGCGGAACGAGCAGAATCGGTGCACCCGTTCGGTCCATAGTGCAGTGTATGTTCGTATGTTACCTTTCACACTTTCTAACTTTACGACTCTTTTATGAAACTCTTTGTAAAAAAATCTTGGTGAGGATTCTTTCTTACAATGTATCCCTGTAATAATTCCATCTTGCCTCCCCTAAATTTTATCCCCTTTATCCCCTCGAATTTCGGCTCATTTTCGCCTTTTATATTATTCTCCAACTTTATTTATGTCTAATCTCAGGAAGTCATTATTTTAGCTTAAAGCTACCTTAATCCTTTTTAAAAAACAAAAAGATTATCGTATTTCAAATGTTACAATTGTTATTTTGTAGATTTGGGAAAATTATGTGGGGAGAGGACGTCTCTTCGGGATGTTAAGTTGTTTGCAAACTTCTCTAGGTCCCCTTAAGGCGCTCGTAATTTCTTGCCCAGAGATCTCGGTGCTAATTCCTACGAACATATCTCCGATGGGATTGCGAACTCTCATCTCATGTCAGGTTTCAGATTTTATCTTATTTTATCGGTTTGTTCTCGTGCCCCTCCACTCCCCTGGTTGTTTCTTTGGGAACCAACAAAAGCTCAATCGAGTTTCACACTCTTGTGTAGCATTTCTTTGTTGTATTATCTTTTTCGTTGAATGTTAATATCCCCCCCCCCCACTCCCACCCTACTCCCACTCGGTCTCGAGAATTTAAAGTTGGCAAGGCTTTCTCTCCAAAGAGGACATTGTTTCGTTACCAATCTGGAACAGGTTGACGACTCGTGCGTCCTCCCAGGTCACGTTTCCTTTAGCTTATCCAGCTCTCCTCTCTCTCTCTCTCTCTCTCTCTCTCTCTCTCTATATATATATATATATATATATATATATATATATATATATATATATATATATATATATATATATATATATATATATATATATATATATATATATATATATATATATATTAGGAATATGAAGACCCAGGTGATTATACTAATCATTTATTGGCCGGACGTTTCGGACCTTCGCTAGGACCATCTTCAGCGACTGTATCGACTAATGAGAAGGGGAAGGAATATTAACGATAACAGTTAAATAGTTCTAAGCATGCATTATATAATGGCTAAAAAAGCGGGTGGAGACAAGTTAAACAAATAATAATATTGACAATTATTGAGATTAAAGTAAAACATAATTAACAAAATATAGAATTAATTGATACTATCCAGTGTAATTTTGAAAAATAATAGAAAGAAGTGACTCTTCCATCAGGCAACACCCTGAGTATCACCATCATCCTCTTAATTCTGATTCATTCACCATCTTATCTTCAGCCTTAATTTCTCTCGATTTGAAAATCTTAGAGTCACTGTACATCAATAAAATAAATCCAAACCTTAAATAATTACTCCTGCTCAATTAAACTATTCGCTATATAACCAACCAACCCTTCAATACATTAACTAACCAACCGACCAACCGAACAAATCTCGTTAATAGTTTATATATCTTTAGTTAGTTGATTTCACAACTCGTACGATCAAGGTTAGTCCCTCTGTTTAATTCATTCTAATTTGTTTTGGTTTTTTGGTTTTATGTTTATAATTTAATATAATAGGTTATTTTATTGTTTACTCCAGTTACTTTTAATTTTTGATATTCAAGTCAGTTTATGTTAAAACTTCACTTCTTTCTATTATTTTTCAAAATTACACTGGATAGTATCAATTAATTCTATATTTTGTTAATTATTTTTTACTTTAATCTCAATAATTGTCAATATTATGATTTTAACTTGTCTTCACCCGCTTTTTTAGCCATTATATAATGCATGCTTAGAACTATTTAACTGTTATCGTTAATATTCCTTTCCCTTCTCATTAGTCGATACAGTCGCTGAAGATGGTCCTAGCGAAGGTCCGAAATCATCTGGGTCTTCATATTCCTAATACATATCAGATTCCCAAGGAACAAATCAATTATATATATATATATATATATATATATATATATATATATATATATATATATATATATATATATATATATATATATATATATATATATATATATATATATATATATATATATATATCAGGTTTGAATCCTTCTTCCAATAATTTATACTTCCTTTAATTTCACCTCTTTGCGCACCACTTAACGAGAACTATTTGGCCAAGATACTTTTGTTGGATTTAGGTTTAAAATAAATCTCTTATGTTTGCCTTTCCTTCCCCAGGTACAGTACCAATGAATCTTGGGATTCTCCTGTTCGAAGATCTTCCCCGAGTAATGAATTGATCGTCACCAAAAGAGCGAGTATTTAAAATTCAACTTATTTAATTGATTTTCCGTATTTTTTATTATTATTGGGAAATGAAATTGGCGTAATTCAACGAGGCTTACTATAGGGAACGAAAAGGGGAGGAAAAGAGAACGAAGAATAAAAAAAAAAACTAAGGGGGAGAAACCCATAAAATTAACAAGTGAAACTTAATT
This sequence comes from Ceratothoa steindachneri, assembly GCA_963969495.1. Taxonomy (NCBI): domain Eukaryota; kingdom Metazoa; phylum Arthropoda; class Malacostraca; order Isopoda; family Cymothoidae; genus Ceratothoa; species Ceratothoa steindachneri. Next base: position 93,690,782 of record OZ018331.1, read on the forward strand.
GTTTGAACTATTTGGGAAATCGTCCTACGAGAGGTTTCCCGAGCGAGTTCGTAGCTAGGAACACAGGAATTATGTACGAACTAGATTAGTGAAACTGTATTTTTATGTTATTTTTATTGCTTCACTGACCCGGGTCAGTGAGGCCTGTTAAACCTGGTACCTGGAGGGGCTGCACTCATTCTTTGGCCCGTGTGCAAATTAGGGAAGCCCTGTCACTGAGTTGACATGAACTCTCCTAGTCGATAGACGGGCGCCCTGTGAAGGCTTGAAGGTCTTGAAGGGCGCCATATAAAATCTATTATTATTATTCCTTCCAAAGTAGGCTCCCCCGATATCATCCGTCGAGGATGAGAGGCGTTTTTCCCCTCGCATCTCGTATATGACAGATTTCCATCAACGGAATTGACGGACTTCACTGTTCAATATTAGACGGACATCCTTCTCACCTTCACTTGCATAAGTGGGATAATTCAGACTACCGACCTCCGCCGCAATTTCACGCGACGTTTTCCTCTGACCTAAACTCACCGGTGCAACCATTCTGCATCTCTTGCTGTCTTATATCTAAGTGCTGATTGTGATGACACTCCCCCTCCCAATCTCTCTTTCCACGTTCACGCGAAGAATTTTTCTACTACCGTCTGTCCTTTTCTACCGACAATTTGCGCGATTTTTATCCCCCTTTCGTGTCAAGTACTCCATAGCTCTCACATAAAACACACTCAATTCTTTCACAAACACGTAGCGTTTGAGCGGTCAGTTGTATAGCACAATCTTGCAAGTCTGGCTATTATTAATTACTAATTATTGCAGCTATTCTTTTATCCACTTTGCAACGCGCTCCATTCAAGTTTAATTAGTGGTCAGTTTTCTCTAAAAACTAATTGTTAATTTCTAATTGTACATATTCCCCTGGTTTAACCATTTTTTTCTCTTATTTAAGCATTCAAATTGATCTTTTCTATAATGAATATAATAAAGCTAAAACTATTGGCGCAATTTATTCTACCTGTAAAAGAATATTTCGAAACCCTAATCGGTCATCCTTTTCATACGATCACCGAGAAGTGAACGACCATTTTTATACTGGTGGTCTGAAAATTAAATGCCCCCGCACACAAACATTTTTATAAGGCTTTTACTACCCAAATTGCATTTATGTCCCCTGTATATCACTTTAGGAACCTACAGTTTAATGTGATATACGGGAACATTCGTTTGATCCATGTGAAGAACGGGAAGTTTTTGTAATTCATCCGAAGGAGACGGACAGTGAGACGGAACAGATTTTTTTTTCGATATTAAAAAGTGATGGAAGGGATGTAGTGATGGAAGTGATGTAGATCTTTCTAGCCGAAAGAGATGGAATAGGAAATACAATAACGAAGTTTTATTCTTCTAAAACTTATTACCTTAAACTTAATTATCAGGTGTAGTCTTTTGAACACGTTTAGATTAACTCTTAAATTATTCTAATGCTAATTAATACAGTAAAACTCTATTATATGTACGTTTGAAGCAAATTCCAGTTTTCAAAATGATTTATGTTATGGCTTAATTGGAAGATTCAAGACAGATCAATGCTTTTGTACCATTTTGACATTATGAAGCGGCCCTGATTCTTCTTGGCCTTCACTGATGATTACCACAACTGAACGAAGAATCGATAAGTTCATTGGCATAATATAATTACCCACCTGATGTCGATGACGCAACGCCTTGAATAACAATGAGTTATTTAGAGGTCCATGAACCCTCGCTTTGAAGGGAAAGATCTGTTGTTGATCAACAAATAACCTATTATAGAAACTAGAGAAAGATGGGAGGGTCTCTACGGGATTGAAAGGGGTGGGGAGTTGTTTTGTTGCCACTTGCATAGGTATCTCATTGGGGGAGGCCAATCAAAAACCCCCCTTCGTTGAATATCAATGTGGCTTGACTTCGTTTAAGGTGGAAGCGGCAATCCTACTTGGCCCATTTTGTTTCATAATCCTTTCGAATAAACAATTTATAATAGCCGCTTTCCACATACGGTATTGCTCCGTTTAGCAACATTCATTTAACCCTTTTGTAATTGCAAATCGTTCAGATGTGGCAGGGGCCACCACACCTTTGAATTGGCTCTTGGTAAGTCAAGGTCAATACACTTTAGTGAGGTTGTACTCGTGCACAAATACACAAAGAATGAACGATGCATCGCTTACAAAATCTCGAAGCTCGCCAGCGGTATTTAAGGGGGATATGATTTGGGGTCAAGGAAGAAAATCAGCGGGTCAATTAGACTTTTTAAGTTGTTTTGTTGTAGTTAAATGTACTAACGAACATATTTGATAATACCTGGTATGATTTTGATATTATTTATAACAAGACTTGGAAAATATTTCTTTTGGTGGGCCTAATCTGGGTTGGTTAAGGCACCGCGGGCTACATTGAAATAATTAATCTTATTTTTAGAAATATAGGCTATATTCTACCCTATATTTCCTTATTAATTATTCATTAATAGCCCAAAAGGTTAAAATAAATAATTTTTTAAGTTTTTAAAAATAAATTGAGAAGAATGCAATAATTACTTGCCTAAGAATTCTATTCCTAATAATGAACATGAAAATATTTTTTTCCATTTCGTAAATGAAATATAGATTGGAATATTCAATGAATGCAATGTTTGATGACTGCTTACTAAAACACTAAAATCATCAGTCAATGTGGTTCCGAGTTTTGATCAATTATCCTTCATTAGTGATTTTCTTTTCTTAAATTGTCCTAAAAGTTTGGGGTCAGTCTGAAATTCAATATAACTTTCTAGTCTGAGACCCCTCGTAGGCCGAAATTTGCCCAAACCTGAATTATAGACTTTTACTAATGATAACTAATATAGGGTTGTTTTCAGGATCTTCAAAGACTGTATTTTGTATTCAAAATATAATATAATGAGCTGCGTGTCAAACTTTCCTTTGCTTTCCTAGTGTTTTTATATATTCGCAATGCAAGTGGACATCAGCGGCGACAATATTTGGATCAACAGGTGTTCGAACTAATCAATTTTAGGTCCCTTCTCGTGTAACGCATTGGACTAACAGTCGCCGTATTTATGCCTATCTTCAGCTTTTATTATAAAGTCATTCGCTAGGTCACGTTCCTATCTCGAGGCTCTCATCCACACTGTATCTGTAGCAAACTGAGTTTTGGGCCCCTGACCCCATTTATTTTGGCGTACCACAAAGCTCTATTTTATGGTAGCTACTTATCGTTCTATTTACTTTTTCTGAACAAATTATTTCGCCAGTTTGGGCTCCCTTTCATGTCTACTTCACCATCGAGGTATATGATGGAACTTACATGTTTTAATCACTCTTACATACGAATACAAAATCCCCATTCATCAGTTCCTTACCTCTGGATATGCGGAAATGTTTTGAGAGTGGCGCAACTGCAGCCACATTAGCTGAGACGATGACTTTTGTTCACAGGATACTCAGCCAAAATCTCGATGGCGGTCAGGTAGTGGCCTAGAGGACCTTAGTCCCCTGGTTGTTATTAAATGCCAAATCCAAAAAGGTTCAAAGAAAAAAAAGATCTTTTATCGATGATTATCTATAGAAAAGATCCTCTTTCTCCATAGAAATTTGGACTTGCAGGACTCGAGTCAAGCAGAATCAGTCTCTGCTGATTTTTAGCCCGAGGAGTGCTGACGGCTCTGTTTATTCTTTTGGTTCTAGTCCAAAGTGACTCAATCTAGTTAGTATGCTTTCCAGTGACGCTAGGACGGTTAAATTGATAAATAGACATCTTAAAAGGCAAAACAATGCATATATTTATATTATTTACTCAAGGGTATAATCACTACTATAGTATTGTCAACTCACGCACCCTACATTAAGTTCCACATCTTTTTAGTCGCGTGCGACTCTACATCTCACATGTCGGTCGGTCGGTCCCCGTTTTGCTTTTTTTTGTAATAACATTGTAACTAATCGGTCGATTCTAATGAAGTTCGAAACCCTTATGTTGTTTTACATTCTCTTTCGAATAGTATAACTTCCATGGTCCTCCCAATGTTAGCCCGGGAATTATTATTTTTTAAATAACAATCATAACTATTCAGCCGATTCTAAAGAAATTTGAAACCCTTATGTTGTTTTACATTCTCATTGGAATGATATAACTTCCAGGGTCCTCCTAAGGTTAGTCTTTGAATTATTAAAAGTTTTGGAGGTCGTAAAGTCATAAATCAGAATAAGTGAGAGCACGCGACCTTTTGGTCAGCAGACCTCGTTTCGTCATTCGTCTGATGCTGCGCCACTTCGAGATACGTTTGCAATTTTCGCATCTCAGCGATAAATGGGAAAGGATAACAGAAATACCACATATTTTTTAGGCACGAGCTTTATTTGTTTCCAGTATAATCAGGGATGTAAATTACAATCATCATAGCTGTATATAAAACCTGTATCCTGAAACGCTTTCTGAATTTGCATTTTTTCGAAACTCTTTGACATCGTAAAATTCCTGTCTTGCTGTCCCTCAAAGTACTCTCTCCATAGGCGACTGCGCCTTTTCACTTAAAGATCTGAAGCTGGGTCATACCTTCCCATATATTTAGATCTATCTGAAACGGTCGTCTTGTATTCGACCTTATTTTCCGTAGTTAGTCGTCAAAACCAATTTCTGCGAGTTGCCTATCGAAAGGGGCAATTTAGAAATTCTTTTAGTATTATTGCTGGAAATCCAAAATACACTCATGGAAACGTTGCAACCTTGCATCTTAAATCCATTCTTACAGTTGTCATCACTGTCATTCACTGGGCCAATTTCTCAACATGGTCCTCTCTAATCACTCAGCAAACATACTTACTCCGCCAACGTACCCAATTATATCTGCCACTTTTTTGATATTTTTAAAACTTTATTCTCTCTCTCTCAATCTGTCTCATCCCCCGCTCACACACAATATGGTAATACACATGACCTAGTTGCTTTCTCCTTTCCAATTCATAGCCAAACCAAAACTGCCCCATCCACAGCTATTTCTAACTATTTTCCTTATTCACTTTTGTTTCTCTCTTCTTCTCGGACCAACCTTTACACACACCCTGCCACCAAGCATTATTATCGTCAACTCTCTTCTATTAACCAAGAACAGATGAAAAAGGCTCTCACCTCTCTCCTTCATTCTGCCATCAATCACCTCTACTGAACTCAATATATCGCTCTGATTTTACTTTTGGATACTCTCCTCTTACCTCAACGTCGATGTCCCTCTTTTCACCCACCTCTACTTCCCGACAACGTGCATCATGGTTTTCAGCCACTAGTTTGAAGGCTAAGAAGCAGAAGAGCATGGTAGATGGCTTAGAGAGTAACTCACGCCTTCACTACCCTCCTTCAGTCCACCAGTGACGTTCACACCATCAATACCGTCGCAGAAACGAAAAACAAGACACATCTTGCAAATCTCTACGCCACTTTAAAATCAGCCCCCTCCCCCTTCCTATTTCATCTGCATTCTTCTTTGAGAAGATAGTTCATACTTTATCTGACAGACCCTCTTTCTCTATTCCTCGGTACAAAGTACCCCCTCCCCCTTTTCCTTCACCCAAACGTCTTTCTCTCACTCTAGTGTCACCTGAGTAATTAACCTCCCTCTTTCTTTCTTCGAAAAAGACCTGGTTTCCAGTAAAGGCATTACCTCCAAGTATTTATCGCCCTTCAACAACATTTTTACAGTGAGTGAGTTGCGTTCCGCTCTCGCTTTGTGGGCGGACACCGCCCACCGCCATGCTTCGACACCTAGGTGAGTGAGGCATGGCATTTCTGTTAGATTGGTTAACAAGATCTGGACAGGGGGTATCCTCCCTGACTCCTTGCGAATGGCTATTGTGCTCGCTTTTCGCAAACTTTGGAAGCGGTCACTCAACCCCAGCCGGTTTCTGCCCATTCTCTCTAATCTCCTGCTAGTGCAAGTTGTTGGAGAAATGGGTAAATCGGAGGCCACCTATCAACCGCACAGTGCGGCTTCGGCCGTCAGCGATACCTACCTTCGCTTTTGAAAATTTGTAAAAGGCCTATGATACCGCAAGGCGATAAGGTATCATGGAGAGACTCCACATGATGGGGTCGATGGGACGCCTACCAACCTTTATTTTTGCGATATTTTCGATTCCGCGTACGGGTGGGGGGAGCCCTCTCTGGCCAAATGGTGTAGGAAGAGAGTTTTCCCGCAGGGAAGTGTCCTCAGTGCTACACTCTTTGCACTGAGCATCTACGGTAACACCTCAGTTTGCCGGAGGGTGTTCGCGTGCGCTCTACGTGGACAACCTTTCAATCTCTTTTTGGGCATCCCAGATGCCAACTCTGCAGCGTCGAATACAACAGCTATTCAACCGCGTCTCTCGCTATGCCGAAGCGCACAGACTTTGGCTTTCCTTGGCCATAAGGTGGTTCACTTCTGCCGCCATCCACGGAAGTGGTGGATTTGCATATTTTCATTGTTCTTGTTTTCGACCGACGACTCACCTGGGAGGCTCATATTCGCATTTTCAGTGTCTCTTGTTTCCGAACCATGGACATGCTTCGTTCCTTGACGTTTAGCGCCTGTGGTGCCGATAGAGCTACTGCATTGCTTTTCTATCGATCCTTCGTTCGTTCGAAGCTTACTAGGATGCGAGTTTTACGCATCCGTTTTATTCCGGATGGTGGAATCGATCCCACACCTGTCTCGCCTGGTGACCGGTGCCATCTGCATGTCTCCCATTGATAGCCTACTTGTCGATGCTGGTGAAATACCATTTATTCTGCACTGTGCAGAATCGACGCACAATCACTGCATCCGCAGTCGATCTCGATGGTGCCTATTTCGCCGAGAGACCTCAGTTATACTCTAACTCCTTTGAGTTTAGGGCTAGGAAACTTTTTCGAGAGCTCGGTGTTGTTCTTAGCCCGATGGTGCCTCTGGTTCTGCCCAGAATGCTACCTTTGACTATTTGTGTCCACACTGTATTGCGTTAAGCCTTTATGGAGCACACTTCGTGCCACGCTGGAACCATGCCAGTGTACACGGATGGCTCGAAGACCCAGGAGGGGTTCGGCTTCCACGCTGTCTCTCCTCTGTTTGAAGTCAGTGGGGCTATACCAGTCGCTTCGTCTGTCTTCTCAGCTGAGATGGTTGGAATACACCGCTCGGCACGGGAGTTAACACGTCGTCTTCGAATTGCACACAATCACAGACAGGACGCACATTAATTTGATGTAGCGCTCCCCTGCACCTTAATGCGACGACTTCGTTGGTCCCCGGATTTTTCAGCGCGTTCTTGTTGAATTTCCCAGTCTGGGTGATCTTCGCGCAAGTTACCTATCCCGCTACCACTAGTCCTTTGTTCTCGGGACGGGTTCGTGTATACAGACTTGTGAACTACCTGTCTCTGACTTTTTAAAAGAGACTGACCTTGTTCATTTTATTTGACTTTATTTGTTTTGGTTTCGTGTCGGGGAGGCGGGCCTCTCCCTGACTCGGCCCCGTAAGGTGCGCGGCGACTTGCCTTCCTGGCCGCCGTGCTGATTGGACTCAGCGCCACGTCAGGCCATTGCTTAGACTCTTCTCGTTACTAACAGTCTGTGTTTTTACCATACTTCCTCACTTTACCTACAACCTCGCCCACAACTTTCTCTGTTCGGCCTCTAATTTCGCAGGGTAGATGCCGACCAGCTTCCTCTCACCCAACTATCCCGGATCGAGGCTGAGTGGGCAAGGGGACAATTTTTTATCATCCTTGAGCTCTGGTTTGGGGTGGTTAGTTTTTAACAACCTGCTTCATCCCCATCAGCACCTTACTCAGATACACTTTCTCTTACTTTTCATAGCCTTTCACTTTTACCCCCAGCCCAAGGTAGAGCTGCCGTGCTAAAGGACTGCCTGGCCACATGGCAGTAAGTGTAGTCCTAAATGGTGGCAGTCGGCTTTTGCCGGCCTGGTTTCACTCATCGCAGCGCGGGCTACTGCGCGGGGTGATTAGCGTTTGTGTCCCGTGTCACTAATAGGATCACCATGTCCATGTATGAAAATCCAAAAACAAATAAAAAAAATGGAGTTTTTCCTCCCGCTGTGTTTTCTCAGGGGAGCCTCCAACTTTCTTTTACCGGAGAGGAGTCTTACTCCTCTCCTAGGCCTACGGGTACAGAGGACTCGGCCTCACCTCTTTCGCTCTTGGGCGCTTCTCTCTTTCCAGCGGTAGTCCCTCCTTTTCTTTCATGGGACTGCCAAGAAAGCACACAGGGGGGCAAGGGATGTTGAGCCCACTGGCTTCAAACGCTTCCTTGTTATTCGCTCCACTGATGGCAGCATGTTAGCTAAGGGCAACATGATCCGTCAGAGGATAGCTCTAGCTACCGTGATTCGTCAAGAGCCGAAGGTGACCCGTTTCTCGGAAGGGAGCTTTCGGGCGAAAGCGGCGAATCCCTTCGAGGCGGCCATGATTAGTGCTCTTTGGACAGTTGATGGCATGTCGGTGAGTGTAACGCCGCATTCTACCATGAACTTCGTGAAAGGAGTAGTTTATGCGATGGAACTCGTGGACTACTTCATAGATGACATCATCTTAGAGCTGGCCTACCATGGAGAGGTCAAGGTCGAACGTGTGATAAAAAATAGAGAGGGGCCTCGAGACCCACCCCTACACTCTCCGTTACGTTCAACTGTGACAAGCTCTCTGAGTTGGTTCGTCCCGGTTGTTATCGCTACCGCATTAAGGCATTCGTGGCGCTGCCGCGGAGGTGCTACTACTGGCACCGCTTTACCCGAAGTCCAAATCGTGTGTGGCCAAATCGTGTGTCAATTGAGCAGAACTGCACCCCGCGTCTTCGATGAAATGTGGTGCGTATCTCATTGAGAAGGGACCCTTCTACGGGTTCTACCCACCCATGACGTTCTCCTTGTAGAGCTGGTGGGATTAAGTGTTCACACTCAGCCCCTGCTAAATCCAGGGCTCATCCTTCATCCCCCAGCGTCACCGTTTCCCGTAAGGCGAACGGCCGCGCGCCTCCACCGAGTCTTTAGTCTCAGAGGAACCAGGACTAAATGACTTTCGACTCTTACGCCTACACCGAGTGCTAGGTTAGGTGAATCGAAGGCGGTGATCCTCCAAAAGAGGGATCCCGCCTCCGAAGCCGCCCAGTCTGCCTAAGGTTTTGAGGCAGATGTAGGAAAAGATTCGCACCTTTAGCGCATTGTCCAGCCAACAGCACCCGGAATTCTGCCTTGGTGAATTTTACGGCCATTCCTGTGAGGGTAATCTCATCGAAGAGTGTCCCCGCATCTCCTCCGAGCTAGGCCTGGAGAGTATATTCCTTCAATGTTTTGCTGCGGACTCCGGGCCAACTGGGAAGAGCTGCGGAGGCTCATCTCTTCCCGTTTTCCCTTAGCTATCTTTTTGCAGGAAACCGTGCTGGGCGCGTGTCCCCTGCCCACCCTCCAGGTGTATAAGGGTTTTCCGACCCCACTACCACGGGATGGGGGCCGGGCAGGAGGATGCGCGATTTACACCCAGCATGATGTCTCCGTTCTTCTCTTCGCTGTAGACACCTCCTTTCAGGCAGTAGCTGTACAGCTGCACTTGGAAAGGAGTTATACTGTTTTTTCTCTGCGTACATTCCTCCGTTAGCCGAGTTCGACGCGGGGAACTTCAGCGGCGTCGTGGCGGATCAATCCCAGGGGTCAGTTCCTTGCTAACCTGATCTACGAGCTGGAGTTGGTGTCCTAAATGTGGATGAGTTTACGCATCACCACGAAAACAGCTTCATTTTCCTGTCTCGATCTATCTTTGTGCTCTTCGCATGCACTGCCTGATTTTTAGTGGCGGGTAGTCGATGACCTCCATGTTAGTGATCACTTTCCCATTCAATTATCATTTTCTGGGCTGCTGTCGCCTGAGAGCCGGCCCCGGTGGGGCTTGCACCGGCGTGGTCGTTCGCATTTCTCTGTCTCAGTCTAGGAGTTTAGGTGGGTATATGAGGCCGTTTAGTTCTTCTTCGGCTACCTTCGCTATGGGCCTAACTACTATTCTTAGAACGTCTGGTCATTTTTCACGCCAAGAGCTCCCCTAGTGGTCAACTGAGTGTGAGGTGGCCCTCAAACAGAACGGTTATGGCTACATGCGCTATAAGCGCTGCGCCAACGATCTCACTGTCGGTGAATTTTCATCGAGCATGGGCTAGGTTCCGGTATATTTCGAATCACGCCCTCCGCTCTTCCTGGCGGAATACGGGTCTTCACTTAACGTGAAGCCCCCTCTAGCACATTTGTGGAAGCGAGTCAAAAGGATTCGGGGCAAGTTCTCGCAAGACCACCCTCCCATTCTCCAGGAGAATGATACCGCAATCTCGCACCCCGCGTCTGGGCTGGAATCCTTCGCGACCACTTTCTCCGCATTCTCTAGCCGGGATGCTGCTCCGCCAGCATTCAATGCGCGTCGGGATTTCGTTGAAGGACGCCGACAGGACTTTACCCAGAATCAGAAAACCCTTCAACGACAGGTTTACTTTGTGTGAGTTGCGTTCCGCTCTCGATTCGTGCCCAGACACCAACCCTGGTCCCGACGATGTCCCTTATGTAATGCTTCGACACCTGGGTGGGCGAAGCATGGCCTTTCTGTTAGATTTTTTCAACAGGTTTTTGGTAGAGGGTATCCTGCCAGACTGCTGCCGAATGTCTACTGTGCTCCCTTTTCTCAAACCGGGGAGAGATCACTCTTCTCTGGCCGGTTTCCGCCCAATCTCTCCAAACTCCTGCGTCTGCAAGTTGATGGAGAAATTGGTAAATGTTAAAGTTGCCTTTTTTCCTTGACAGCGGAGGCCATCTGTCTTCTACACAGTTCGGCTTTCGCAAGTTTCACTTCACGTCGGATGCTGTGCTCCGACTGAAAAATGCTATCTGCGAGACCTTCCTTCGTAGACAGCAGTACACCACGGCGTTTTTCAATTTGGAGAAGGCCTATGCCACCGCATAGTGATGCGGTATCATGGAGACTATCCACACGATAGGGGGTAAGGTATCGCCTCTCAATCTTTATATCTGAATTTTTGCGAGATCGTCAATTTGGCGTACGGGTGGGGAGAGCCCTCTCCAGCCAAATAGAACAGGAAGAGGGAAGTGTCCTCAGTGTCACACTATTTGCCCTGAGCATCAACGCCATCACCTCGGTGCTGCCGGAAGACGTTCTCGCTACGCTCTACGTGGACGACCTGTCGATCTCTTTTTGCGCGGCCCATGTGCCGACTCTGAAGCCTTGACTCAAATAGTCATTGAACATCGTCTCTCGCTATGCCGAAGCGCTCAGGCTTCGATTTTCCTTGGCCAAAACCTAGTTGGTGCACTTCTGCCGACATCCACGGCTTTACTATAACCCAGACTTATCTCTAAATGGGATTCGCCTGGAAGTGGTGGACTCGCACCGTCTCCTTGGCCTTGTATTTCACTGACCTTTCACCTGGAAGGCTTATATTCGCGGCTATTAGTCTCTTGTACCCGCGCCATGGATATTCTTCGCTCCTTTGTTCGTTCGAATCTCGACTACGGAAGGTGTAATGGGGAAGGTGGACCCGATCAACCACACCACACTTGCCTGGCGACCGGTGCCTTCCGCACGTCCCCCATTGAAAGCCTACTTGTCGATGCTGGGTAGATGCCACCTGTTCTGCGCTGGTACGCGAGAGCCCGGCGCCTCCCTTAGTTGCGAACAGTGTTCACTGCATCTTCAGCTGATTTCGACGGTGCTTATGCCGCCGAGAGAGGCCAGTCATACCCTAAGCTCTTTGGTTTTAGGGCTAGGAAACTCCTTCGTGAGCAAGGTATATCTCTCGGGCCGGTGGCCCCCTGGTTCTACCCAGAATGCCTTTTTGGAGCATACTTCGTATCGCGACGCTACTGTGCCAGTGTATAAGGATGGCTCCAAGTCCTAAGAGAGGGTCGGTTTCCACGCCGTGTCCCTCTGTTTGAAGTCAGCGCGGCTCTGCCAGGCTGTCATCATGGCCGAGCTGGTTGCAATGCATCGCTCGGTTCGGGCGATAACGCGATGTGCGCGGTTCAGACACCGAATTAGGATTCATAGCGACTCACAAAGCGCCCTGAGTGCTCTTGGGGCATTGTAATCTCTGCATTCCCTGGTTCGCATTATCCGTGATGCTACGGTTTTGGCGAGCTGGGCAGATGTCGTGATTATCTTATTCTGGGTTACTGGACATGTAGGAATTGCGGGGTATGAGCACGCCGATGAGGGCGCCAAAAGTCCGCGAGCACTGCGCGACTAGACCAGTGTTTCGCTTTTTCTCACACTGATTACATGGCAGGAATACGGGCTGCCCTCCGGGTGGCTTGGCAAAGAAGATGGGAGACGGGCGAGGGAAACTTAAAGCTACGTGCCATTGTGCCGCGACTGTTCCCATGGACCTACCATCCAATGCCGCGACGGCTTCAGGTTGCTTTCTGTCATCTCCGAATTATGCACACTCGCCAGACGCACCGCCATTTGATAAAGCGCTTGCCTGCGCCTTATTGTGACCACTGCGTTGTCCCTCAGACTGTTCGGCACATTCTTGTCGAATGCCTCAGTCAGGGTGATTTTCGCGCACGTTACCTGACCGGAACGAGCGAGGTCGCTACCGCTTGTCACTTGTACTCGGGACGGGTTCCTGCACACAAAATTCTGGACTATACGACTTTTTGGAGGTTGCCGGCCTCCACTTTATTTGACTGTTTTTCTTTTTGTAGGTCGCAGGTTCCTGCGCCGGGGGGAGGCCGGGTTGCCCCAACGCCGGAGCGCTCTTCCTACTTGTGGCCCTTTTCCTTTTTGTTTTTTTAGCCTCTGTCCATTTTATAGTTATTTGTGGTTTGCATAGTATTTGTTTTTTAATGTAGCCTAGTAGAAGTCTGTGGTGAGTACGGCGACTTATGCCCAAGTAGGTAGTCGCCAAATGGGCTCCTAAAAAAAATCCCCCATTCGGGAGCGTGCTTCCTTCTTATTTTTTGGTCTTTCGTTTTTTGTTTTTTGGGGGGGTATTTTCTGCAATTTTTTTTAATCTAGTCTGGGGGTGTTCTGCCCTGGTATGTAGCGCCTGATGTACTCTGAAAAGAAGCCCTTCGCGCACTCCTACATTAAACCCCCATTCTCGATTGTTCGACACTCACTCGTTCTATGTTCGAAATTAGTTTTTATATTGAAACAGTCTACATTGCCTAGTTTACTTCTTCAAAAAGTGTAACACAAAGTAATAATTAATATGAGTCGCTTCCCTTGGCCCTATTTATCTCTATCTCTACGAGTTGAACACTAAAACTCCTTAAGTCGGCTTAATAACAATGCGGTAACTCAAAGTTACCATACTATCTGAGCTCGCTCTAGGAGCAACCGTTATTGTCACGCGCCCATAATAAAACTCTTCCATAAACCAATTTCATCAGGCCGTGATTCTCATTTGAACACAAAATAGTCCCCCTTTGTCTCCAAAGGCCTCTATCTCAGATTAATACTACAAAAAAAAAATGCCACCAACACTTTCGGATTTAATCTCCTTTCCTGATTGGAGATTGCAAAGATAAGCCGTTGGGTTGCCCATGAGAAAACTCAAAATTCGTAAAGCGTTCAACACCAAAGAATGAAATTGACATCGTCTCACGGTACAAAAACGAGAATACACGATTCCTAAAAAAAGTAGTCCGGCCCTTTTAATCACGAGGAATTATAACTTGGATTTTCAGATCCCGATACCGTCATTCAGCCAGTTCCCGTATATTGGGTTTACGTAACGAATAGCAAGAAGGGAACCGAGCAGCGATTTTTCAATCAATAAGGGACGGAGGTTAAAAACGACCATAGCTTAAATCGTAGACCGAAGTCTCCGTGTAACCAATATTTGGTCTTAATATCAGCACTAATGAGTCAACAAAAGACCGCCCAGGACGGGGAACGTTCAAATCAAAGGGCCCAGATAGGAAAACCTTTGGTTACTGAAGAAATTAACCGTGAACCACGATCTTCCCAATCAAGAAATTAATAAACACAAACATGACTAGCTAACGTAATCATTGACTAATCTTGTCTCAGTAAAAATTAATATTATCATCATCATTTCAGGCATTTGGTTCCCATAATTGAGATAAACCCTTTCTCATCGTCCTGATTTTTTTTCCGATCTTGTGCAATTTATAAGAAACAAAAGCTTTGAGAAAGAACTTTATTAGATCACAAGTACAGGACTAGTTCCTGAACATCACGCTCTATCCTTCAGCTGTAAAAAGGACAAAATATTACCTATACACATTCCTTTTATAAAAGGAATGCCTCCAACGGTAAAGAGAGCGAGCGACATGCATAATAAATAAACATGCAGGCAATATTTCTAAAGATGTGAAAAGCGACCTAACTGCAGGATTAAAGTTGAAATTCCGTTTCGACAGATTAAAGTTTGGGAGAGAATCGAATAATATATATATATATATATATATATATATATATATATATATATATATATATATATATATATATATACCAGGCAATGGCTTCGCCACTCCCCACTATGGGGTGAGCTTGCGTTTCGCTACTAAGATTAAAATTTAAAATCTAAAAAAAAGCAGCCATGGTTAAATTTTTATAAATTTTCTGAACTTGACCAATTTTAATAATTTTAAAAAGGAACTCTAAACACAATTTTCTGAATTTCATTTTGTTTTGTTTTTATATTATAAAAGAATTATTAGAAATAACTTTGATAAAAAAACATGTCATAACCAAACTAAGATGAAATTATTATTCAAATACTAAAAAAAAATCCCCTTCTTAAATTATAGAGTTTGTGATGATATATATATATATATATATATATATATATATATATATATATATATATATATATATATATATATATATATATTTGACCCAGATGCCCCTCAAAGAAATTGAGCAAAATTTTGCAGGATCAGTCTGTAACTTTTTGAAGATTGGGTGTTACGTTTGCCTCTTTGAATATAAAATGATACCAAAGGGTTTTTAATAGTTTACTTTGTAAATTTTTACAGTAAATTAATTGGATTTATTTCATCGTGACCCAGCGCTCAAGAATTTTCATTTTGTAATAAATGAATTCCATTTCCGTTAGTCGATAATTGAAAGTGTACTCTTGATCCAAGTTATTCTTGTATTGTCGATAAGTTAAGTGTATCTTCGATAGTAAAAACATTTGAAAAATATCCATTTAATGCCTTTATTACAAGTTCTGGATCGACACAAAGGACATCTTAGGTGATCTGAAAGGCCAAAATACACTCCCTAATTTCCTTATGATTATTTACATATCGAAAAAATAGCTGTATCGTGTTTTGCAAGCAACGCTAGTTACTTTTAGATGTTTTTTTTATATTTCTCTTGACAATGCGACTATAATGAAGTACTGGTTTTATTTCTCTAACGTATTGCTGGTTTTCGCCACATAATAAAAAAAAAAGGGGAAGAATACTGAAATCTGCTCCAATTCGGCATCCAACGTAAGGTTGATCTCCTCCCACTTGAGATGGCGAGCAAAAAACAATAAAAAACATCAGGCGCGTGTTTTTCCCCGCCTTCTTAGAAGTTTCTAGTTATTCAGCAATATTCTTAACTCATTTAATCTGTTAATCTTGTAGTTCCTTTAATTATCTTAGACGTTCCCTTCTTCCTTGTGCTTTCACTCGGAAAATTATTACATTTCATCCGGGAACGCTATAATAACCCACAGCAATGGGGATCGATCGATGACTCAACAAAATTCGAGTCTGGCATTCATGAAGTGTCAATATAGGTTTGTGTCGGAAGAAAAAATACGATTTACTTCCGGAACTTCGACTCTGATGGCAATTTTGACTATTGGGTTTGGGTAACGAATATATATGTTGCGGGTTTGAGAAACGAAGACGCACCCTTCCCAAATCATTTGTTTTTCCTTTCATTCCACTTAGAGATGCGTCATGGAAAAGATTGGCTTTAGGTGTGACCTTGGACTGCAATTCGTTCGCTTGTCCTTTGATCTTGCGCAACTTCAAGATTTGATTTGGCAGCTATACGATGTGCAGAATCAAAGCGATAGTCGTGAGTCGTTCGAGCGTGGGAATTACAGAGAATCTCTCCTGCTGATTCGATTTCCTTTGAATATCCCAGCATGAGACATTTATTTGATAAGGATGACGGAGTGTGCGCTTTACCTGACCTGGTTCTTTTAGAGGGAGAAAGACCATCACGATGAGAAATATGGATGCTAGAAGGAGTGTTATAATGTGCTTTCATCATTGTCAATGGTCGTAGTAATAATATTAGTACACTAACATAACTAACTTGTAGATTACCCAACAAGAGTTTGTAAAAACATAGATCATATATTTTATATGGTACTAGATCGAAGATAACGAAACGTATACATACTTATGGGCAAACGAAAGGTTCTTTGGTAGTGAATCAACTACATTCCAGCCTTTCGACTCCTTTGGCCATAGTCTGGTTGAGATCACTTTGCAAACATCTAGGTAGCAATAGTGAAACTTTGCTTGCTACCAATATTAGGCTCTAAGCACTCAACTTATGCCCCGGTAGAAAATTAGAAGAATGGAAGGTTACTCGCACCCGCTTAATGAATCCACTCTTGTAAGCTCACACCCATTGCGTACTCGCAATTCAATCACATTTCTCAGGTGATCTCGATAATCACTGCTCTCAAACTAACTTCATCACATGAGTGAAGGTAGAAAACCTATTTTTGTCCTTAAGAATATTCTTAGATTAACTACCTATCCACCACTCATCACGAAAGGACCAGATTAAGAATGGCAATGAAAGCTTTTTACGAGTCCATATGAAAAGTCGCTCATAAGTTGAGTAATTTCTGGCCCGTCCTTAAATGGTGATAATAATGATAATCAAGAGAAAAAATGTAAACAAGCCAGGTTCTCTTAGTAGGCCAAGAGTGAGTCCTGACCAAGGAAATGAACATAAAGAAAAAGAATAATAAAAAAGATCAACGGTAAAAACAATAAATCCCATTTCCCCTAATTGTTGAGGACAGGAGGGAGTCTACAAAACTTCCGGCAAAAAGTTTGTACAAAGGGCACAAACACTCGAGAGTACGAACTAGAATCTACTTAAGGACCATTGATTGATTGACCTGAAAAAAATAGCCCTCGATAATCACAGGGCGGAGATAAAAGGTGCCACTTTCCTTAAATCCCCCCCCCCCCTTTTTCTACAAACCGTTTTTCATTACTTGTGCTTTTGTACTTTTCACACTTTTTAATTTCTACCCATACTCCTTTTTCAAAAAACTTGATAGTGAATATGTCTTTTTATTTCCGACTTTTTCTAAATAATATAAATAGTCTGGAGTAATTGAAAACAGATGCCGCTCAGTTGGGGAAGAAACGCCAATGGTAGCGAACAGAAATTGGTAATGGCGAAAACTGCTCCATAGCGCTTCTCGTCAACTCTCAGAAAAGGCATTTTTCAAGCCCTTGGATCAAACACTCCTAGAATGAGGCAAATAATTCAAATCCATATTCAGAGATCTGTATAAAAGGCAGCTTTATTCAATCGACTGATACTTATTTATTAATTGAATCTCTCAATGCCACATCCCCCAATTCCGCGACGGCTTCAGGTCGCTTTCTGTCGTCTCCGAATCGGACACACTCGTGTGACGCATCTCTATTTGTTCGAGCGCTTGCCTGCGCCCTATTGTGACGACTGCGTCGTCCCCCAGACTTTTCGGCACATTCTTGTCGAATGTCCCAGTCTGGGTGATTTTCGCGCACGTTACCTGTCCCGGTACCGGGATGGGCGGGGTCGCTACCGCCTGTCCCTTGTACTTTGGACGAGTTCGTGCACATTGACTTTTGGGGGGAGGCCGGGCTTCTTCCCTTTATTTAAGTAGGTTCTATTTTTTTTTATTGTTTTCTTTGTAGGTTGCGCGCTCCTGCACCGGGGTGAGGGGGACCTCCCCCCCGACGCCGGAGATTGCTTCCTAATTGTTGCCATTTTCCCTTTTATTGTTGTTGTTTTTTCATATTCTTATTTTAAAGTAGCTTAGTTCTAGGCTGTCGTGTTTCCGGCTACCTATGCCCAAGCGGGCAGTCGCCAGATGAGCTCAAATAAAAAAAATACAATTTAAAAATTGTTCGAGAGGAATGAAAAGGAAAAGAGAATATGCTCAGTATTCTCGGCAGTGGTTGAAGTCTTTCCTTTTTGATTCTACATTCAAGGTCATATTTGATTTAAATCTCCTATTTTTCAGGTATCCCTAGTCCATTTATATTTATTTTCATTGTTTCGTCAAAACTAATTAAAAACTTCCACTTGTATTTGATGTAGCTGTCAAGCGGTGGAGGGGCGGGATGCAGAGAGATTTCCCCCCTTCCCTTATTTATAAGGGTTGTATTTTGAATGTGTAATTATCGGGACTTGTCGAAAAAGGGGACAATTTCCGCCGCCGTCAGTTACCAGGGGTTTTTCATCTACTCGCAAAGGGCCTCACACAACAAGTTTGGGAGAACACGAGGAAGTTCCCGCTTCCGCATGCCACAAAAGCAAAGGGGTGCCCTCTTCTTTTTTTTAATGGGAGGGGGTTGACCGCCGATTGATGCAAATGCGTCCCACTAAGAATAAGGAAAGGAAGATGGGGGCGAGTGAGTAGGAGGAGAACACAAGTGAGAGTATGTCAAAGGAAAAAGACTGGCGGCAGTGACAAAAGAGAACAAATTTACCGAGACTCGGGGGGGAGGGGGGGGGGGGATTCAGCCATGATCAGGCGTAATTCTTCAGAATAAGGATACACTGTTAGGAAAGGAAAGAAGCGACGACGGGAGATAGAGTGCAGAGGGCACTGGGTAAGTACGTGAGGTACAGCGAGTCTTGTTCGACAGGGGTTGCAGGTGGGTGGGTTAGGGGATCTCGGGACATAAGGTTGTCCGTGTGTTAGCCTTGTATGACCCAGGCGGTGGCAGGTCAGATCCACCTGTTTATGGCTTGAATTGTGCAAAGGTGAGGCCCAGTAGACGTGGAGAGGCTTAATGCAGTTGAATTTGGTAGGAGGAGGAGTTTTCCAGGCAACAATCCATTGTGAATTAAGGATCTTCACGTGTGGAGAAGAATCGTTGAATGGAAGGGAAAATGGGCGTGCTGGAGCGAAGGCTAGCCGTGCACCTTGTTCATTTGCTTCGTCGCCAGTCAACTCAACGCAGGAAAGGTACCCATCAAAAGATAACAAAAGCTCCTGTAAGACCTGTTGGATCTCGCGGATCAAAAGTTGCGGGTGAGAATAGTGGGATAGGGCAGATATCGCACTTCGTGATTCCGAAAATCACACTAAATCGTTGGAAGATTGGGTAAGTGATGCGGCGGCCATCCCGGATGGCGTACAACTCTGCCGAATATGAAAAACACCCGGAGGAAGGCGGAAGGAAGAGGAGCAACAGAGCACACTTTCCACCACGACGGCAGCGGACGAACTGTGGAGGGAGCATGAGCCATTTCTGAATATGATTGTGCTCTGAGAGTTAGCAGTTGCATGGCAAACGAACTCTGACCTGAGAATCTTAGCCGGCTTTAGGGACTTGCCAGTTGGTAAGATATGTTTGCAGACTCGTGTGGAGTCATCATCCATGGAGGGGTACCCGTGAAAGAGATTTGAGAAACAGGGGGCAGAGGAAAAGGGAGTGAGGAGAAGAGTGGCACCACCGTCCCTCGGAGGTGCCAAGGATGCCCATTGCAGGGGACAGTGGTCATCACCGGAAACAGTGGGGATGGAGACATCTCAGTGCAGTGCGTAGGTCGGCATTCCATGTAGTGTGGGGCAAATTGCTCAAGAGGTTGAGTGGACCAGTTGGTGTCAACGAGGTAGGAAACGTGAGGCTTCAGGGAAAGCTTCTCGTTGAAGATGGGGCCAAGGAACCTTATCGATGCCTTCGCCGCTATGGGGGCCACATGCAAAAACAACGATATAACGTCAAATTATCAGAAGCGGCGGGGGAGGAAGAGGACGCAAGAAGATTTGTAAGGGGGGAAAGAGAATCCCTTCCAGGCATCCCACTCAATGGTCGTAGTGATCGCAACTTGGACCTGCCTGGCGACCGTGGAGAGATCTACGGCAGTAGTAGATCACCAGGTCGTCATCGTAAAGTGAGTTGCTGATTGAACGGGGGAGGGAGTAGATGCCCGTGTTCATTACTAAGAAGAGGAGTACTCTCAGGGCTGATCACTGGAGAACGTCCTCCTCCTGTGGACTGAGCCTGGAATAGGGAGAACCTGTCCGGAACGCGGAAGGAACGGTCACGTAGGAATTGCGAAAAGAAAGTGGACAGAAATCTACGAAGTTCGTAAAAGGTGAAAAAGTTCAAGACACCTGGAGTAACCACACCTTCCTCTACTGATCTCCCCAGACCAACTTTGTCCGAGACATGCCCTCGTTGACTTTCGTATTAGAAAAATATTGAATAATTAATTTCCAGAACTCCATTCCTTTAATAACATAGGCAGCGTGTTTTGCAGTTTCCTATTAAATAGGAAATATCTCATTATAGTCGTTTTACGAAATTTAATATTTTAATAAGGAAATATGTTACATTCCGTACCTGGTGGAGTCCATACTTGTACCTACGCCCGGTGGGATCCCGAGAGTTGGCGTCCTACCCCATCAATGGACAAAGTGGCATCTCCCTCTAAAGACAAACCTCATTGCCTCTTTCTAGCGGTGGATTTAAGCCGATGCCTACTATGTGGGATTTAGGCACTTCCAGGGGGCTGGTATACCGAGCCCCTGCATTAGGAGGAATAGGCTGCATTTCTCGATAGACAGGAAAATGGTTGCTTGTGATATTTAGAGACCCATTTGATTTGAATGTTGCATTTGCTTCCCAATTATGCTATTATTTCCACCTGTTAATTTGAATTCGATGAAAAATAGGCGACCTCTAAGTAAGATGGATTAACGTGAAAATTAAATAGTCTAAAGTTTGAAAAATGTCAATAAAGCTCGTCCTCAAAAAATTATTTCCGCCAATCTTAGACGTTTTTATTCCAACACATTTTATTTTATTATCGCGTTCTTTTGTGTCTTAAAATGTATTTTACGAAATCGAAATGGGCGGCGTAATTAGCTAATTAAGGAATGTTTCTGCGGCTTTGGCCTATTTGACGTTAAATGCCAAGAGCATGGATTTCGATGGGGTAATATCGATGATGAATGTCTCCAGCAAATTCGTGAATCCATTTATTATCCAATACCTGCTTCATCAAACAGTGAAGTTCAATATTGTCTGCCAAGGTCCTTTCTAATATTGGCTAATATTCTCTCAACTTTGTTTACATAGTCGGATTATATTTGCCAGATGGTACACGGGAGAATGCTTCTGAAGTGTTTGTGTAGAACTTATGAAGATTGGCACGAGGCAGTGATAAAGGTGGAACCAATGAATATTGACACGAGGTGGAGATAAATTTTGAAGATTGATTGGCACGATGCGATGGAACAAGTAGAACTAGTGCATATTGATACGACGCGATGGTAAAAGTACAACTTGTGCAGATTGATACCAAACAATGGTAAAAGTAGAATTTAGGATTTTCACACAGGCGGAGGAAAAACGTGGGGAATCTGGGTGAACCCAGGTTTTACTCAGACACAGAAAATAGGGTTAGTAGCCGTTAGGCGATCTGTAGATGCAGTACTACAAATAATACCGTATAAAATTACTAAAATTCAACTAGTAGGGAAGTAATACGCAATAATGACTACATTTTTATAATATAAAATTTTAAGCCATATGGTGGTTTTAGTCTCAGCCAATCGTTTGTCTTTCTTCTCTACACATTTAGCTCTCATGTTCGTATTTGAGTGCTTTGGTTTTGGTCTTTACCTGCACATTGCATAATCTGGAACCTACTACAATTGAACTTTTCGTAGTTCAGTTGAATATGTAAACACTCCATATAGTAATTTCTTGTGCGAGAATTACTGGGTGTCCCAGTAAGACAGAGGCAACCTTGTTCCAGTTGTTAATACTATTTTCAAGTTTCCTCTTGAGTGATTGAACAGTGGCACAAACTTAGGTCGTAGACTCACATTCAAAGCCCAAAGGTGAAACGCGGAAGCGAAATATTTCGAAAACTACTTTCTGGAAACGATGCCAACGGGAATTCGTTTCTGGAACAAACATTGTTTTAGCTAAGCTGTGATTCCGGCAATTGATCAATCTCTTTATTCAAATCCATCATCAACTCATACATTTCGACTTGAATAAAAGGTAGAAATAAACTCGTTGGTTTTTGCCGATTTTGTTTCTAAATAAATCTTCCTACGCCATCATTTAGGCTCGAAACTTTCTATCAATTAATTTTTTCACTGTTGCTTTTATTTCCTTCTAACCATATTTTGTGTTCACATTTTTAAAGTTTTTGCTAATTAGTGAAAATGCCCTCATGGTTAAACCAATTTTGTTTCATTTCTTCAATAAAAAATGCGATCTCAGACAAATCTGTTCCCAAGACCAAAGATCTCGACCAGATATCTCAAAGAACTACCTCTTTTGACCTGTCTTCTAACTCATTCATAACTCACAGTTGATGCATTCTCACTACCTGTATCTTTGTTTTATCTGAGCGCATGCACCTTAAAGTTCATACAAAAATCACATCAATAACGAGGACATACTGTACATAAATCTATCTTCGTACTTCAAACACTAAACTTAAAAATGCCTCAACGGCTAATCACTGTGTAAACGTAAATAAAAAAAAAAGAAGCGAATTCGCCGCAAGAAAATCATTAGTGAAGCGTTTTTTGTTCTAAGTCTCGGCTGCGTGACTAAGAATTATAAATAAATATTTATCTTCGTTATCAGCCAGCCCTCTTCTCTAATGAGAAGCGCTATGCCTTCGATTAGAAAGACAACTCCCAATTAATGAAGCCTTATCAAGAATGCGTTGATGCATAACCACAACTCAAAAATGGAAGAGAGAGGAAAGAATAAAAGCAGTAAAAAAAAAGCTAGGAGAAGAACGAACACTGCCGTTCGAATCGATTTCGTAACCTTGGGGGTAAAATATCTCATTGGGACTCGGATGGAGGGACGTAAATAAATGGATAAACCTCAGTTTTGAATCCGATTTCGCAATACTCATCTCAAATGCAACAAAATTCCAAGATCCTTTTTTTTTTGCCTTGAAGTTACATTCAAACATAATTACAAGAATTATTGTTGAGCAGATTTTAGTTTCATATATAACCAAACACTTATGTTTAGGCGTGACTAACGCCCACAGGGGAAGTCTGCCCTCATTGCGAGATTAAGCTATTCTGATGATTTGTCGCCGTCCGGTCCCGAGTGTTCCAAATTCCTAGGGGAATATACCTTCCACACATTCTCACTTTCCACCATATTTACCACTTTCTTTTCGAACTACTACTACTACTCTGGCGGAAAAGTAGGAGAAAAGTAGTAAGATTCCCGGCATAACAAATACTCAGCGTTAATAGAAGAGGGATAAAACGGGTGTGGCTCATTGGTTCTTCGTGGTTCGCGAGCTAAATGTTACCTTTCGAATGGTTTAAGGAGGCGATAATTCTTTTTAAATATTTGGTAAATATCCCATAAAATATTTTCCTTTGTAAACTGTTTTGATTCAAAGTTGGGCCTTGTGTTTAAGATCTCGTCGAGTCAGCGGTCAACCCTCGGGCAAAAAGGCTCTAGTACAACCCTTTACAAACCTTCTCCATGCATACTTGCCATACATAATATCACCCATTTGTCCTTCTATCAGTCCCTTATCTTTTAGACACTAAGATAATTCAATGTATCTTTTACGTGGCGTTCAAACACAACGCACCCTTCCGATTCTTCCAACAAGCTTGTACCACCTCAAACCATTTTTAGTCAGAACCTCATTCACATTTTTATCTATTCGTTCCTTACACAAGCTCTACCTTTTCATATCTAAAATACCTCTCATATTGCACATACATTAACGTTTAATTGTTACCGACATGGTTTCATCTCACTTGGCACATTCCACTCTCATACCTTCAGCATTGGCTAACATTTTGTGCCCTCTGAGAGACGTTGTCTTTACTCCCCACTCTCGGAATATTTCAGAGAGGCAAAACAGAGGCATCCCAACTAGTTGCCTCTCAACCTGAAGCTCGCCAAACTAATCATTTCGATGCAAGTCGACGTAACTATTCCCAGTCGTCCATGGTCCACCATCTCCTCCCCCTCGCGGCGTTCGAGGTTACAATCATTTTCTTTTTCGGCTAAATTTTTCCGACCTCGATGACGCGCAATCTGCCGTCGTTCATTGCCTTTTCGACCAACGACGTTATCTCTGGCACAAAACCCTTATGGCAACCATTCCTTCATGTCTACTGTATATAACTAACTCTGCGATTGTGAACATACATGTATATTTTTGTATGGCACGATCTTGTAGCTCAGGATATTATTAATTATCACGTTTTGTGGTCGCTCATTAATTCAATATATACGCTCACAGCTTGCTATGTGGTCATTTCTCTGCAACAATGAATTAATCTCTCCTTTTAATTTGCCTCAAGATAAAGTAATTCAATGCCTCGCTGGACATCACATTCCTGCGTTGACCAATCCAAACTGTCGAGGCAACTTTTACTTTTACCTCAGCTTTTTTCTGCATTCCTACACATGGCAGCTCGTCAAAGTCTCTCTTCCTTGGGCCACGGAGGGTCCCGTGCTCTTTTTACCGATCTTACTGTACCTATCCCCCCTCCTCACAATAAGGACCGGAACTTTCCGATGTTCCGGCTTGTTGGCAATTATGCTTTGCAAAGTACATCGATACTCAAGAGAGAGAAAAAAAAATCGTGATAGCAGTTGGTCTAAATCGATCGATCTTAGTCCCCCGAGTGTGTAGTCAATTTAAAAATGTCGTGGAAGATAACCCATCCCTCCAAGAACTCTATGACGCCAGAACCTGAGGCTAAAGAGCCCCCCGCTAACACAAGGAAAGAACGGTACCGACACACGTCATGTCGATACTGAGACAGGGGACAGGTATAGCAGGGTTGCAAGATTGTTTTTGGTAAAATGGGATAAAACATTAAAAAAAGAAAAAGAAAACGGGCAGTCTATGAATTTTAAATATATAAAACGGACAAACCAGTATTCATACGATATGGTTTAAATAAATAAAAGCAAGAAATATAGTAAATGTTTAGCAGTGGTGGGGCCAAGATGCTACAGTTGAAGTGGCCAAGTGGGGGGAGATAAATTTGGGTTAAGGCTTGAAAGAATGATGTTTGGGATACTAGCATTATAATATCCAAAATATTAGGGCCCTTACTCCCCCCATCACTTGGCGCTTTTATGTTCAATTATTTCTATAAAATAGTGTTTTATTGCGCAACTGATTGTTAGGAGGCTACAGAGCAATATGAGGTCGCGCGTTATCCTCAAGAAGAACAATTCCTTTCAAATTGACTAACGCTGGATGCTTTGGGAGCAAACGAACTTTGGAATCTCTCGAGTTATGTTGCGTGTATCTCCCTTACGATGGATTGTCTTGTATATACTCTTAATTTACACTATCCGAGCTGTTACACCGAACCCATATTATCCTATTAATCCAAGTTTGCATATTAGTGGTAGTTTCATCTGGCGATAGTCATGATGACTTCTGTTTGTCATACAATAATTATGGTTCATTAATCCAAGTTTGCATATTAGTGGTAGTTTCATCTGGCGATAGTCATGATGACTTCTGTTTGTCATACAATAATTATGGTTCATCAGATGTCACTAATCAATATAAAAAGGTGGTCTATTAAACTTGTTCCTCCTCTAAACTCACTTATTCTTATGAATGATGAGCATGTGCTTCATGTTTCGATAATGTTCACGAACCGGGAACATTTGATTTATTAATTGCATGTAAAAGTATCACGGCGAAATACATTCAAAATTCAAGTATTTTATTATCATTATTTGATGTCACACACTGTATATATATATATATATATATATATATATATATATATATATATATATATATATATATATATATATATATATATATATATATATATCACTGACGCTACATCGTAAATACAACATTAGCCATCAGATATAGCGTTGCTCGTGCATAGAATTGTTTCATTAGCCGACACGGGCGACAGTCCTTTGTCTTCGACTCCCGCTCAACGGTATTCCATAAACTGAAAACAGAGTTTAGCCGGCGCGCTTTTATCGTTAATCCACCTATAAAAAGAAGACGCCCAGTGCAAAATCGCCTATTTATGCGACCATATTTCGCCCGCCAATTGCCTTTCAAAGACTCGAGTCGAAACGCCATCCTATCATAAGATCGCTCTCCTCTGGGTTACGACTCATTGGGAAGAATTGGTGGTGAGAGAGGGAGAAGAAGGTGAGAAGATATAGGGAAATTTATCTCCCTTCCAGAATGAAGGTTGATTCATGCATAATTTTCCCCACCGCCCCAAGCAGTATGCCCTCATGCTTACTCAAGCTGTGGTGTAATTGAACCATTGGAGGGGGAAGGGGGGAATCAACAGGCAAAGAATGAGAGTATGACTAACAAGAAAAGTTACAAATGAATGTAAAGGAGGAATTTCATGACATGACCACACAAACCAATAAATAAAAGCCTATCTTGTCAACCCTAAAACCCCGGCTAGGAATGGTATATTCAAAACCATAATTTTGTATAAATGCCCTCTAATTTAACTTTTTTATTTACCCCAACCCCTCCTCTCCTCGAGGGGTTACATTAATAAACCTCCAATAACCATTTGATACACACAAGTACGCGCGAACGCGCCCACACTCACACAATTAGTAGCTATACAAGCCTCTCGTATCTGTAATCAAGTTACAAGATGATCCAACCTTTTCATTGGCAACCTCGCCCAATTTTTAAACGTTAATTAAATTACTCTCGCTCCTTTGATCTTTAGGGAGTTAGTTCTCAGGCGAAGAAAGGATTGACTTAATGTTATCAAAATCCATTTTTAATTCAAATAATCCAATAAATTTCTTTCTTGGCTCATTTTTGAGACCGCTTCTCTTTGGCTCACTGGAGAAAATGAAACTTATTTCCTTTTTCCCTTAAATGTGTAATGAATCATTTTCCAAGGCGATAATTAGAACCCATTCCGCCGATATTGTTTGGTTCTAGATCAACTACCTATCATGACTCAGTGTGAGAGGTTAAGGAGAGGCGTCTTCCAGGGCACCCCCCAAATAGTCTCTTCCTCTGGTAACTCGAATTGTATACTGTCCTCGTATTTGAATTACCCTAATTATTTCCAAATTATTGGTTTCTTTTCAAGAACTTTCAGACGGAGGTGCCCTCGTTGGTTTTCGCACTTTCCATCCCTACAAAGCAGTTGTGTAACCAAGCGCCATTTTCTTTCATCTCATTAAGTAGGAGAGTTTTATTACTCCAGAGACATTTATTGTCCTTTTGTTTATTTGTGCCAAAATACCAACTCTTTCAATATATTAAAGAAGCTCAATTTTTTTTGTGGTATTATCTTTAAAGACGTTCCACCATGTCACGCTTTCGCCAGTTTTCGATATGTTAATTCGATTCCCCCCAAAATTGTTCGGTCATTTTTCGAACCAATTAATTGTAAATAAATTGGAAATTTGGGCAGGAAATGTAGCGCCGCAGAGTTGACGACGGCGAGATAAGTAAATAATATGGGATCCATGTTTGTTGAGGGACGGACATTTTACTTCACTTCGCCCTCAGATTCATTTTGGATATTTCATCTCAAATTTACCCGAGTCCCTAACTCCCTCAGTAGTTTCCTCTCTTGGCTACGCGACGTGTGCGCTCGACACGAATTTCCACTTACCCTTATTTTACTACTTTTTCACCAACTTCTTTGGGAAAATTTCTCTTAGATTCTATTTTCGCCTTTTTATTAAAACCCCGTAAGGGGCGCGGTGATTTGCCATCCTGGCCACCGTGCTGACGGGACTCAGTACCCCGTCCGGCCCCAGCTTAGCCTCTCTTCCTTCCTTCAGATAGCCTGTATTTCTATCCTACCTCGTGCACAGGGCGAAGCCTCGATAACATCGGGGCCCCTGATTCAGAGGTTAGCTGGCGTTTTTGAGCCCGCTGGCTTCAAATGCTTCCTCGTTATTCGCGAAACTGATGGCACCATGTTGGCCAAGGGCAACATGATCCATCAGAGGAGA
Organism: Ceratothoa steindachneri; assembly: GCA_963969495.1. Taxonomy (NCBI): domain Eukaryota; kingdom Metazoa; phylum Arthropoda; class Malacostraca; order Isopoda; family Cymothoidae; genus Ceratothoa; species Ceratothoa steindachneri. Next base: position 93,719,040 of record OZ018331.1, read on the forward strand.
GCATTAGCTAGTGCAATTGGTAGAGAGCCGAAGGTGACCCGTTTCTCGGACGGGAGCCTTCTGGCGAATGCGGCGAATCCCTCCGAGACGTCCAAGATAAATGCTCTTCGGACACTTGATGGCACCCCGGTGAGTGTGACGCCGCACTCTACCATGAACTGTTGACTACTCCATAGAGGACACCACCTTAGAGCTGGCCAACCATGGGGCGGTCAAGGTCGAACGTGTGATCAGAAAACAAGGAGAGGCCTCGAGACCCACCCCTACACTCTTCGTCACGTTCGACTGTGACAAGCTCCCTGAGTCGGTGCGTGCCGGTTGGTACCGCTACCGCGTGAAGGCATTCGTGCCACTGCCGCGGCGGTGCTATTACTGTCACCGCTTCGGCCATACGAATCGTTCTTGTAGACGTGCAAAGTCGGGGTTACCTGAAGTCTGTGTAAATTGCTCCAAGGCCGCACACGATAAGTCTAAATCGTGTGTGGCCAAGTGTGTCAATTGCGGAAAGCCGCACCCCGCTTCTTCGAAGCAATGTGGTGCATAACTCATTGAGAAAGAAATCCTAGCCGTTCAGGCCCAGGATCGACTCTCATTCCGCGTGGCTAAGGACTTGGTCCTGGCGCGCCCGGCTCTGCCTGGGACGTCTTATCCCTCAATGGTTAGAAAGGCACGGTTGTTTCCGCACCAATTCGGAGCCCTTATGCGGGCTCTACTCAACCCGGTCGCTCACCTGGTAAAGCTGGTGGCAAAAATGGTTCATGCCCAGCGCCGGCTAAAACCAGGGCTCACCCCTCTTTCCCAAGCGTGACCGTTTCCCGTAAGGCGAAACGGCCACGCGCCTCCACCAAGTCGTTAGACTCACAGGAGGCAACACCCCTGAAGTTGGTCGCCAGGCCATCTTCCGGGATTCCTAAAGCTGTCCCTCGAAAGGAGGACAGCAAGAAAGGAGCTTCGGCTCCTTCGCCCACGCCTAGTGGTGAGCTGAGTGTCTCGGAGACGGGGTTCCTCGAAAAGAGGGCCCCTCGCCTCCGAAGCCGCAACGCCCGCCTAAGGTTTTGAGGCGGAGGGAGGAAAAGACTCTCATGGCGAGCCCAACCTCCCCCAATAAGTCCTCGAAGGCGACAGCGCCCGGGATTTTGCCTCCAGGAAGCGTACGGCCTTTCCCGTGAGGGTCTTCTGTTCGAAGAGGGCCCCCGCGTCTCATCCGAGCTAGGCGTGGAGAGAATATTCCTCCCGGGGTATAAAGGTCTTGGGACCCCACCACCGAGGGATGGCCGGGGTGGGGATGCGCGGTTTACACCCGGCATGATGTCTCCGTTCTTTCTTTCTCTTAAGATACGTCCCTTCAAGCAGTGGCTGTGCAGCTTCATCTGGATAGGAGGTATACTATCATTTCTGCATACATTCCACCGTCAGCTCACTTCGACGTCGGGGACTTCCGCCGCGTCTTGGCACGGTTGCCGAGGCCCTTTCTCTTGCTTGGAGATCTGAACGGCAGGCATCCTCTCTGAGGAGATTACTCAATAAATCCCAGGGGCAAGTTCTTGCTGATCTGATTGAAGAGCTTGAGATAGGTGTCCTAAATGTGGATGAGTTTACGCATCACTGTCCGAGAACCACTTCATTTTCTTACCTTGACCTATCTGTGTGATCTTCGGATGCACAGCCTGATTTTGATTTGGGGGGGTGGTCAATGACCTCCATGGTAGTGATCACTTTCCCATTCAAATATCATTTTCAGGGCAACTGCTGCCTGAGAGCCCACCTCGGTAGTGCTTTGTACGGGCGCGGTGGCCTCCTTTTTAGGAAATGACTGAATTATCTATCTCATTCGAGGAGTTTAGGTCGGTAGATGAGGCCGTTGAGTTCTTCTCCGGCAACCTCATCGCCGTGGGCCTGACTACTATTCCTAGAAAGTCTGGCCGTTTTTCACGCCGTGCACTCCCATGGTAGTCGGCCGAGTGTGAGAAGGCCCTCAAACAGAAGCGTTACGCCTACATGCGCTATAAGCGCCGCCCGAACGATTTCACTGTCGCTGAATTTCGTCGGGCTAGGGCTAGGTTCCGGTATATTTTGAAGCACGCCCGCCGCTCTTCTTGGCGGGCATACGTGTCTTCACTTAACGGGAAGACCCCTCTAGCAGAGGTGTGGAAGCGAGTCAAAAGGATTCGGGGCAAGTTATCGCAGGACCCCCCTCCCGTTCTCCAGGAGAATGGGACTGCAATCTCGGACCCCGCGTCCGTGGCGGAATCCTTCGCGACCGCTTTCTCTTCATTCTCTAGCCGTGATGCTGCTCCGCTAGCATTCAATGCATGTCGTAATGTTGCGGAGTGGCCGCCGGCTAGACTTTACCTCCAGAGGCAGAGAACCCTTCAACGACAGGTTTACTGTGAGTGAGTTGCGCTTCGCTCTTGCTTCGTGCGCGGACACCGCCCATGGTCCGGACGATGTCCCGTACGCTATGCTTCGACACCTGATCTGGGTGGAGGGTCTCCAGCCAGATTCCTGGTGAATCGCTACTGTGCTCGCCTTTCGCAAACCGGGGAGAGATCATCCTACTCCGGCCGGTTTCCGCCCAATCTCTCTAACCTCTTGCGTGTGCAAGTTGATGGAGAAATTGGTAAATGTTAGATTAGCCTTTTTCCTGAACAGCAGAGGCCATCTGTCTTTGCTCAGTGCGGCTTCCGCAAGTTCCACTCCACGTCGGATGCTCTGCTCCGACTGGTGGAAAATGCCGTCTGCGAGGCCTTCCTTCGTAGACAGCTTATTCCACGGTGTTTTTCGATCTGGAGAAGGCCTATGATACCGCAGGGCGATATGGTATCATGGAAACTCTCCACACCATGGGGGCGAGGGGACGCCTCCCAATGTTTATATCTGAATTTTTGCGAGATCGTCGTTTCCGCGTACGGGTGGGGGGAGCCCTCTGCGGCCCAAAGGAGCAGGAAGAGGGTGTCCCGCAGGAAAGTTTCTTCAGTGTCACACTCTTTGCCCTGAGCATCAACGGCATCACCTCGGTGCTGCCGGAAGATGTTCTCGCTACGCTCTACGTGGACGACCCTTCGATCTCTTTTGGCGCGGCCCAGATGCCAACTCTGGAGCGTCGATTCCAACAGGCATTGAACCGCGTCTCTCTCTATGCCTAAGCGCACAGGTTTTGGTTTTCATTGGCCAAGACTAAGGTGGTGCACTTCTGCCGCCACCCACGGCTCCACCCTGACCTAAATTTGTTTCTTAATGAGGTACGCCTGGAAGTGGTTGAATCGCACCGTTTCCTTGGTCTTGTATTTGGCCCACGCCTCACCTGGGATGCTGATTTTCGCAGCCTTAAGGTCTCCTTTACCCGCCCCATGGATATTCTCCGTTCCGTGACGTTCAGCGCTTCGGGTCCTTATAGTGCTACTGCCTTACTTTTTGATCGATCCTTTGTTCGTTCGAAGCTCTACTACGGTTGCGAGTTTTATTCATCCGCAGCCTAGCGTTTATTGTGGAAGGTGGACTCGATCCACCACACCGGCCTTCGCCTTGCGACCGGTGCCTTCCGCACTTCTCCCATTGAGATCCTGTTGGTCGATGCTGGGGAGATGCCACTCGCTCTACGCCGCGTGCAGTGCATCACTCGCCTGTACGCGCGAGCCTGGCGGCTCCCTCAGTCGCCAACAGCTCTCACTGCATCCGCAGCTGATCTCGACGGTGCCTATGCCGCCGAGAGATGCCAGTCATACCCTGGTTTAGGGCCAGGAAACTGCTTCGAGAGCTAGGTATAGCTCTCGGGCCGCTGGCGCCTCTGGTTCTGCACAGGACACCACCCTGGAGGGTACCACATTTGGCTATTTGTCGCCACGCCTCTGCTCCCAGAGCTTGTACAGCGCCGGGAGTATTGCGTTTGACCTTTTTGGAGCACACCTCGTGTCACGCTGGAACCGTGTCAGTGTATACGGATGACTCCAAGTCCGAAGAGGGGGTCGGCTTCCACGCCGTATCCCCTCTGTTTTAAGTCAGCGCGGCTATGCCAGGCGCTGCGTCTATCTTCACGGCCGAGCTGGTGGCAATACATCACTCGGTACGGGAGATTATGTGACGTGCCTGGTTCGGAGACCGGATTGTGATCTATAGCGACTCACAAAGCGCCCTGAGTACTCTCGGGGCATTTGAATCTCCGCATCCTCTGGTTCGCGATATCCGTGACGCCATGGTTTTGGCGAGCAGGGCGGATGTCGAGATTATCTTTTGCTCGGTTCCTAGACATGTAGGAATTGCGGGGAATGAGCGCGCCGATGAGGGCACCAAATAGTCCGCGAGGATTTTGCGACCGCACCAGCGTTTCGCTCTTCCTCAGACCGACTACTTTGCAGGAATACGGGCAGCTCTTCGCACTGCTTGGAAAAGAAGATGGGAGATGGTCGAAGGGAACTTAAAGTTGCGTGCCATTGCGCCGCGACTGTTCCCATGGACCTATCCCCCAATGCCGCGACGGCTTCAGGTTGCTTTCTGTCGTCTCCGAATCGGGCATACTCGTGTGACGCATCGTTATTTGATGGAGCGCTCGCCTGCGCCCTATTGTGACGACTGCCTCGTACCCCAGACTGTTCGGCACATTCTTGTCGAATGTCCCAGTCTGGGTGATCTTCGCGCACGTTACCTGTCCCGGTACCGTGATTGGCGGGGTCGCTACCGCCTGTCCCTTGTACTCGGGATGAGTGCGTGCACATTGACTGGTGGAAGGGGGAAGGCCGGTCTTCTCCCTATTATTTATCCAGGTTTTTTTGTTTTGTTTTGTTGTTTTTTTTTCCTCATAGGTTGCATGCTCCTGCGCCGAGGGGACCTCCTCCCGACGCGGGAGCTTGCTTACTACTCGTTTCCTTTTTTCTTTTTTAAATTTCTGTTGTTGTTGTTTTTTGTGTGTTATTGCATTAGATTTTAAAGTAGCCTAGTATTAGGCAGTTTTTAATACGGCGACTAATGCCCTATTACGCATTCGCCAGATGAGCTCTTTAAATATATATATATATATATATATATATATATATATATATATATATATATATATATATATATATATATATATATATATATATATATATATATATTAAATATATATATATATATATATATATATATATATATATATATATATATATATATATATATATATATATTAAAAGTTGAGAATTCAGAGTAAGATGTTATGGAATTCTTTGGAAATAAACGTTTACTCACTATTCCAATGATTCTCTCGCACCCATAACGGATGACCTCCCCTATGAGGTTACGAAGGCTTCTACTCTTACTGGTTGGTGTCAACCACACAATACCACCCCCACTCCTCCCTCAACGATGACCAACTCGGCCACCGGTGCCTAGGGGCTCGCCACGAATTGTAATTATGATATTTATGCGAATTTCATTATTTGTTCGGGAGATGCGTCCACGCTGCCGGGGATAGATGGCGCTACTCACCTACCTATAACTAGGGCAACTCGCAAGAAAGGTTTTGAAGAGGTTCGTAACAAAAATGTATTTACATACCTTGAATGACGTAATTCGTTAAAACGAGTACTTTGAGCACTCAGGAACCAAGCCTAACTGAAAGGCCTATTTCCAAGACTTGGTCTTCTTATTTTAGATTTTCTCACTCTGTTCCATGACAGGAATCTCCATTTTGCTCTCTGGATCGAAGTCTCGATTTGGTAAAGCATTTTTGTGTTTGCATTTCCAATCAAAGCCATCCGGACTTTTGGCGTATTTTAACCATCCATTTTCCAGCACAACTGGGAGTGGATCGTCCACAAGCAGAGGAAGAATGACAGTCTGGAATGTGCTGGCACCCGATTTTACAATGTTTAAAATAGCAACCCCAAAGTTATTGAGTTCGCTATTCCAGACATGATCTGATATACCCATCGAAATATTTTCATTTCCTCCAGCCCACGAGAACAGTTTCCACATAATTTCACACTTTTCAACGAAATTTTTTCTTGTATATGTACATACCATCTTTGTTCGTTTTTTTAATATATGGATACATTAATTATTAATTAGTTCCTATAATTTTCGCGTTCTTTACGAACCCCCTCCTTACAAACCTACCGACATTTCCCTGGCTAGTTTTCGCATTTATTTCATAAATGATCTACAACTTGACCTTCCGTGATCCAGAACTCTGGTGGGCAACTAGTTCACATGTAGAATATACGAGACATGGTAGAACTAGCGGCTCAAAGGGCTGAGACCAGGCCTAAACTTAAAAACCAGGGCCCCTCCCACCGTGTGACCGTTTGCCCTAAGGCGAAATGACCGCACCCCTCCACTGATGTGTTAAGACTCTTATATAAGAGGCAAAATCCCCGAATCCTCAAAGCCTATGGCTTTTCCCGTTAAGGCCTTCTCCTCGAAGAATGACTTACATCTCCTCCGACCTAGGCGTAGAGGGCATATTCCTTCACGAGAATTGCCCCGGGCTCCGCAGCCAACTGAGAGAAGTTGGGGAGGCTAGTCTCCCCCAGTTCCCCGTGTCTGCAGGAGAGTATGCTTGGCCTGTGTCCCCTGCCAACTCTCCCGGAGTATATTGGTTTTGCTACCCCCACCACCTTGAGATGGGTGCCGGGTAGGAAGATGCCCGATTTACACCCATCATGATGGTTGCGTTCTTATTTTTACTATAAATAACTCCTTTCAGTCAGGGCCAGTGCAGCTACACCTGGATCGGAGGTATACTGTTATTTCTGAGTATATCCTAGCGTCCGGGGAACACCCGCCGCGCCGTGGCCCTCATGCAGAGACTACCTGGCGTTTTTTAGTCTGCTGGCTTCAAACGCTTTCTAGTTATTCACTCCACAAATGGCAGCATGTTGGACAAATGCAACACGATCCACCAGAGGAGAGCATTAGCTAGTTTGACCGGTAGAGAGCCAAAGGTGGCCCGTTTCTCGGACGGGTCCCAACCGAGGCGGCCAATTTAGTGCCCTTCGGATACTCAATGGCTGGCTGATGAGAGTCACGCCGCACTCTACCTTGAATTTAGAGAAAGGAGTGGTTTATGCGAGGGAACTCGTGGACTACTCCTTAGAAGACACCACCGAAGAGCTGGCCGACCACGGGGTGGTCAAGTTCGAACGTGTGATGAGAAAACAGGGAGGGGCCTTGAGACTCACCCCTTACACTGTTCGTCAGATTTGCCCGTGACGAGCTCCCTGAGTCAGTGTATGCCGGTTGATATCGCTACCGCGTGACGGCATTTGTGCTACTGCCGCGGATGTGCTACTATTGCCACCGCTTTGTTCACACGAATCGCTCATGTAGACGAGCAAAGTCGGTTTTAACCGAAGTCAATGTAAGTGGCTCCAAGGCCACACACGATAAGTCCCTATCGTGTATGGCCAAGTGTGTCAATTGAGCAGAGCCGCACCCTGTTTCCTATAACCAATGTACTGCGTATTTCCCGGATAGGGAAATCCTGGCCTTTCAGGCTGCGTATCGTCTCTCATTCCGCGAAACTTAGGTCTTGGTCCATGGGTGTCCAGCGCTGCTTGGGACGTCTTATGCCTCATTTCTAAAAAGGCACCCTCTGCTCCTGGCCTCTCCAGGCCTACAAGGACGATCGTTTCCGTGTCAATTCGGAACCCTGTTTTTGTGGATTTTTGCACTCTTTCCTTCCTCTTGTTTTCCACCGACGCCTCACCTGGGAGGCTCAGATTCGGAGTATTAGGGTTTCCTATACCCTTGCCATGGACATCCTTCCTCCCATGACATTCAGCACTTCTGATAGGGCTACTGCCATAATTTACTACTGATCCTTTGTTTGTTCGAAGTTTGACTACGGATGCGAGTTTTACGCATCCGCAGCCAAGCGCATATTGTGGACTTTATCCACCAAAACCGTCTTCGCCTGCGACCGGTGACTTCCGCACGTCTCCCACTTGGAGCCTACTTATCCATGTCACTTGCTCTCCGCCGTGCACAGTACATTATACGCGCGGGCATAACCATTCCCCATCAGCCAACGGCTCTCACTGCATCTGCGGCCGAACTCAACGGTGCCAATGCCGCCGAGAGACGACAGTCATTGCCTAAACCCTTTGAGTTTAGCGCTAGGACACTCCTTCGATAGTTCGGTGTAGCTCTTGGGCCGGTGGTACCTCTAGTATCTGCCTAAGACTGCTCTGCACCCAAAGCTTCCACAGCACCGAGAGTATTGCGTTCTGAATTTTTTGGATCTCACTTAATGTCACGCTGGATCCGTGCCACGGTTGCCGCAAGCCGGGCGGATGTTGAGATTATCTTCTGCTGTATTCCTGGAGATGTGAGGATTGCTGGGAATGAGCGCGCCAAAGAGTCCGCGAAACAGGTCGGCCATGGTACCGTTTCGCTCTTCTTCACACTGAATACATGGCAGGAATCAGATCAGCCCTTTAGGATGTCTGGCAAAGACACGACCATTACATCGCGACTGTTCCCATCGAATTGGGCATACTCTTAGGACGCACCGCCATTTGATGTAGCTCTCTCTTTCACCCTACTGCGGCGACTGCGTTGTCCCCCAGACTGTTCGGCACATTCTTTTTGAATGTCCGAGTCTGGGTAATCTTGGCGCAAATTACCTGTCCCGACAACGGGACGAGCTGGGTCGCTACCGCTTATCCATTCTACCCGGGTCGGGTTCGTTCACACACTTGTGGCCTCTTTCACTTCTTGGAGGAGGTTAGCCTCTCCATTTTACTTTACTCTTTTTGGTGTTGGTTGCATGTTCCGCGCCTGGGGGAGGCAAACCTTCCCCCGTCGCCGGAATGAGCATAGTTTGTATTGTTTTTGTTCTTGTGTTCTATCGTAGCCTTATATGTAATAGATTAACTTTATTACGGCGAATCATGCCCATGCAGGTAATCCCCAACATGAACATTTGGTTGTAAATAACTAAATAAATCCTCAGTATATGTAGCAATATATCATTTTATGTATTCCTTTGCTAAAGGCCGACCAGATCTCTTTCAATCAACCCCTTAATTCAATGTCGTCAAGGGACTTACTATCATTTTGCTGATGTACAAAATCTAATCGCGTGTTGTGAGCTTCCATTTACATCAGTTATTTCCAATTAACTCGTATGGAATAAGATCAAGAGAAAAGGCCTGATATAACTGATGAAAAGCATTAGCCAAAGTCATTCCGAGCTTCCCCGATAACGTAGGGTTCCCTCGTTTAGACATAGCACGTATATTCCATCCATTGAAGCCAAAATATCTTGCAAATAAATTTGCAACCAAGAACATAATTCAGTTGGGCCGTAATGTTATTATTTTTTTATTCCTTTCACGCAAAGCTCACTTTTCTCATCCGGATAGACAGGGCCGTTAGTCTCTAGTTTTTATTTATGGACCGTATTGTTTATGGTCTGGGTTTTCGGATTTTTTACTTTAATCAATTCGAAAATTTGTAAAAGTGCGCTACTGTTATCAAGTTCGTGGAATCATTGTTCCCACCGGATTATGGCAAATTATTTTGAAATTTATTCTGAACTACTTTCTTAATCGAAGGTGTCATGGTTTAACCGTAAATATGTTCTCCGTTGCTCCAAAAGCGATGATTAATGACTTACCCAACTGTTCATTTCTTGCGATGAAGGCGGCTTAGATCGACCTGAGGCTCAAGATTGGTCCCGCTGGAAAGTCAATCTGCCAGAGCCGAGAACGTTCAAATTCGTACTTAGTCACGTACTTTTTCATGCGAACTTATTCCTGGAAGTTCGAAATAAACCTCGTCTGTACTGCAAATTTTATGCTTATTAAGTGTGGTTTGAAACCCCTTTGGCGAGTTCCGTTAACAGTGTTGATTATGAAGGAGGGTGGTGGAAGTGAGTGGTGAATAAGACACGATTGTGAGTGGCTGTCTGCAAAAATGTATCCGAATAGAACTGCCTGCGCACATCCCTTCAAATGCCTTTTTTTGTGCGCACTCGCACGCTTGGAATCCGAATGAGGTACCAAAGCGTGGAAATCGTCCGCTTATCCCCTAGGCAACGAAAGGTCCTTCAATTGTGGTCATGAAATAATGTAAAATAAAAAAAGGGTAACGCAAGGCTGCTTACGGAGCTTATTTGCTCATTAAGCTTTTTGTAGGCGGCTTAATAGCTAATAGGGTTATTAATATAGCTTCAAATGAGAACGACGAATTATCTGTTTACTTTGGATGTTTGCACAAACTTAATTAGTTTCCAAATAAGGGTAGGGGGAAGGTACCATGGACACGGGGGCATTTTGTTTTATTGTAAATCAGGTCATGCGATTCAATGTTTTTTATGGGATTTAGAGCTTTGTTTCGAATATGCTGAAGTAATTTAGACTTTTGTCTCATGGGACAGCTTCTTTTGCCTTTGTGGTTTTTTCGAAGGGATGATTCTCATCCTTTGGGTATTTGAGATGGTTTACCCTCTCCACATTTTTACTTCTCCTAACTTCCACTTATTAACTTTCTGGCCGATATACTCACGTTGGTTTCGTCCCTGTTTTTGTAAATATATAAATTTCGACGCGAATGATTGGACAGTTCTAAATTTAAAATAATTTCGTGAACACCCCGCCATGGACATTAAGATGAACGGTCTTCGAGAACCATCAACAACAGAAGAGCGCCCGGTAATGAGTTTCCTTCGTAGTTTATGTGATTTTCAAAGAGCCACGGCATTTTCTAAATTTCTATTTTCGAAACCCCCTTCCTCTCCCCTCTTCTTTCGTTCGTGAAGAGGAAAGCGGCTTCAATTTCATTTTAACTTGAATGAATCTTTTTCCTTGGCCGTAAGGGCCAGTCTGAATGAAATCCAAATCCTCACTGACCCAAAGGCATGAAACCTAACACCCTTCAGATGGGCTGATGTGGATTATGAAATTCGGCCCAGATTTTACTCCTCTTCACAACTTCTTGGCATTAGAAATACAACACTGCTCTCCCCTATTTTGGTGGCGTTGAAAGGAAGGCGAAAATTCGAAAATACACCATTGTATGGCCTCCTTCAAGAGGATCTACCTTCGTTGTGGAATGGGGGTTGATTGTGAAGAATTGCGCATCCTTCCCTCGTGAGGGGGTCAGGTATAGCAAGAGCAACCATACTGCTGCTGATAGTTTAAGGAATGCTTACCTTAACCATAACACCCGTAGCTGCTTGCCATACACGCCCCAATACCCGCAGGCTGGTGAATTTGCGAATATTTATTTTTTCTATTTCAACTCCTTTCTTACATATCTCTCATTAACCCTCTGCGTGAGAGGCCCTCAAGGGTTTTCACTTTAAATTATTATCTTTCTAAAATATGCTTCTGTCGAAAGGCTGAAATTCAAAGCAAACACACCGTCGCTATTCCTCAGCTGTTAGATTTATTACCTCGAAATCAGGGCAGGTTTTAGCCTCTCTTAGATGAGAGGCGCTCGTCTCCGATAGATTTGGAGAGATAATTTTGCCTCTCCAGAGATTACCAAAAATGATGTTCAGTACCGAATGCTCTCGTTAGTTAGAGTTTAGTTTAAGAGTACGAAATAGATAGAAAGCTATGCATGAATTTGAAGGACCGAATGTTAGAAAGGATTTAGGCGATACAGGGGGCCAAATGAGTTTGAGAGTTGATATGAATTTGAGGGAATTCGCTGAAGCAATTTGAGAAAATGTGTATACCTTGGTTGGAGAATAACGGACGAGGAACTTAAGCTAAGGAAGCAGTCGTTTCCAGGTGCCGCAGGTAGGATGACACTTGAGTTCCCTCTCCTTCATCCTAAGGTTTCGAGGCGGAGGGAGGAATAGAGGCATGGCGAGCCAAACCTCCCCCGATAAGTCCTCGAAGGCAACAGCGCATTGTCTGACCAACAGGGCCCGGAGTTCTGCCTCCGGGAAGCGTAGGGCCATTCCCGTGAGGGTCTTCGTTCGAACAGGGCCCCCGCATCTCCTCCGAGCTAGGCCTGGAGGGCATATATCTTCAATGGAATTGCGGCGGACTCCGGGCCAACTGGGAGGAGCTGCGGAGGCTCGTCTCGTCCCGTTCCCCGTTAGCTATCTTTTTGCAGGAGACTATGATTGGCGTGTGCCCAGTGCCCACCCTCCCGGGGTATAAGGGTTTTGCAACCCAACCACCACGGGATGGGGGCCGGGCAGGAAGATGCGGCATTTACACCAGGCATGATGTCTCCGTTCTTCTCTTTGCTTTAGATAACTCCTTTCTGGCAGTAGCTGGGCAGCTGCACCTAGATAAGAGGTATGCTGTTATTTCCGCGTACATTCCACCGTCAGCCGCCTTCGACGCGGGGAATTCTACGCAACCTCATCGCCGTGTGCCTAACTATTATTCCTAGAACGTCTGGCCGTTTTGCACGCCAGCCGCTTCTGTGGTAGTCAACCAAGTGTGAGACGGCCCTCAAAAAGAAGCGTTATGCCTATATGCGCTATAAGCGCCGCCAAACGATTTCATTGTCAGTAAATTTCATCGAGCAAGGGCTGGGTTCCGGTATATTTCGAAGCACGCCCGCCGCTTTTCTTGGTGAGCATACGTGTCTTCACTTAACGGGAAGACCCCTCTAGCAGAGGAGAATGGGGCCACAATCTCGGACCCCGCGTCCGTGGCAGAATCTGTCGCGAAGGCTTTCTCCGCATTCTCTAGCCGGGATGCTGCTCCGCCTGCATTCAATGCGCGTCGTGATGTCGCGGAAGGCCGCCGACTGGACTTTACCTCTAAAGGCGAAGAACCCTTCAATGACATTTACTTTGAGTGAGTTGGGTTCTGCTCTCGCTTCGTGCGCGGACACCGCCCCTCTTCCGGACGATGTCCCGTACGCCACGCTTTGACACCTGGGTGAGCGAGGCATGGCCTTTCTGTAAGATTTGTTCAACAGAATCTTGATAGAGGGTAAACTCCCAGACTCTTGGCGAATCGCTCCTGCTGCAGAGAAGTGTCCTTAGCGTCACACTCTTTGCCCTGAGCATCAACGGTACCACCTCGATGCTACTGTAAGATGTTCTCGCTAAGCTCTACTTGGACGAGCTTTCGATCTTTTGGCGCGGCACAGATGCCAACTCTGGAGCGTCGACTCCAACAGGCATTGAACCGTGTCTCTCAAAACTAAGGTGGTGCACTTCTGCCGCCATCCATGGCTCCACCCTGACCCATACTTGTTCCTAAATGGGGTGCGCCCCGAAGTGGTAGACTCACACCGTTTCCTTGATCTTGTGTTCGACCGACGCCTCACCGGGGAGGCTCATATTCGCAGCCTTAGGGTCTCTTGTACCCGCGCCATGGACATTCTTCGCTCAGTGACGTTCAGCGCCTGAGGCGCTGATTGGGCTACTGCCTTACTTTTTTATCGATCCTTTGTTCGTTTGAAGCTTGACTAAGGATGCGAGTTTTATGCATCCGCAACCAACCTACCCCCGAAGCCGGAGCTCGCTTCCCTCTTGTTTTTATTTTAGTTAGTCCTTTTCTTTTTTAGCGTGTTATTTACATAGTTTATTTGTTTTTTAATATAGCCTAGTAGTAGGCGCCTTCTGCCCATGTAGGTAGTCGCTAGACGGGCTTTCCCCCACAAAAAAATCACTCTTCTCCAACTTCAGAATAGTTTTGTCGCAGAGGAGAGTTTTAGAGAAATATTTCTTCTTCATATTTCGGAACGTTTCTGTCAAGACTCCCTCCTGTAAATGGGTTTTCAAGGAACCGGAGTGGGGTGGAGTTTGGGGATAATAAAGGTGGGAGGAGGGGCGGGGCGGCAGGCATCCTGATGCCCAAAAGATGCGTAACCGCCATCTCACCCCCTCATATGTATAACCAGAAACAAAGGAAAAACTCGGCCAGAGAAGGGGGGAGATTACCCAATACGCAAAGAAACCAATCCCAGCTGTCCTCCCTCAACGGACATGCGTTCACGCTCACACACACACACATACATGTGTGAGAAGGTGCTAGAGGCTGGAATTTTAACACACTTATCTTTCATCGGCATATTAAACTTTAGATAAAACCACTAATTGCGGAGATGTATTCCTTGCAGCACAATAAATCAAGGAAGCAAAAGTTTATGAATGTGCTGGAATTTTCCCTTCTGTCAGGTAAGTGAGTTTAATTACAAGTTTGGCAAAAGTTGTGAAAAGACGAAATAATTATCAAGCAACGTCGCATTAATTTTTATTCTGTTTGTCGGCTATTTTAATTAGTCGTAACCTTCCCTCCTGCAGAATAACAGCAACGGGGTTATAATGCTCCCCCCCCCCACCTCATTCCTCGATCACCAAATCTCACGAGTGAGGAGGAGGTATACTCTTTCACTGTAGCTTATCAGTAATCATGTTCTAGTTATCTGCCTTTCCTTTATCTGTCATCCACTTCTACTCTTCACTGAATGAAAATACCTTCGTTGTTTTCTTAGTTTTCGCGCACAATCTTCATCGGCGGCCTTGTCCTCGTAGGCTGCAACGCGTAAAGGTTGTATAAATATCGAATTACGTAATGAAATGTAATAAATTAGTTCTATAGTCCAGCAAAATCTACGACGATGAGCGTTTTGTGCTTGATTGGTTATTCAGCCCAAATTTCCTTCGTAACTTTCAAATCTGATAAATTAATGAATCCTAAGCGTTCGTTCGCGCCCCCCAAAATTCCAATAAAAAATATTTGTCCTTTGACTGTAAGATCGACCCCCTACCCCCAAGTTCATGGGAGCTTCCCTCCTGGTGCCTGTCCCGGTACACTGGTAGTAGTGACCCTTACAGCCTCTTTCTAAGGGCAGGTTCTTGCACCCCATATTTAGGTAGGAAATGAGCTTAGCTCTTAGTTATTAAATTTAAGTTTCTTTGCTTGTTAAGAAGTGTGCGTGAACACCTATTAGCTTTTTTACTTACAAAAATAGTTTGTGATGCTACCTAAATAGGCTTCAGTGAAAGGGAAGTAGGCCTTCCTGTGACGGCAGTCACTCTCCTTACTTCAAAATGCGCAAACTCAGTCGCAAGCTCTTTGGCGGTGTGGGTTCGAATGGACTTTCCCACATTTACCTCTGTATGAAGTTTTATTCCCATTACACAACCACACCGCCCTCTTGCAATGAAATTAGAAGCCTGTACGGGAGGAGGTACTCAATTTATTTAACTTTATGTTGACACTTAATTATATATTACTATAAACAACTTTCAATGCTGGATTGACTGAGGACTTAATACAATCTCCCAAGTGGAAGTTGCTCCCCACACAATAACCCCGGGATGGTTACCACTAAAAGCGTTTAGAACGAGACCGCGACTACTTAACCGACAAAAGTAGAATGAATAGATTCAACCGAATATAATATACCGGGTATAAAATGAATCGTTAATACTAGAGCGTAAACAGCCGAATGATACCAAGAATAGCAATAGAAAGGGACACTTTCCGAAACCCTGTCTCGTCCCATCGTAAAAGGGAAAAGTGATGGTTTGTTCGTCTTAGCCAAATCCTTAGGTAATTAAAATGTCGCATAAATTTGCGACAAACCTCTCCTCTTTTTCAGAAGATTAAAGTTTGCCCGAAATATTTTGAATTTGCTTCCAAATCGTCATAAATTTGCACTTTTTTACGAACTTGTTCCCAACAGGTTTATAATATCTTGACATTTAGGGTAGATGTGGAATATGTTCTACTAGTAAAAATATCATCTTTAACTAGACCACTCTTTTCTCAATTAAATTTCGCATTTTTTTTTTATTAATTGTTATGAGTTGGCTCGATAAACGGTTGCTTTTAGCCGCCTATCCAAAATTTGACTGAATAAATTCACGCTAAGGAATCTGCTGCCCAATTTCCCGCGAGACCTCCAGGAAATGGAAAAAGGCTCCTTTGCCTCTCTATCCACGGATACGAATAATAGCTGGCACTCGAGCAACCATGAATATCTCCCATTGGTCCGTGGCTGGTTTGCCCAAGGGGCAGCGATTTTGGCAACCGGGAACAAGACCTCGGAATAAATGGTTCGTGGTCATTTCGCTTGGAAACGGGAATGAATTTAGGGGCGTTTGTGGCTATTAAATTCGTGTTAGAAGCTACTTATTTTGGACACACATTTTTTTAATAGCGACTCAATAAGTTCGTAGGTCAGTCGGACAGATGGTAACCATTTTACTTTTCAATGAGTTTTTCGGCAATAACGTAACTATTCGGCCGATTCTAACGAAATTGAAACCCTTATTTTGTTTTACATTCTGCATCGAATGATATAATTGTCAAGGTCCTCCCAAGGTTAGTCCTGGAATTATTAAAAGAAAACTATCTATGGGTTGGATTGCACCACTTGTTTAAAGTTTTGAAGGTCATAAGTCAGAATAATTGAGTGCACGCGACTTAGGGTTGTTGACCTTGTTTTTATTCAATTGCGGTATTTTTATTATGAGTCAAGAGTACTTTCACAATAAAAACACGTTTCTTGGCCACAGCGGCAGGTTCTGGAGAGTTGCGCACCGATCGAGCCCACAATACCACAAGAACTTGGCTTATTTACCTTCAATACATTTTCAAGACTTGAACCAGTTTCCCTCAAAGTGGGGGTTGGCAACGGCACTAAAAAGTGCCCACTCCTCTCCGAACCTTATGACCTATTAAGCCCCCATCATTTTGCCCATGCCAAAGTGGCCCTTCATAGCGATGAGGTGCTATGTGCTGAATGTAGGATCTCGTCCAGTCAGGAGGGTTCGTCCCCGGACATAATGCACTATTCACACACACCCTGAGAAATTCCGTCATGTACACTTAAGAGCAGCCACTTACTCCTCTGTTAATCTCCCCTCCCCTCTCTCAAACGGTGCCTCCCCGCAAGGGGGGGGGGTATGTAGCCACTCTCCCTCACCGCAGGAGAGGCTTACCCTTGTAGACTGTTACACTTGGTACCTGGAGATGTCCGAGGGGAAATTAGGAAAGCCCCGTCCCTGGGTTAAATTGAACTCGCCGACGGGACCATGGTCAGCTGTGGTGCTTCCCCTTTGCTATCTTTGAAGCCGCCCTCGGGCAGCTCCACTTGTGAAGAGCCCCACCCTCCTGCGCTTTCTCAAGGGCCCCTCCAACCTCTTACAAGCCGAGAAGGGGTTATCCCTCTCCTCCGTCTACGGGTGAAGGGGCTTTCCCTTCACCACCAAGAAGACTGAGCGGGCTGCACAAAATCGACCGCTCACGCTGGGAGCGACGTGATAAACGAAATCCTGTTAGAAGGTCGAGGGGTGGCAGCTCCTGCCTGGCCGTGCCTGCCACTGTCCTAGACCAATGTGTCCTGACTTTGGGGGCTGGTATGTCTGCCCCACTTTCTTTTCGGACGGAGGTCGGCTCACAGCCCTAATGACCACGATTATAGGCAATAGGCCAGGAGAGTGCCCTGGGGTACACCCTATGGGAGGTTGGCCACTTTGAGGCCCCTGAGGTACATCCGCCCCATAAGGGAGCGGACAAAGCTCAGTGGGAGACAACCCTGAGTCAAAGTCCGCCCTTGTGCAAGATCCTCCTCCTGATGCGGCACCCCCGGAGGACTCACGAAGAGAAGAGGGACCTACCTCCTCATGTTGGTATCCCCTTGCCATCCATGACCTTCATTACGGAGGACAGGGCTGAGCCGCCCCGTAGGGCCTTGGTATCCCTTCAGGTGTTAAGAAAAAAGCGGGCTCATTCTACGTCCTCCTCTCCTCCTAAAAAGAAGAAAGGCGAGAAGACGAGGGGTACCTCTCCTTCCGGGGGTATGGTGGATCGGTCCTCTCTTGTTTCCGCAGGTGACCAGGACAGGACTGGCACGTCCGTCCCCTCGGTGCCCTCGGATGGCGAGACCCACACAATGGCAAAGACTAAAGTTGCAGCAAGGGTGGGTGAGTGGAGCCTCGGTAATGTGTCGGGGCCCCTCATCGAAAGGCTGCCCAGCGTCTTCGAGTCCGCTGGCTTCAAGCGTTTCCTCATTGTTAGCTATACTGATGGTAGCATGTTGTCCAAAGGACACTATATCTTAAGGTGGAATCCGAACCACGATTTACAATTTTACATCTTGTGATCATAACTCAGGGCACAGGAGTCTCCCATCCATGTAATAATGACATCAATGTAGCTTAACTTCCGCGAGTGAAAGAGAGCGTGCAGATAAGGGTAATGAGAATAAGTATTTATAAAGTATCGTATTTTTTAAGAAAAGTTTATCTACGAATGAAATATATTGGAAAATGACTGATGTAAGATTCTAGCTCTTACATAAGAAAAAAAAATAATGAGATTTTCACGGAATGTTCAATAATTTATTTTCAATATTTTGTTGAAATATGAAATGAAACGCGGGCCATTTTATATATATATATATATATATATATATATATATATGGAACATTTTCTTTATCTCTATAAATACAGTGGAATGATCCCTTTGGTACCGTCGCTTATTTATAACACTACCCGACTGATAACATTAAGCAAATAATATTTATTGTTATAAACAACTTTATGATAAAAGCAACATAAAATTTATTTTAAATGCTCCTCTAGTGTTGCCTGCAGTCTGTTTGCATTTAGTATTTCGTGAATGATGCTCATACTCGTAATGCCACTAGAAGTTTGAAAATTCTAATATCAGCTATAATTCTGTTTCGGATCTCCTTGTGATAATTAGTTTTAAAAGCTCATATGATGCACTGAACCTATGGCTGAATTATCAATGTTGAGTTTGAAGGCAAAGTGATCACTGATATTCTTTAATGACAATTTGTTTGTGTGTGTCGTGCAGTTGACTACCAACAAGGCAAATCTTCGCTTCAATTCAAGACCGTTCGATGAACATCCAAGCACTAAAAAGAGTAAACGCTTTTCACCGTTCATATTAGCCGACGAAGAACCGCCACTCTCTTTTAATCTCTTTAGCACTTTGATTTTTCTAACATTGCTATGATCATTTATTTGCTATGCTAATTCATTTGTTGGTTTAAAAGATGATTTCCGGATTAAAACAAAAGCCAGATTTTCACAAATTTCGCTAATTAACTCTTAATATCCTTAAAATCTAAATGAGGAATTTGATAATAAACAGAACTTATTATAATAGAATTATTTTTAATCGGGTTAAATAGAAAGGGTTTTGGACTGGCTCATTTTGATAACAATAGCCGATTGATTACATTATCCAAGATCATAATAAGGTGATTAGACTATATTAGAAGTAGAAATTGTTAATGTATCCAAAGATGAGAAGCACTGGTAAATCAAATATGCAAATTGATCCGACAGATACGTTGAAATTTAAAAAGAAAACTGAGAAAAACTTGTTCTATTTGCAATTAATTAGTGTTTTCTTTGACTAAAGTTTTCGAGTTTCAGCTCTCTTAGAATAAGAATAAAGCCATTTTGCTACTCGCGCTGATTACATGTACTTGCGCAAAGATTTTTTCTTCTTTTTTTTCTTCTATTTTTTTTTCTTCCTCGTGTGACCTATTTACCTTTTTCTAGGGAACTTAGGGATTTTAGCTATCTAACTTCCGTGCTGGATATTTTCTAGTATTTCTTGTGAATCTGCCGTTTTCCTGTCTGTATAATGGAGGGACTTTTTTTTATTTCTCGTAGGGATTGGATGATATTTGTTGTTTGTTCATTGACCGGAGGTAGTAATGTAGTACTCGACGATAGAAATATTAATATTTCGGATATTTTTAGCGTTTTTAGCGTCGACGCCTTGCAGAAGTTAATGCTTGGACGACGAAGGGAAGAGGCAATTCGAGGAGGAGAGTTGCAGAAGGTTAAGATTTACCTCGGAATACCTTAACGAGGGAGTACTTTCGCTGGTGAACGAGAAAGGCCGTTGGGAGGAAATCGCCAATTGACTAGGGCGAAGTTCCGACGGGAGAGTTTCTTGCCTTTGCGCTCGTGTAGACGAAAACGGGGCCAAAGCGAGAAGTGACGTGTCTCCTGCGTGATAGCGAGCCGATACTAACTTGACCCGGTTGACAATGGGGTGAAATCGCTTCCGGCCACGGAGGGGATTCTCCCGAGGTAAACACGAAGCTGGGGGATGGACGTCTTCCAGCCAGGAATTTGCGAGAACAAATGTCCTTCCTCTTTCTTGCATGCTTCAAGATGGTAGGCGGGAGGCAAGATTGCCTCAAGGCTTGGGGGGGAAACCTTCATGAGTAAACACAGCTGCGTTCCGAAAGCATTTTGGCTTGATTCTTAGGCCCGTTCTCTCGTCCTTTAATCTCGTGTTTAAGAGCAACGTGGGTTTCTGGGGTCCACGTGGTTCTCCTTGACTCTATTCTTTCACACTTTTACTTGTCCTTCGTTTTGAACTTTATTTAATATCTGCTACGATAATAAACACAACCAACAGGCAATAAAACCCCCCAGATTATTCCAATAAATTTTAAATTTTCTTCCGTCGTCCAAAGGGTTCATTTGGTCCTTTTGAGTGCCCGTTCTGTGATGTACGAAAGTCTCCTACCTGGAAAATTTCCCCATAAGAGGCGTGGCAATTTGCCTTCCTGGCACTGTTCTGACGGGTCTCAGAGCCCCGTCCGGCCCCAGCCTAGCCTCTTCCTTCTTTCAGACAGCCTGCGCTTCTACCCTACTTCCTCACTTTCCCTACAACCTCTCCCACAACTCTCTGCTCGGCATCTAATTTCGCAGGGTAGACGCGGACCAGTTTCCTCTCACCCATCCATCCCGGATCGGGGCTGATGGGGGAGAGGACAATGAACACTCATCCCTGAGCTCCGCCTTGGGGTGGTGGACTTTTACCAACCTTATTCATTCGCATCCACACCTTCATCACATACCCCTTTCAATTTCCGTTCAATCTCTATCTATTTTACACCCAACCCAAGTCGGAGCCGCCATGCCGAAGGGCAGCTTGGCCACTGGGCGGAAAGGTGCGGTCCTAAATGGCGGCAGCTGGTTCTGCTGGCCCCGTGTTCACTCCTCGCAGAGCGGGCTACTGCGGGGGTTCATTATCGTTTGCTTCCCGTATAACGAATAGGGTCCCGATGCCCGATGATGAGAGTTTAAAAAATTAAACTCTTCCCCCCCACCACCGACGGAGCCGCCTCCGGGTAGCTCCACTGAAAAATGAAGGTCATCCCTGTGCTCTCGCAGGGGACCCTCCAAAACTCTTCAACAGGGACTCCCCCTCACCACCTTCTCTGGAGGTGGCCTTGAGTACCTCCCTCTTTCCAGCGGCAGTGCCCTCTTTACTTTCCAAGGGGACTGCCCAGAAAAGTAGGCGGTTCATAATTGACCGCTCCAGGTGGGAGCGGCACGATAGAACCAACCCCCTTAGGGGGAGGAGGAAAGAAAGAGCCCGGCGGCCTCTTCCTTCCAAAGACCTGTGTGCTCTAATTTTGAGCTTAGAGGGAGTCATCGTACGTGCTCCCCTTCTCTTACCCCGACTGAAGACAATGGGACCTGTGATGTCCTGGGGTAGGGATGGCCACATGGGATGGCCGACAATGGTGCGGTCAAGGTCGAGTGTGGTATGATGAGAAAACATGGCGGGGCCTCGAAAACCACCCCTACACTCTTCACGTTTGACTGTGACAAACTCCCTGAGTCGTTGCGTGCAAGTTCGTATTCCTACCGCGTGACGGCATTCGTGCCACAGCCGCGGACGTGCTATTACTGTCACCGCTTCGGCCATACTAATCGCTCCTGTCGACATGCAAAGTTGGGATTACTCGAAGTCTCTGTAAGTTAGTTCAAGGCCGCACACGATAAGTCCAAATCGTATATAGCCAAATGTGTCAATTGCAGAGAGCCGCACCCCGCTTCTTCCAAGCAATGTGGTGTGCATCTCTTAAAGAAGCAAATCTTTATGCGGGTTCTACCCACCCCAGGCGCTCCCCTGGTAAAGCTGGCGGCACAAAAGATTCACACCCAGCCGTGGCTAAAACCAGGGCTCCCCTCCCTTCCACCAGCGTGAACGTTTCGTGTTATGCGAAACGGCCGCGCGCCTACATCGAGTCGTTAGAATCAGAGGAGGCAACACCCATGAAGAGAGTCTTAAGGCCATCTTCCGGGATTCCTTAAGCTGCCGCCCGAAAGGAGGACAGCACTAAAGGAGCTTCGGCTCCTTGGCGCACACCCAGTGGTAGGCTGGGTGGCTCGTAGACGGTGGATCCTTCAAAGGAGGCCGCCCCGCTCGCCTAAGGTTTCGAGGCGGAGGGAGGAAAAGCCTCGCTTGGCGAGCCTTACCTCCCCGATTAAGTCCTCGAAGGGGCCAGCGCCCTCAGCGCATTGTCCGGCCAACAGCGCCCGGAGTTCTGTTTCCTGGAGGCGTACGGCCATTCTCGTGAGGGTCTTCTTTTCGAACAGGCCCCCCGCGTCTCCTCCGAACTAGATCTGGAGGGTATACTTCTTTAATCGAATTGCCGCGGACTCCGTGCTACATGGAAAGAGTTGCGGAGGCTCGTCTTGTCCCGTTCCCCGTTAGCTATCTGTTTGCAGAAGAGCTTGCTAGGCGCGTGCCCCCTGCCCACCCTCACGGGGTATAAGGGTTTTGCGACCTCACCACCACGGGATGGGGGCCGGGTGGGTGTATGTGAGATTTACACCTGGTATGATGTCTCCATTCTTCTCTTCGCGTTAGATATCTCTTTTCATGCAGTAGCTGTGCAGCTGAACTTGGATAGGAGATATACTGTTATTTCCGCGTACATTCCACCGTCAGCCGACTTCAACCCGGGAAGCTTCCGCCGCGCCGTGGCACGGTTGCCGAGGCCCTTTCTCTTGCTCGGAGATCTGAACGGTAATCACCACCTCTGGGGAGACTACTCGATTAATCTCCGGGGTCAAGTCCTTGCCGACCTTATCGACGAGCTGGAATTAGGTGTCCTAAATGTGGGTGAGTTTACGCATCACTGCGCGAGAGGCGCTTCATTTTCCTGTCTCGATCTATCTTTGTGATCTCCGGGTGCACAGCCTGATTTTTTAGGGGGGAGGGGGGGGTAGTCGATGACCTCCATGGTAGGGATGATTTTCCCTATTCTAATATCATTTTCTGCGCCGCTTGGCGTGGGCGCCGTAGTCATCATTTCAGGAAATGACTGATTTCTCTATCTCAGTCGAGGAGTTGAGGTCTGTTGATGAGGCCGTTGATTTCTTCTCCGGCAAACTCGCCGTGGGCGTGTCGACTATTCTTAGAACGTCTGGCCGTTTTGCACCCCGACCACTCCCGTGGTGGTCAGCCGAGTGTGAGACTGCCCTCAAATAGAAGCGTTATGCTTACATTCGCTATAAGCGCCGCCCGAACGATTTCACTGTCGCCGAATTTCGTCGGTATAGGACTAGGTTCCGGTATATTTCGAAGCACGCATGCTGCTCTTCTTGGCGGGCTTACTTGTCTTCACTTAACGGGAAGACCGTTCTAGCAGAGGTGTGGAAGCGGGTTAAAAGGATTCTGTGCAAGTTCTCGCAGGACCTCCCCCTTCCGTTTTCCAGGAGAATGGGACCGCAATCTCGGACTGCGCGTCCGTGGCGGAATCCTTCGCAACCGCTTTTCCGAATTCTCTGGCCGGGATGCTGCTCCGCCAGCATTCAATGTGCGTCGTAATTTCGCAGAAGGCCGCCGGAAGGAACCCTTCAACGATAGGTTTACTCTGAGTGGGCTGCTCTCTTGCTTCGTGCGCAGACACCGCCCCTGTCCTGACGATGTCCCGTATGCCATACTTCGACATCTAGGTGAGCGAGGCATGGCATTACTGCTAGATTTATTCAACAGGATCTGGGTAGAAGGTATCGTCTCAGATTCCTGGCAAATCGCGACTGTGCTCGCTTTTTGAAAACGGAAGAGATCACTATCCCGGCCAGTTTTCGCCTAATCTCTCTAACCTCCTGCGTGTGCAAGTTGATGGAGAAATTGGTAAATGTTAATTTAGCCTTTTTTTCTGGACAGCGGAGACCATCTGTCTCCTGCACACTGCAGCTTCCGCAAGTTTCACTCCACGTCGGATGCTCTGCTCCGACTGGAAAATGCTGTCTGCGAGGCCTTCCTTCGTAGACTGCACTACGCCACGGTATTTTTCGATCTAGAGAAGGCCTATGATACCGCATGACGACACGGTATCATGGAGACTCTCCACACGATGGGGGCGAGGGGACGCCTCCCAATGTTTATATCTGAATTTTTGCGAGCAGGAAGAGGGTGCCCGCTAAGAAGTTTCCTCAGTGTCACTCTTTGTCCTGAGCATCAACGGCATCACCTCAGTGCTGCCGGAGGATGTTCTCACTACGCTCTACGTGGATAAACTTTCGATCTCTTTTGGCGCGGCCCAGATGCCAACTCTGGAGCGTCGAATCCAATAGGCATTCTACCGCGTCTCTATTACGCCGAAGTGCACAGGCTTCGTATTTCCTTAGCCAAGACTAAGGTGGTGCACTTCTGCCGCCATCCACTCCTCCACCTTGACCCAGACTTGTTTCTAAATGGGGTGCGCCTGGAAGTAGTGGACTCGCACCGTTTCAGAGACTGGATTGTGATTTATAGCCACTTACAAAGCGCCCTGAGTGCTCTCGGGGTATTGGAATCTCCGCATCTCCCGGTTCACGATATCCGTGACGCCACGGTTTTTGCAAGCCGGGCGGATGTCGAGATTATCTTCTCCTGGGTTGCTGGACATGTAGAAATTGCGGGGAATGAGCACGCCGATGAGGGTGCCAAAGAGTCCGCGAGGACTGGGCGACCAGACCAGCGTTTCGTTCTTCCTCACACCGACTACATGGCAGGAATACGGGCAGCTCTCCGGGCTGCTTGGCAAAGAAGATTGGAGATGGTTGAAGGGAACCTAAAGTTGCGTTCCATTGCGCCGCAACTGTTCTCCCATGGACCCCCTCCCCCCTTCAATGCCGCGCCGGCTTCAGGTTGCCTTCTGTCGTCTCCGAATAGAACACACTCGTGGGATGCACAGCCATTTGGTGGAGCGCTCGCCTGCGCTTTACTGTGACGAATGCGTTGTCCCCCAGACTGTTCGGCACATTCTCGTTTAATGTCTCAGTCTGGTGATCTTCGCGCACGTTACCTGTCCCAGTACCGGGATGAGCGTTGTCGCTACCGCTTGTCCTTTGTACACGGGATGGGTTTCTGCACACCTACTTTTGGACTTTACGACTTCTTGGAGGAGGCTGGCTGGCCTCCTCCACTTTATTTGACCTTTTTTGTGTTCCTTTTTGTAAGTCGCATGTTCCTGCGCCGACGGGAGCCGGGCCTACCCCCGACGCTGGAGATGCTTCCTTCTTATCCTTTTGTTTTTTCACGTTATTTTTTACCTTTCTTATTTGTTAGTTACATATTATTATTTGTTCCCTGTTTTTTGTTTTTAGTAGTAGCCTGTGTTGTGTACGTCAACTGATGCCCTAGTAGGCAGTCGCCAGATTGTCTACCACAATGAAAAAAAACAAACTCTTTCAATTTTAATACGTCCTCCTGACGCCAGTTTAACGATGCTCGTTTTTGCAATCCTTACTCACTGGGACAGTAGTTTACTCCTACTTTTAATTCTCACCACCCCTAGGAAATGATTAATGTTCGCATTTTCTTCATTTGAAGATAGAGAAGTCAAATTTTGGACCATGTAATGTTGGATAAATTTTTATTTCAGTGAATAAAATACAAATATAAATTAAGCAACCACACAAAGAACACCGCTCCTGTCACACCGGTAGATTGCTGAGTATTGACTCACAACACGCCCTGACAAGGACACAAGCCACTCTCTATCGCGCCCCCTGATATTACATCTTACACCCTATGTTGATAACTCTTGTAGTAGGTTGTGTCATATGTAGCACGGTCAACCATGTGGCGGCTGACATCTTGACGATTACAGGCCTTCCCGGCCCCAACACCCGCCTGCAGGGAGTCTGTATTGATTGTAAATATTGGGCAAGTTATGAACAGTTGCACGCCTCTCCCGGTTCAAAACGCCCAACCTGTCTGGTATTTATGCTACTCAGGCTCTACACATGCCATACATTTTAACTTACCCTCACTTTATTAATTTACGAACTCTAAAATTTTCAGAAAGATTTTCCCTCGTTAATTTTCGTTATATTTTCTAAAATGAATAAGAAATAAATCACGATGCGATCGTAATGTGTGTCTTTTCTCCTTTTCAGGTAAATGAATGCTGGGTCTTCAGGAGAATAATGGGTTCTCTTTCGTGTTGTGAGGAACGCCCGTCCTTGGTATGTGAAACTCCGCCTTCATCTTGCCTCGTGGAGAAATCGGTGGCTTGTTTCTAGCGGCTAATTTCCCCTAGCCTCAATTGGGTATGGGCATTTTAGGAGAGAAGAAAGACATGGCATCTCGGGTATATATATCTCCCTTTAGGGATAGGAGAGCACGTTTAAATTTCGTACAAAGAGCGCGTTTTAAGGACGAATTTGTGCTGGCGGTAACTAATTCGTGCATACTTATCAACATTCCAATTCCCTTACTTTGCATATTCATCCATTACTTTGTTTCCTTATATTTTTACATTTTCTTCTGATCCTGGTTTCTCCGTAATGGCACTTTTGAGTTCATACAATCCCAGTATATTTTGTAAAGACATGGAGGTGTTTTCACTGCCACTGACTGCTTCGGCCATAGTACGAGACTTGCCGTGAAAAAAAAGGCCCCCTCCGCTCCTATAGCCACCAGACTTAGGTGTACGGTACCTCCCGCCTTTATTCGAATGCCAACCTCATTTTTTCTGGGCGTCACCCTAATGGTCCCTTGATTTACAAAGTTTGCTGACGGACTGCTTGTCTGTGACGAGCGTAATCCCTCAGCGCTGCATGTTAAACCATATGCTATTTATAATCTATATAAACAACATAGACGATGGATTATTTAGGAAAATAGTCACGTTTGCATTCGACACAAAAATTGAGCGGGAGTCCTAGGGGGAAAGTTGGTTTCTCCGTCGCCCCCCCCCCCCCGCATTTTTAAATCTTCCTTGTTCTTTCGGGCACTGTGCCCATCTTAATGACTTAGTTTGTTCTTTATACCATTCGGTACAGGAAATTACGGGCCGTGTGCAAGTTTTCTTGTAGCATTGGAGCTCTGCCCCTTCCGCTTTGTTGGTAGAATTCGCTGTCACACACAGCTTGAAATATAGATTGCTTTCTGCTGCATCCCCGGATTTGTGAGAAGTATAGGACATGAGCTTGCTGCTGATGACGTGGCAAGGCTTTCTGCAGATCGTGTCATCGGACCGACGGTTTCGTTCCATTAAAGTGACTATACTGGGTTAAAATTTGTCCAGATGTTTTTGGGGGTTGGGGAAACTCTATCCGGAAAGCGTTGTTCAAAAAGTTGTTGAACTTGCTTAAAGCTTCCAGTCCTTAAATAATTTGTGACCACAAAAGCTCGTTGTTCACTTGTAAGTTGCATTCTAGGGTGCTTGAAGAATGAATAAAAATGGAGGCTTAATTTGACTGGTGGCGATTCTCCAACAACGACTTAGCAGGAACTAGGCTAATAATTTTGGTAAGCCTAATAGCCTAGGCTAAGCCTGGGTTTTAGACAATTGTACTTTTTTATGCTCCCTTCAACTAAATGGTTTTGAAATATGTCTATTTGAAGTTTGATTATCTATTTTAACTGCTTGCTGCAAGCACACTTTTTGTCTTTCATCTACTTCATTGCAGAATTTACAATTATAGATGTAGG
The DNA here is from genome assembly GCA_963969495.1 of Ceratothoa steindachneri. NCBI lineage: Eukaryota > Metazoa > Arthropoda > Malacostraca > Isopoda > Cymothoidae > Ceratothoa > Ceratothoa steindachneri. The sequence continues at coordinate 93,746,679 of OZ018331.1, forward strand.
TTTATAAAATTCCAACTTTGCCACACTGTGGCAAAGATGGGTGTCATTGAGTATGTCATTCCACTGGACTTCAGATCGTATTTTGCCACACATCCGGATATACGTTTGTGTACCTCGGTGTCGTTAGTAGACACCATGATGATATATAATATAATTAATAAAATTAAAAGGATTTGTTATTATTGTTAAAATTTGTTCTCACCTTCAAAATCGGTATTAATTAGGTTTTGTATAGCATTATTCCTCATTGCTTGATAAATTAAATAACTTACACAATTTGGGGGAGAGGAATTGAACAATAACGTTCAAATCAATGCGGTTATGTAAGGGTAATAATAGTAATAATTCCTTAATGGTTAGAAAAGTCTCCTGGAGTTCCTCAATCGTCTTCAAGACTGCCACCAATACGACTGGGCAACTTTTCATTTCTCTTAAAGAGAAACTTCAAAAAGCCTTTTGTAAGAGATAGCTTTTACCTTAACGGAAAACGAGAATACGAATGTTCCCGCAGTTCTTCATCCATCTATTTTTTTTAAAATTGAACACTAACATTCACGTCAATAGATAATCTATAGTATGATGTTTCAAGTACAGGTATAATGACTTTTTCAGTGCCTACAGGAGAGATCCATAAAACCATGGTACTGACTAAACCGTCTAAACACTTAGTCGAAGCCCGACCGCTTTCTCTCATGTCCTTTCTGAACTTATCTGGACAAGATAACGCTTTCGAAGTGATTTATTCGTTGGGCTACCACATTTTTTATGTAGATGTATGTAAACATACTCGTGAACCTGAATGCAGTAACTCCGATAAATAGTGACAACTATTGATTTGAAGTCTTTGTTATTTTTGCTACGCCTCCATTTGGAACAAAGAATGTTGAAAAGGATCATTATGTACACCTTAACTCCACTATAGGCACAGGTTTTGACATCTAAACTTATCGGCTCGTGGGGACTTCGGCTAGGCGTCCAAAGCGGGTCATGAAGTCATTCCTGTTAGACGTCAAAGCAGGTCATGAAGCATTCCGGTAATCGTCAAAAGCAAGTCATGAAGTCATTACGATAATCGTCCAAAGCAGGTCATGAGGTCATTCCGATTAGGCATCCTAAGCAGGTCATGAAGTCATTCCGATTAGAGGTTTAAAGCAGGTTATGAAGTCAGTCCGGTTCGGCACCCAAAGCAGGCCATGAAGTCATTCAGGTTAGGCGTCCAAAGCAAGTCATGAAGTAATTCCGTAAACGCCGAGTCGTGGAGACATCTCGTCAGATCTTGTAATAATGGAATTAGCCGTATAGCCAATCGCGTTGCATTGGAGATGCAGTTTAGATATTTTTCATCTTAGACCTCTTCCAGTAGCCCCAAGGAGACCCTTTCGCCGTTAAGCGGAAGCAAGTTTAAAGGAGTTGAGTTCTATCTCAAGTTCCTAAGGTCTCGAGTAATCTCCTTTTATGTATGTCTACTCGGAATGGCTACTCTTCGCATATTTTCCTCACGACCTGTCATAAAAAAAAATTGCCTATTAAAAAAGTCAATCAGGCCATCGTCGTCCCTAAAGCGTTTGCCAATCTCCAATTCTGATTTTGAAAATTGTTTGATGCTAAGTTGAGACCGTGTCCTGAATGGTCGAAAGTTTGCAGCGATAATTGAAACGACAGATTTGAGGCCATTGTTTCCTCCATTGCTGCCATCCTTTTATCCCTCTTGTTTTTATTTAAAACCAACTCTATAAAAAGAGAGTATATTTCCAGAAATATGAGTTAGCGGTTGTTCAATTCTAGCAAAAGTGCGATGCGCGAGTTTAATTTAATTGATAAAATATGGTGTAACCAACGAGGAAATTTTCCTCCACTAAAGGAATAATAATAAAGGGACAAAAGATAGACGATAGGAAAAATGTAAGCAAATAGAAAATAGCTAACAATAAAAAATAAAGAGACATATCATGAATAGTGAAACCATTCTGTGCTAAAAACGACTGAAATAGTGAACCACAAGACCTTGAGTTTGCCCTCAACATATTCCATGAGTAAATTGGTGTAAATAGAACAAGTAATCATAAATACGAACTTAATCCTTTGTAAGTTTCTCCCTCCTGAAAACAACAGATATTGTTTATCATCTACATAAACGACATAGATGATGGATTATTTAGAAAAATAGTCATGTAGGCATTCTATACATAATTGGGTGGGAAAGTGGCGTCGAGCTGGCGCACTGTTTCCCCACCTTTTTTAGACTGGCTGGCGCCCACTTGGCTGCCAAAATACATTGCCATCCCTCTCAACCAACTCGACTTCAAAACGAAATTTAAATACTTATAACTTTACTATTGGTATATAAAAGAATACAAAAATGAAAATAACTAAATTCTTTATTAAAAAAATAAACATTACTTTTTAAACTTGACATTTAAATTGTAACAGCAATACTCATTTGATGTGAGGGTTGAATTTGGTGCTTACTAATAAGCTCTTTTAGGTTCATTGCTTTTAAAAGTACTCTCAGATCTCCCTAACAGTTTCATTGTTTAAAAAAGTAGTTCATCAACAACGCTGACTGTAATCCACTGGATAGGATTTTGGAAAACAAGAAGAAAAAATTCTGACAGCTTCACATAAGAGGATAGAAGCGCTTTAAACAATTTCCTATGGACAACCATCTTACCTTAGTGTAACATCCGGCGTTCGAAACTTCATCATTATTCATGCATACCTGACGATATAGTCGAAAATTGAGGGGATTAGCTTTGATTTTATTTCTTGCTGCGATACTAATGCCAAGGGATTGATGGAGCGAATCCCTTTTAATATTCTAGCAACTAAGTGTTCCTATGAATAACAGTGCACTGTAAAAACATTGAGTAAATTTTTTTCAGAAATGCGGGAAATCCTCGATAACGCCCTGCTAGTGATGTTGCGTACCGTCTGTCGCACAAGCAATAATATTGCTTATTGTAATTTCTTTCTCTTTGAAATACCGTTCCACGACATGAACAGTGATTCACCTTTCGTGTTGGTTTCAAGTCCCTTTAATGAAACGCACGTACCCTAAAAGTAATGATTCGTTCCTAGCAGGGTAGACTCATCGAAATTTTGTAATCCAAATGGTTGCATAAGGTTTCTTCGATATTAGCAGCCATTGCATCAACTCTTTTCTAAACAGAATTATTAATTACTAAATGAAATTGTCTTAATAATTTGGCTAAGCGATGGATCGCCTGCGTATATATACTACGTATAGTATGTAAGGTTTCCTCGATAGCGTTTTCAGTGCTTTGAAAAACGGCAAGCCTTCTTTTACTTTATCAGCGTTGAACCTTCTTTAGGTACTCATAAAGCCTGGATAGCTTCATTGCTTCGTTTGGAAATACTTTCGCGAAAAGTAGACTTATTGGGTTGTTAATTAATTAGCAAAGGAACAAATCCAAACTTCAGATACTCCATATTATACTGTCTACATTTCCCCTTTGATTGATTTGTCATGATTATGGGCTTTAAATTTAATTTATAAAAAATTAAATAAAAATGCTGAAATTAACAATTGTCAAAAAGTTACGCTTCATTTTTCTAAAAATTGTATGCAAAGAAACTTAAAAGTATTTTTTTAATTTTGGTTTTAGTCCTATTATATCATTCCTAGGTTTAGGTTTGGTGTATTTCGGAGGGAGGTTGAGGATGAATGCGGGTGAAAGTAAGGTAATTAGGATCTCTAAAAAGGGCAATATGGATGCTGGCTGTGTTTGAATAGAGAGTTATTGGAAGAGGTTAACAGCATCAGGTGTGACTCGGTTGACTAGAAAGATAAATGGAGAGGTGTGGAGTGAGCTAGTAATGAGAATTGCTAGTAGGGTGCTAGGATGGCCTTTTATCATTCAAGATACATAAGATAGTAATTCTACAGATACATAAGAGTAATTTTACTGATAAACGACTGCAACGCAATCTAATTATGACTCTAAAATTTATACTTACAAAGAAAAATAGATTGACATCTTATTTTGGACAAAAGAAATAATGCTTGGGTTTGGGGATGGTTAGTTTGTATTTAGGCAATGTTAGTTTTTGTGAATTCGTTTAGTTTTTTAATAAGTTCTGTTAGGTTTTGTGTGTTTTTCCTCCCGAAAGGAACCAAACAAGAAGCCTTATGCTTCAATTCAAAATGGTTGATCTTTGTGACGGTTGTGATACAATTGAGCTTGCGTTTTCGCTTGAATATTAGTCGTTAATCTGTAGAATTACCAGAACTAAACAAGCTTAAATAACCTACTACCCCTAACCTTCTACATCATAGTTAAATTAACATCTTACCTAAATGTGTAAATCTGTGCGACCAACCTTCTTTCCCCGCGGTTTATGACGCCATACCGACAGAGATGCAGGGGTAAATAATGGCTCAGAAAATACTTTCAAGTGCTAATAACTCGGGGGAGGGGGAGGCGGGAGGAATAGAGCTTTCCGCGTCGAATAAATAACGGACAATTCAGATTATCCTATAAAATAGATTGAAAATATTTTTTCGGCAAAAAAAGTTGGAGTCGTTAATCTGTAGAATTACCTAAAACAGTTCCCATCACTCAAATAGCAAAGCAAGTATTACAAAAATATAATTTACGAATCTTCAATGGAACGCCATTACTTACGTCCTGAAAAAGGGTAGAATATAAAGTATATAGTAAGATTAGAGTGGATAGTGCGCGTTTAGATAAAGTGGTGAAAGGGAATGAGTTAATAATAGTTACTGGGTGACCAGCCATCTCCTTGTTTCTTCTTACTAATTCTTGCTCTTCAAACTTTTATCTAGTTTTCCTTTTTTGTTGTCTACTGCAGATTCTTTTGTTTGAGTTGGTGCAATTGCTTAGTAATCTCACCTACTCGTGTATATTGGGGTGAATCCTATCTCGAGTTGGGTTTCCCTGTAATTTTGCGGGATATCCATGGCTCTTTTTCTTCTTCACTAATTAAATCATCTATCTTGTCACACACATTACCAAGCTCTTTTATGCAAGGACATATTTATGGTCATAAGATCGATTTCTCGGTTCGGGTCGCTTGGCTTTTTATGTTCTCGTCTTCTAGTGTTGGAAATAATATACATTGCTGCATTTTGGACCCTTTTGAGTTTAAATGTATTTATTTTGTTGAGTCTATTCAATGGTATTGCTGGGAAGAGCAGTGTTGCCCTACAGAGAGCGTTGTATATTTGTTTCTCATTTTAGGCCTCTAAGTTGATATACATAGTTTGGTTAAGCTCGCCTTCGCTAGTCCGACTCTTTCCGTACCGTACCTAAAGATTTTGAGTCTGAGCATTCTTCCGTTTTCCCCGCATCGATCCTTTCTATCATCTACTTGTATTTTGGTGGTTTTTCGTTTCCCTATTGGGATAATTGTGAACTTATACGCATTTGTTTGGATCTTCCATTTGCGTTCGTATTCATTTATGTTAGTGATCTCGCCCACCGTGATCCTTGCCATTGTTTGGGCATGTCTGTATGGGCTATTTGCTACTATTGTTATATCATCTTCAATTTGTATGTACTTAATAGATTCGTTGATTGGGCTAGGTAAGTTCAGCGTGAATATACTTTAGAGTGTTGGACTTATGCAGCCCCCTTGTGGGATCCCCTGGGAGACTTCGAATTTCGATCCATTGAAGCCCTCTACCGAAATGTAGGATGATCTATCCGTAATGTAGTCACAAAGGCACTTTGCTAAGGTTTAGGGTAGCCCCAATCTTCTGATCTTGTATTTTCGGTCGATCCTCCAAATTTTATTAAACAATTTTTGTATATCCCTAAGTACTATATCCGTATAGTTTTTGTTAAATTTTGCTTTGGCCACTGTCTCTACCAGGACGGCCAAGGCTGCTTCCGGACTCTGGTTTTCTGGTAGCTCGGTATCTGGGATCTTTCTTCTAGGTGTTTTATCAATCTCGCATTTATCAATCTTTCTAACAGTTTCGCCAGATTCTCCAGTAATATTATTGTGGTCTGAAATTACCTGGACTATTAGGGGATTTGCCAGGTTTCGGTAGGAATATTATCTTTGCCTTTTTTAATTCGTCCGGAAAATATCCTGCACTAAGTGTGGCATTGAAAAAAAAGATTATTTAATCCAAAAAGGGGTCCGGCGCTCGAATCGGATTCTCCCCAGTTAGCCCTGACTCTCCGAGCGCTCTCTGTTTGGTAGCCAAGATTGTTCTTTTAAATTCTTGCAGTGTAAATGGCTCAATTCCTTCTACCTCTAGAATTGTCAGTGATGCATTGTTATTTGGAACAATTTCGAGTCGATTTACTTCCAGTTCCTCTACCATTCCTAGTTCGTGTTCCCTATCGAAGTTTTCGTTTTCTTCTGGAGAGATATCGAACACACTTCTCCAATGTTCGCGGAAGGTGGCTTCAACTAGATGGGGCTCTTTGGCTTCTCCCCCATCTTGAATAATTTTGATTTGGGACCATGACTGTCTCTTTCCTCTGGTTATGTTGATCTTGTTCCATAGCTTGGCTCGCTTGAGTTCGCTGTTTAGAGTTTCTACAAATCTATCCCATCTTGTATTGCTTTCCTCTGCCGTTGCATTTATCAAGTCTTCTTTCAAATGCTTTAAACGTGCCCTATCTCCTCTTTGGGCACCATTATGCTCTCTGGCTACCCTCAAGGCGATATATTGATGCTCGAGGTTATCAATTTGTGCAGTCCTTAATGGGTGCGGTAATGTTCTATATTCCGAAATGGGGAAATGCCTCTTATCATCTTTAACCAGTGCCTGCGTCAGGTTCTCAAGCTCTTGGCCTATCTTTTCTAATGCAGCGTCGGATAAAATTTTCTGCTGGTGTCGAGCTAGGTCTTCTGAGTAGCCGATCCAATTGGCTTTCCTGTACTGTTTTCTGGAGTGGAGGGGGGATCTAATTTGGATAGCACCCAGTGATAGCGTCATAACCATCATCTCGTGATCAGTTGTTGAAGGTGGTCCTCTTTCGATGAGATAGTTAAATTGGAATTTCGGTGTTGCCAGAACTATATCGGGCTTTGTGGCCCTTTTAGCCACAAAGTAGGTCGAAAATCCGAACCTATGCGCTCTACTCTTCCTCTTTCCAGCAACGTGTCGAGTTTTTTTCCCCGACTTGTTAAAATATCTAGTGTATCCCGAGGCTCTACTGCGAGCATTCATATCTCGCATGAAAATTGCCTGGTCTTTTTTTCCGAATACTTCCAAGAAATTATGGAAGGGCAAAAAGTCCCTCCTTGGGGGTTGGTAACCGGTCGCGATGGTAATTTTCTCAGTAAAGGTTCTTACGCTTACCGCCAAATAAGCTTCGTCCAGATATTTGAGTTTCTTAAAGCTTGCGTCTTTTTTTATTGCTATTGTCACTCCTTCATAATTTACGTCATTAGTGGTTTTCGTTATGATGCTGTAGTTGAAATTTATATTTTATTTGTTTCTGGGTTAATATTTAATTCGTTTAACAGGATTATTTCTGGATCTTGCTTTAGGTACGAATTACTAAGAGAGAATCTCTTCTCGTTTCAACCTACGACGTTATGGCTAATTATTTTAATTTTTCTGAGGTAGGCAATTATTTCGGTGATTTTTTTCTGCGCGGCTTGATCTTCTTTTCAGCTTTGTGATTATCTTGATCAATTGGTGACTTTGTTTTCCCGCTTCTTTTCTTCTTGAACTCCTCTTTTTTCGACGTGTAGCACAGGTCTTGTGGGATTTCTAGGTGGCCACTTGTTACTATTTTATAGACACACCTGTATGAATATGGGCCTTCAAACTCCTATTTGTAATGCTCCTTTTTAATTACTTGTATAAGTTTGTATTATTTTGTGGGAAGGGTCTTTCTTCTGAGCCGAAGAAGTTTAAACTGAATTCTTGTCGTTCATCTTCTCTCTCTTCACTTGCCTTGAGGGTAGGCTCAGTGCTCACTTCCTCCCGTGCTACCTCTTGGGGTAATTGGTCAGTTTCATCACGGTTTCTGTCGACCGGTGCGCTCTCGACTTCCCTTGTTTCTTCTTGGTTCGGCTGAAACTTCTTCCTGAGTCTCGAGTCTCGAGTCTCTGCTGGTTTCGGCTCCGGAGCTTTCTCTAGACTTGTGGCCTTCTGCTGCTTTGGGGCTTGTTCTGTTGCTGAAGGCTTATATTGTATGCTAAGGATGTCCGCTGAAGATGGGGGGAGGGGGTAAGCTCTTTTGAGTGCAAACTTGGCTTAGCCACATTCATTAAGTGGGCGTGCAAAATGCATGCTAATATATTAAACGATTCTACCTGTTCGATCTCTATAATGTTTTTCGTCGGTTGCATCTTTTCAGCTTGGCCATAGCGACTTTCTTCTTCAGCTCTAGACCTTTCCTTCTTCCGTCTATCAACGATTTCTCGTTTTAATGGGCATGCCATTGCTATGGTGCGGTGACTTCCGCCGAAGTTCAGCATTTTGTGCTTGTGTATTACATTCGCACGAAGTGTGATTTTTCCCGCTACATTCGGAACAACATTTAATATCTTTCTGTGCCAATCTGTAGTTACGTGATTTTCCTGCACAAAGCAGTTAAAGCAGGTTTGCACGCTATGTACGAGTTGGAGTAATCTAATAATCTAGCCAAGATGACTCCTAGTTTACCGTAGATTACTCGGAATACATTAGTTCTGTCGAGTTTTTGCGTGCCCTTCCGGACGTGCAAAGGGACCCGTTTGGTGTAGTCCATCCTCTAGTTATCCAATCTTCCCTTTCTTAATTTTTCTCAGTGACGAAAAAGGCGAAAAAAAGAAAAGAGGGAGAGAGGGAGGCTGAAGGTATATAAAGATTGCTGTTGTATCCGGTTATTTACCCGGCTTATTTAGCTAGCGACTCGGTAAGCCCTAGCTACCTACCTATCGCCTAGCCCTATCAGTTTCTGCTCCCATCTAGCTCGAGACCACCGCTTACACGGCTCTAACCCTTACCGGGCTAAGCTTCAGCCTGCCCTGAGTTAGCCGCCCGGTTCGGATATGGCTCCTGCTCGAGAAGGTACCCATGGAGACTTAAGCTTCCCTAGCCAACTCGCTTAAATAGGATGGATAGGTAGGAAAGGTTCGTCCTTTTACTGTGTCCAGTCAAAGTCTCGTCAGATGGTCACTGTCTTCTCAGTATCTTCAGAAAAACGATGAATCTCGCTTCAAAAAATTTGGAGGTGTGGATTGCTTGCGTGAAAATCTTCAGTAAAAAGAATTCCAATATCTGCCATCCGTCGCCATTACTTGACAAAAACAAAGAATTATATTTATTTCCATAAAAATACCTAATATATAATTACTTTGCGTAAAGTATAGCATAATAATAATTTTTGTATTCGAAATATGCAAAAAAGGAGAACAATTGTTGGCTTAATCACAAACGTCATTTCCGCAGTTAAAAAGGGAATATCAGAGCCTTTGAACTGTAATAGCCTTCTCTGGAGGAAATAATGTGCGCACAATTTTACAAAATACTGCTAACACAATATAATTCACATGCGAATTGAGTTGAATGACTACACTTAAAGTTAAATTCATTGACTAAGTACACATCTTATTACGAAACAAGTCACTTCAGTTATATTCATTTTCGTTGTGTTGGAAACCCCTCTCTAGGCTTTCCCTTATTAAAAATGTCTATTTAATTACTGTCAACAAATTCTAAGTCATTTGCCATAAGGTTATATACAGTGTCAGATCACTGAAGATTTCGCTAGACTTTAAAAAATGAGGATTAATTGAGGATCAAAATTCAAATATAGAATTGAAGGCCGAAAGTGCTTGAAGCGGTTTAGTCAACTGAGCAAAATGCAGGATTGCCAACTCCTGATTCACTCATGATTATGACGTCAGGGGAATCAAGAGAGAAGGGAGTTTGATATGTAGCCTCCCTAAAAATATTTAGCTAAGATAATATAAAAATAACGTGGCCTTCTTTCCTCTCCTCATCACCCCCACATAAGCCAAATAAATTTTCTATAAGGGCTCGTTCCCTAAATAGGCTCACTAGACAAAAAAAATGCCCTGATAACAGCTGCGATTCGACGTGCCTTGGACCGGATAAAGTTCAGCCACTGTTGCATCAAAGAATTGTGTAATTCGGCCAGAGTGCATGGATGCCGTCCCTGACGTTTGAGGTAATCCCATAGATTTTAGGAGTTCAGATCCGGTGATTTTGCGAGTCAATCCAGATGTGTAATTGTTTCTGAATGTCCACTGTGCCAGTCAGTCGCTCTTGTAGCCTGGTGAACGTAGAGTTGTTATCCTGGAAGACAGGGATTGAAATGTTACATTCCACGTTAAGATGAAGGCAAAACGGCAAAACCTAGTTGTCTAGCAGTTCGATGTAGTCATATTGGTCCAAATTGTTTTTCACAACCAAACGACCCATTTCCGCATAATTAAAACACCCTAGTACATCACCGAGCCTCCTCCAGCTTGAACCGCACGCCCCCTGTACGCAGTCTTCTTTGAAGGCCTCATGAGGTCTATGATGAACACGACGCAGAGCATCATTCACATGCAGGCAAAACTGACCAGATAACGCGTTTCCATTCCGCCACGGTCAACTGTTTGTCTTCTCGCCCACCGGAGCCGGGTAACTTTGTTGACGTAAGTGAGCGAAGGCCTCTTACGTGCCACTCTGCTCCATATGTTCATCCTCCACAGGATGGCCTTTGGCCCGCACAAATGCAACCACTCTTTTGCCCCTCAGTAACATTGTTTTACAACCATTTTACACACATTGTACGAGATGGGCACTCAACTGTACCATCTCTGCGAAATCTATGAATCCCGTCATAAAATTCTCACTATTCTCCTCGTTTAATATTACATGCCCATGTAGTTTAAACTATTTTAAACACGCCACGTAACTAATTCTTTGTCCGGTGAGCTTAGTACCTCCTGGATATGGCTAGCAATCTTCCTTAAGGTACTCCTATTCCTTGCGACTGCTTGTGATATCTCTCTCTCCCTCTCTCTTGTTTTCACTAAGAAGAAAAATCCCTCGATTGTGGGACCAAATCTCTTTTTACCGTTGGAAAAATTAAAGAAATTTTTCCCGCCTGATCCACTCGTAAATAGACTTCTTACAAGAGGAAGGTAATCTGTTCATTTCACCCAAATATCACATTTGGTGCTTAATTCCCGAAATAATTGTTCAAGTAACGTTTTCACCACAGTATTTTCTCATTAATTAAAAATCAGCACGAGAATTGTGTTTTTAATTGCTTTTTGGTTGTCACAGTGTCGCTGATAAATTTCCCAAATCTCAGAGCTGCAGTTAATTTTCAAAATTGTCTTTTTTTCCTTTGCACATCGCTTATTGTTTTCTTTTCCCATTCTCGGGGTTTTCTTCATCGCTTGCACTATCCGCCTTTCGTTTTATGATTGTTTATCTCGAGTTGCAGTTGTCCATTTGTGCCTCACAGTGCGTATCACAACGGACTGTTTTGCGTCAACTGAACTCAACGCAAATTGTATTCAGAAAAGTGTGGATTTTTATTTTAGCCTATTAATGCTATTTGCATTCAGTCTTGGCCACTTTTCCAATAATACATCATGGAAAAATGTCTCTTCGATATTCTCTTAACTTCATTTCTTCAATTAATGGTTCATCTATAAAATAAAATTGTAATTTCCAATACCATAAAAATTTCTGACTTCTGCTAAGATGCTGAGGATATCATGCTTAACACTGACCTCTGAGACCGCTCTTGTGCACGGTTGTTTTGAGTCTTCTTTAGAAAGAGACCCCCTTTTTTTTAAATTCAAAATTCGGTTATTCCAATTTGTGCTATTACCAAAAACGCTTGTGCATACTTGTGCCCTCAATGCGATCTGTTTGTTAACGCTTGTTGTGCACCCTCATGGCCCAGTGCCTCGATTATTCTAGAGCAATGGTTCTCAACCTTTTTTTACTCCATTCTCCTTTCATCGATTTTCAACATCCTTGTAACCCTCTTTATTTTTCTCTCAAAACCACCCCGCCAAAAAAGGTGAAAAAAAAAATGTATATGAACAGAACACCTTCGCTCTATTGTTTATTACAAAGTTGACAATCATAATTAACTTATATTTTGCTAGATTTTTTTGTGATATACTTCTTAAAAATTCAATCGTTCATGGAATCCACATACCTTTGATTTTCTCATTCAAATTTGGAGGAATAAATCTTGCCTTGACTATGTAAAAATCACCCTGTATTTTTATATAAAAAATCGAAAATATTTGTATTTGACCTCACAAAAATTGTATCACCTCAATGAGGAGGGTGACAGTTTCTTTTCAGTCATTTGACGAATCCGTGGTTGTGTCACTGACAAATTTACAATGCACATTTCACTTCGGGGTCCACATCCATTTGGTTCCGGCTCTTATTTTTGATTTGTAGAAGGGCGGAGAAACCAGAGTGACATAAATAGGTAATCGAAAAAGGAAAGAGTAGTCGAAGTGCAATCTCACTAACTTTTGGATACAAGCGCGGATCCAGGGGCAGGGGGGCTGAAGCCCCCTCCAAATTTCAGACCCATTTGTTTATATTTCGTTTTTTAGCCATACTTGTATTCTGTTATTTAGAAAGACTTATGTAATAATATAGAATATATATAAAAATAGTTTTTTAAACCGTTGTGATCGAATGTAGCTTATATGATACATGTCTAAAATGCCGGTAAATCTCAAATACGATTATTAAATTCAGTATTATACCTTAGCTGACCTCCAAAAACTACAATAAACCACAATTCATAATTTTGGGATGTGTGGAAAAAAGTTCGGATCTGAGAGTGGTCACTCATGTGTGAGATACTATTATTTATTAAATATCAATGTTGTATAAGATAACCATTATTAATCATCAATAACATTTTCTCAGATTACTCAGAGGCTGGGTCGGGGTATAAAATCAGATTTTTTTAAATAAAAATAAAAAATCGATTTTCTTTTATTATAATCGGATTTTTCTTTTATCAAAATCATTTTTTAAAAAAATAGTTTTATCAAATTTCAGAATTTTATTTTATTTTATTTTACACAAAAAATCTGATAAATTTTCGATAATGTTCCAATAATGTATGATCATAAGAAGCAACTGTTAGCCCATCAAGTCTCCTAAACACATACTTCAGTTGGTAGTTCATTTTTTCTAAGTGACCCTTAACTTTTGGCCTCTGCAATTTGGAAGATTGTTTATTTCCTCATAACTTACGCAATATTTATTCCATTCACTTGAAATTGTCACAAAAGATAGATATTAGATATATCTAAATATGTGCATAATATACATATATGTAGTCTCAATGTTTTCTTAAATTTCTATATATATTATGGCCGCTAGTGTACAACCATTTGATGGGGGCAATTTAGCCATTCACCATTCAGTTGTGTGTTTCTTTAATTGTACCATTAATTATGTAAATGTTAAAATTTTATTATCGATGTAAGCATTTAAAAAAATATCTCCCAGGACAGAGTGAGTGAATGCAATTTTTTTTAAATTCAGTTTCCTTATCATTATTTGGAAATGTATAATTTCTACATCTCGCCATGGCTCCCTTGATAGACATGGCCTCCCCGTTGACAGCCACTGGTCTAGCTAGAGCTCTCCCACACATTCTCACTTCGCTTAAATTTGCCAATTCTTTAATCGACTTCCTTTCATAAACACCCTCCTCGGGTTTGCCTTGTTTTTATTTTCTCCTAGTTTTTTTATAGCGAAAACCCACCAGAGAAAGATTGTAAGGATAGATGTGCAAAGAAAAATATTAATACGATTTTTGTATTGCGCTCTTCAAGGTCGTGAACTTTCACAGAGGTCATCTATAGTTTTTTTTTGTTTTTTTTTATCTTTTTTAGGATTTATTTTCCTGGCGTAATCCGAACGAAATTGGCTAGGATTGTGCGCTTGGACACGTTGAATAATGCCATTAATCCTTGTCTGAAATATCTCGCGTGATTTCCCGAAGCCATTTGTTTCGCTTCTGTTAAATAGAATTATTTGTAGAATAAAATATTTGCCACCCGCAATGGAGTTCAGGAATGTATTTATGGTTCTTTAATATGCAATCTTTACCCCCTTGTAAAGTTAAAAAAATAGATTTAATGAATTTGGGAGTGGTTATGCTTTGAAGAGTATTTTGTGGTTTATTATTCGGATCGATATTGGGATAAACTTTCTAGTTCTTTTGATGGTTTAAACTGCGTTTGTAAAACATCAACTTTCTTCGTCAAAGGATAGTTAAATTCATATTTGAAAATCAGTGCTCTTTGTACGAACTTGTTCGCTGGATGAAGCAATTTCCTTGTCCCTACAGCTCAAACTTAACGGGGATTTGCTATCTCAATTTTTCTCTCTTATTTATCTCATCATTCTTCAATGAGAGAAAATGGTCTTATTTGTTATACCATTTTCCTTCCCTCTCTCTAAAAAGATCCATCCTTCTCTATTCGAACCTTGCGCCCATGCCTGCAAGAACGTTGCGTCAGGTCCCCATAGGGACGTGACGGAGTTGGGGCAGTTTCATTTGGGAGAAATTGAAATATATGGAAGTTCCTTCGCCCGACTACTCCGAAAAGGTGATTATTTGGATCACTGGGAGTTTTCGAAGAGTGGGTATTTCTCTTGAGCCTGTCACTGTACCGCAATGACGGTGTGAACAGAGAAAGAAAGTCACAAGCTTTAAAGCGCATGTATTGAAATGGAATTACAGTTTCGGCTTTCGCCATTTACATCTGTATACCAAATGGAGTGCATAAAGACGGGCCACCAACGATGGAACACTGCTGCCTATGTATGACTCCGAGTAACAAACTTGGACAAAGGAACTTGTACACAACACCACTGCCTGAATAATCCCGATCCTTCACAGGGGAAGCAATTTGCGTTGATTTATCATTCACAAATACAACTAGAATGTAGGTGCATTCTAGTTGACAAATTTTGTTTGACAAGCAACGATCATTTTCGTCTTTATAACTTATTCATAGTTCCCATTTCGGGAAATTTAAAATAATGGATTTGTTTAGGGACTGTCGGTATCTCTCTTTTGTATGAATAAATATTGTTTAGAAATGCTCTAATCAACTTAGCTAGATATAAGGGTGGATAGCTATTATTAATGAGTTAAGGTTTTAATTTCGCAATGCATTGAGTCGCAGGTGGAAGAGAGATGGTTACTACGACGTAACGAAGTTTTAATGGCTGAAATTTTATAGTTAAAATCACAAGAACTAAAAAGGCTTATTCCTAATCCAGTGAACGTGGGCTGACGGAAAACTGTAGTAACAAGGAAAATTTGAATCATAAAATCTCAAAATAGCAAAGTAGAGTTGGTTTCTGTTTTCATTGTATTTAAATATTTTAAAAAAGCTACAGCTTTGAGCTTTATTTCTGAAAACTGCAAAGAAGTAGTCCACAAACGCTCATAGAATAGACAACGTCATTCAGATGACAAAATCTGCCGATAAGGAGCCAATACTGGGTATTGCAAAAATCCTGTTATACTCGTTAGGACGCTTGTAACAAAGAACATTTAGACACGTTTTTATTGTTTTAACATATAAATGTGTTTAAATTGTAATATTAATCAATGTGACCTCCATCAACGGTGAGCACGCGCTCCAGGCGAGACCTAAAGACCGCGCGCACGTTGCGGACGAAGTCCTTCATTATCATGTTCGACCCCAACCACTCTCGCGCGGTCTTGTCAGTGTGAGATGGGGTACCGTCCTGCTGAAAGACGTAGTCCGCCTTCTTCGTGATCTTTCTCACCCAAGTCAGGACTTTGGTGGCCAAGATGGCCTTGTAATAGGCCGCGAAGAGCCTGTAACCGGCCCCGAACCATACCGGTGGCATCTTCTCGCCAGTCGAAGACACGACGCCGAACATCATTACGAAGGCCGGGTACTTGGTCGTGGATACGTAGCGGACCTCGGAGACGTCCTGACCGAAGCATACAACAAAGCGGTCATTCTTCTTGTTGATGATGGGATCGACCGTGAAGTCTTTTTCCTAAAAAAAACAGGCAATCCCGTCGCTAAAATATAGTTATAGAATAGAAGAAGATATATAAAAATAAATTTTCTGAACTTCACCACTTGTAATTCTTTGGGTTTTAAAAAATTCACAAAATTTCGATACTTATATTTATTTCTGAACTTCACCATTTTGTTTTTTGATATTACAAAAGAATTATTATAAATAACTTTGATAAAAAAACATGTCATAACCAAACCATAATGAAATTATTATTCAAATACTCAAAAAAATCCCCTTCTTAAATTATAGATTTAGTGATGATGATTAGTAAAGTGAAGATGATGATGATGATGATGATGATAATAATTAGCCTTAGAACGGGCTCTGTTCTTTAAAAAAACAAAAAAACAACAATCTCAGTTAATGTTGGGTTCATCCCCATCCTCGATTTTTGATAAAATATATATATATATATATATATATATATATATATATATATATATATATATATATATATATATATATATATATATATGTGTGTGTGTGTGTGTGTGCGTGTGTGTGTGTATCTCTCATGAGTGCGAGAGAATGATGAAATAAATCCAACTTCATCGCAGGAAAGAGAAAACGGAATAATTTTTCTTCAGAAATAGTTATTTCATACTTCGAAAGTAAGGGGGAGGGGGTGCAGTTTAATTGAGATCAAATAACTATTTCCGAAGAAAAATTATTCCGTTTTCTCTTTCTTGTAGTGTGTTGGATTTATATATTTTTGTGTATACCACGTAAGGAAAAGGAAAGATTGATTGGAGTTAGTACTTTCGTTATCTTAACATTTTCAAACTCACAATGGCTTATAAAATAGAGAGCCACCGTATTTATACAAAGCAATGTTTTCCATATAAGGTCAGATTTTTTATGACCTCTGATAAGTCGATTTGAGTAAGAAGGATAGGACTGGATCTAAGGAAAACAAACCGGGGCTAATATTTGCATTCCAAAACGATATAAAAACGCCTTTAAATAATTAAAAATGGACAAGGATTTGCATATTACAAAAGATGATAAATCCAACCTGTGTGTAATAATGAATAAAGCATTGTATTTAGAAAAAAATAGCCACTTTGTTATCTGAAACTACTACAGTGGCGGCAACAAAAAAAGTGACATTGAATATTGGCAATAGAAATCGATACATAAAATCGCTTTCACGATTTTACTTGCCAACAAGCCAATGAAAAGGGGCGGGGCTTATGCCACGAGTGGATGACTCTCCTGAGCTAAGACAACAGAACTGCGCTTTATTGGAACTCACTGTCTCGTTTGAGCTTGTACAGTGAGGTTTTGGTGTACAACGCTCCAGTGTGCTGATTTCCTGCATTCGTGCCTACATTTGACGTGCTATAACTTCTGTGCAAGTGGATACAATGGGGCGGAAAAAGCTTTCTATGACAGAGAAAAGCCGTGCCTTGACCCTATTAGAGCAGGGAAAGTCTTTTATTGATGTAGCAGCAGATTTAAGAACCTCAAGAAATACGATTTATCGCCTAAAACGGGCAGCTGAGTTATTGCCACCAGGTACCATACCAAAAAGGAAGGAGGGCACTGGTGCAGCTAGGAAGACATCTCCAAGGACTGATAATATCCTAAGGCGTGAAGTGATGTCAGACCCTTCTGTAACCTCCGCTTCAATCAAGAAAAAACACCCAGACCTTCTCCAGAACGTCGCCCTCAGGACCATCCGTCATCGCTTACAGAAGGACTTAGGCCTACCGGCTCGCCGCGCTGCCAAGAAGCCACTTCTTACCAAGGCTATGAAGATGAAAAGGCTCAATTTTTGCAAGACCTATAAACATTGGACAGCTGCCCATTGGAAGAAGGTGATGTTCAGTGATGAGAGCACCTTTAGGCTGGTCAGAGGAGAGTCAAAGATCGTGCGTCGTCCCAGCAATGTGTCTCGGTATGACCCAAAATATACCGTGAAAACTGTGAAGCACCCTGATAGTGTGATGGTGTGGGGTGCCTTTAGTGGAAACAAGGGCAGAGGAGGTCTGTACTTCCTTCCCAAGAATGTAACCATGAGGGGGACTAACTATCTCGAAGTTTTGAAGCAGCACATGCTGCCATTTTGGGAAATTCATCGGTGTGAATTTTTCATGCATGATGGTGCCCCTGCTCACAGGTCCCAGTTAGTAAAAAGGTTCTTCAATGACAATAATATTAGTGTTTTGGAGTGGCCTGGTAATTACCCGGACCTAAATCCTATTGAGAATGCTTGGAATCTGATGAAATCCAAAGTTCAAGAGACAGCATCCGGCAGCATCAAGGATCTGATAGAATCACTGAAGAAGATCTGGGTTACGATCGACCCCACCTACTTCGCAAACCTCGCTGAATCAATGCCCAATCGACTCAGAATGGTCATCAAGTGCAAGGGCAACATGACCAAGTATTAACTTTCATGAAATATTCATAATAAAATATGTAAGTTACATTTTTCTGTTTCATTTTCCCCGAATTGTCACATGTCACTTTTTTTGTTGCCGCCACTGTACATACGTACCGTTAAGAAGCGATCCCTTAGATGATATAATTAAGAATTTTAATACATAAAAAATATTTAAAAAAACACAAATCAATTATTGACTCGGTCTCTTCTATCAGTACATCATTACCTTATTTGTATGGCCTTATAAAATCCCATAAACCAAGCAATCCAATAAGACCAATCATCAGTGCAACTGGGTCAATCCAATGTAAACTCTCAAAATAGTTAGTAAGTTTACTTTCTCCGATATTAGGATCCACATCACCCTCACATATAAAAAAATCAGTTGATCTTTGCAATAAGTTAGACAATATGAGTGCAGCATCAGACCTGAGATTAGTCCGTTTTGATGTTACCTCATTATTCACTAAAGTGTCCTTTGATGCCTTATTGGATTTCCTTGCTGGTATGATTTGCCTTTACCGTCCAACTCGATCATTCAACTTATTTGTTTGAGCATTAAAAAAATTTAAATTTAGTTTCAATGGCAAATTCTACGAACAGGTGTTTGGCATGGCTATGGGTAATCCTTTATTGTCAAATATATATATGTGGAATATTTTGGAGCGAGGCTGATTCCACTGGTTTGGTTCACTTAAATTGTGTGGTACCGCTAGATAGACGATGTCCTGGGAATTCTAAAGGAAGATTTTGATCTCAATGGTTTTCTTTTTTTTATTAATTCATTGGTTCCGTCAATTAAATTTACTTTAGAAAAAGAAGAAAATAATAGCCTTCCTTTCCTAGATGTTCTAATAATTAATTAGGCAACCAGACAGGTTTAAGTTTTCTATTTTCGGGGAACCGACGAATAACACTGGTCAACAAACATTTTGTAGTTGTTTTTAATTAATTTTGTAACAGATCAGCTTTTCATTATTATAGTATATTCCAATTTTAACGACGTACTGCATGTTTTCACTCGGTAAGGATAGTTTCCTAAGTGTTATAGTTTCAAACCTTAACTTAAAATGTCAACAGAATTTGAAAGGATAAATGCACTGTACGATAACATCACCTATTACTAAATACATACAGGTTACTTTTCTAATATAATGGAGAAAACACAAGCAATCGCACACCTACCTATACATTCTTGGAAGAAATTTTCGCTTGCGAGAGTGTCTGGAATGTTTGATGTCTACACATTCTCGTTGAATACTCCAACAGTAGAGATATTATCGGCCGTGATATCTCTCCTCCATAATCTTGATATCTTGATGAAAACGCTCTCCGTGTTCATCACTCACGTTACTAAGATTAGCAGGAAATTCATCACGATGGTTCTTGAGGAAATGAACCTTTATGTTTATGTTGCAGCCTAAACGATGAAAGCTATCAAGTAATGTCTCTACCAAATCCTTGTAGTTAGCAGCCTTTTTGTTTCCAAGAAATCCTTTCACAACAGCCACAAATGAATCCCATGCTCCTTTTTCTATGTCAGTCATCGAACTCGAGAAGTTTTGATTTTCTATTAACTTTCTGATTTGTGACCCATCAAAAAGTCCAGCCTTTATTTTACCATAACTTAAGCCAGGAAATATTGTACATATGAATTTGAAACAGTCACGCTCACATTAAGAGCTTTCATAAGTTGTTTCATCAGCCCTAATTTAATATGAAGGGGTAGGAAGATGATTTACTCTAGCTCAACAAGTGGTTGGTGTATACTATTCTTCTTCCCAGATATATATACGAGTATATCGTACTCTATATATAGAGTATATCAATGAGGTGGGCATAAACCCAACATTAACCACAATTCCTTATAAGAGAATGCTCATTAAATTGGAAAACGCCGGTGACCATAGAAAACTTTAAAATCATAACTAGCAATAAATATCCGACCACACTCAGGATAACAGAATATATATATATCCAAAAAACCAACCTTTAATTTATATATTTCTTCCGTTGCTCTTTAAAAAGCACAAGCTACTAAATCATAGTCAACAGTCATTGCTCAAATAGTCATCAGTTAAAATATCCCATCGTATAGTGTTCTAAACTAGAGTTAGCAAAGCCTTTGCATATCACCCAACTTTGTAATAATTATTTATTTAAAGTGTTCAATTATTTCATAGTGAATTAAACCTTTAGCTTAATTTAACCTAACCTAAACTGACTTAGCCTAACCAAGGTTAGGTTTATTTAGGCTAGGTTATATTAAGGTCGAAAATATTTGGGGATGCCTCATCTTTACAAGATCCAAGTTAAGTTTGACTTTTGTAATTTTGTTAATGCCTTGTCATAAATTATTATTTCTCAAAAAAACAGAAAATGAGCGCACAAGCTCGAAACGTAGTTGCTCGAAATAAATGGGTTTGAAAGAATTCTTTCTTTCTTTCTTTCTTTAAATCTTGAGCTGACCAACCCCATGGAAAAAGTCAAACCCAAGGGGCTCCAGAGGGTGATCAGCCTGCAAATAAAAACACGATAGAGCCAAAAGAAGATTAAAGATTAAATACGAGGAAAAAATATAACACTAAAAAACGGAAATAAGGTGATGTCAGCAGATACTAAGAATGAGTTAGCTCCCCTCTTAACTATTAGGAGATCAGTAGACTCCACAAAAGCACTAGGCAAAACATTCCATATCACGGTTGCAGCCGGCATGAAGAACTTGCTTTACGCTTACGTTCAAGTCAACCTTAATGTCGTAGAATGACATATACGTCACTTCTACTCAATAGGCGTGGTCGCTCAAGGTCAATGCGTGACCTTGATTCTACTCTGGTCACGAAAGAGATGGGGAATAGAAGTGAAGGGGGAGGGGGAGGCGAGTGCGGAGGATTTTACATTTTAAAGATTGAGTGCAGTTGGCCGATATTAACTAATGATGGCTCCGGCTATGAGGCATATGAAAAAGTTGGTACAAAAATAAACTTTAATATATACACAGTTATACACAATAAATAGATTAAATGAAATAATGGCAATAGATACTCGATGAATACAAGAAACGAGCTTAACAGAGCTACTCAGTGCGAGCTCTACGGGGCGGGGGGGGGAGACGATACGAGCCTCTGTACAAACGCACACAGGGGGGACTGGCTGCAATAGCCACAGATGATTCGGCTCAGCTTGTCTTTGGTTCAAGGCTTTAAGAGATGAAACGGGGAATCATATAGTTATTAAAGAGGCTTTAACCACGGGGAGTTTAACCTCTAGTAGTAACACTAACTGGAAGGAGTATTCGTGCCAAACGAAATGTACCGAAACCAAGGGTGGGCCAATTGACTGGGGCTCAGATCCATCAGTATAATTCTAGCCTTCCGCTCGTCGAAGAAAGGGAGCGTGGTCGAGAATGATGTGTTTCGTTGTAAAAGGCAGACCAATACTGTCGATGCCCTATTGGGACCAACAATATATAGGGAACAGCCAGATCCGTTACTGCCTCCGCCAGGAGGGGAGATCTCAACGAACTAACACGGTGCTTGAGGGATGGGAGACACTCCCGCGGGGGTTTCTTGATAAGATCTGGGAGACGACAGAAACGCGCGTTTGAGTTTCCAATCCCTCGCTTATCGCGGAAAGCAGTTCGATATTCTGACTGTTCTCTCGGTCCTCTTGGTTTAGACGGACCGCAATAGCCCATATTCTAGACAATTAATACTTGGTAAAATAAACTTGAAATAAGACATAACTCTATCCAGGAGCTTAAGATGAGAATATGCACATGGGGACCATACAGGAGAGCAGTACTCCAAACAGGAAAGAAGGAAGGAATTTAAACAGTTATAATAGCTTCGTCTCCAAACATTCTAATACATCTTCTCAAGATACCCAAGATACCAACTTTCTGGGAAACAAGACGCAATATTGCGTATGTGCTTCTCAAAAGTCAATTTCTTGCCTAAAGTAACGCCCAAAACCTTAAAATAATCACTGGTATTTAATACTGTTCCATCAATATGTAGATCAGGATACATAGGCAAAAGTGTTCTACACCTACTAACTATCATATTCTGAGTAAAGATACTAACCCATCGCTTTACTAGTCTTAACTAGTTGCACTAAGGACTTGGACTTGAACTTAAAAAGTTGGTGAAAATTATAGAAAGAGAGAAAATTTTATATATATATATATATATATATATATATATATATATAGTGAGAGCGTAAAGTGGTGAAATTGGGTGAGGTTAAAGAATAGAATGGGTGTGGGAGACAGGATAAATAGGTCCCTGGTGAAATGGTAGCTCTGTTTTTGATTAAGTTTTATGTTGTTTTTTCTTTGTTTTATAAACTATAAAATTTATAGTTTATAATAATTAAATTAAATTTGTTAATTTAATTAGGTTATATTTTATTTGGATTAATTCAAGCCTTTATTTGGGTCGAGGGGGAGGGGGTCCCTCTGTAGGTTTTTGAAAATGTTTTGGTGAGTGAATTTTAACTTTTTGAAATTTACTATTTCGAAAAATTGGTAATATTAGTGTTAGGATTAATTACTAAAGAAACCTGAACATTACAGCAGTCATTTGTTGTACTTTGTCATGTGTACTTCGGAGTCATCTCGCCGTCTGTCAGTGCCTCGTTGCTTTTGGAATGTATTATTTATCGAGCGACCTCGATGTCTAAGTGTCTAGGAGAGAACTCGGGGGACAGACGGGTGCCAATGGTTTGCCAGATCCTCTTTGCTCTCTCGTGGAGCGCCACGTTGATCGGAGATAATTCAACGGAGTCGTGGAGCTCCCTCGGTTTTTTGTGTTCTCTCCTTCGTGTGTTTATGATTATAAGCACAGCTTTGTTCTGTATATTTTGTAGTTTCGCAATGTGGGTCTCGGCGCTTGCGTTCAGCGGCATGAGAGGGTACAGGAGCCTCGAGCGAATGCACGCATTGAATATCTTGAGTTTATTTGAGTAATTTAAGGCACGGAACCTATAGAATTCTTTCAAATCTCTCTTGGCATTCGCGACTGTCCGCTCGATATGACTCGTGTAACCCCTGAAAAAGTTGATGTTAGCTATCTCCCTAGCAGTACAAATTTGGGATATATCGTCAGCGAACTGAACGTATATCGAATCCTCGAAAAGAGGTTGTGCTAGTTCACGTGTATAAATGTTGTATATTAGGCGACTGAGACGCCTTCTTAAGGGAACCCTGCTTCAAGTTCGAATTCGGGGCCTTTATGTTCCATGATTTATGTGTATGCTCTCTTCTACATTATGTAATAGCACAAAATACTTTCAAGAATGGAGTTGAGTCCTACTTGCAGGATCTTAGATTGTAGGACTCTTTTCCAAACCTTGTCAAAAGCTTTTTTGACATCGCGGAGCACTAAGTCCGCATGTTTTTTTCTGCCTTGATCTTAGTGAGCTTTTATGTGACAACGGCTAGTACCGTGTTGGTCCCCCTTTTACGTCTGAAGCCGTGTTGCTGCTCGTTATTTAAGTTGGCTTCATCCAGAAAAGAGTTAACCCTGTTCGCCAATATCTTCTCGAAGACCTTGCTGGCAAACTCTAAGAGAGATATTGGCGAAAGCTGGCAGGGCAGTCCGGGGGTTTTCCCGCTTTTGGGATGAAAATCATCTTGGCCAATTTCCACTGGTCGGTGAAATAGCCCGTTTTCAGAGCGTCGTTCATGATGTTTAGTAGCACACTCCAAACGTTAGGTGGGGCTTGGATATAATTTTCGCGGGTCAGCCCCGTGTCACCCAGCGCTCTTTGACGAAAGGATTTTAGAGAGTTCTGGGACAGTTAGTTTACTGCCATAATCATCCATTAATCTTTCCTGTGATACACATTGATGAATAGAGGTTTTATGTATTCGTGTTTAACCGTTGTATTATACCAGCTTCGAATTCAAGGTCGTAATTTTCATTTTCTTCCGAGGTGATTTTAAAGATTGAAGACCAGAAAATTCTAAAGTCTTCTTCAATCTCGTGTTACACTAAGGCATGAAGCTACTGCTTTGATATCAATTAAAGCAACCCCTTTTAGTCAATTCGGCTACACGGGAGAACAAAGATTCCCCTGGATAAACAAGCTTATAAGGCATGCTTTACTAGATCAATCTGAAGGACTTAAACAGAGAGATTATTTGTGAATTCAAAGGACAAACCTGGAATAGATTTCAACGCGCAACGATCGACGACTATACATGAATATCTCTCATCAACGCGAGAGAATTATGTAAATAAATGAATCACTCATACCGGAAAGAAAGAAGATAAACGGAATATTGTGTACCAAGATGTTCCGTAGCGTTGCTGACCAACACTAAGCTTAGTTCATAGAATGAGAATATTGTTTGTGAAGAATAAAAAAGAAAGATCAAATCCGTGTTACTTTATTTCCGAACGCACATTTTACTCAGTCAACGACGGGTATCTCTGCTAGTAAAGGACTACTTTTATTTGACGAAAATACATAACTTTTATTATTTTAAATACAATAATGTTGAGCATGGGGCAGCCACATACTACGGGATGGCTTCATGCACCTGCGCAGAACCATTCACCCAACTCTCACTTCTGGCTCCAAGTAGCTGCCAGTCTAGGTCAGCGGCCACACCTCGTCCAACCATCTTGGCTGATGGGCTGAACCAAGTGAGGGGAGCCATAAGTGAGTCTTGCTAACTCCACTAGATGATGTCTCAAGCAGCAAGCTGAGCCTATTAGCATATATTTTAGGCCTTTGGTGAGTTTGGTGTGAGAGCAAGATTGGTGATACATCTAGGGCGAGCCTGGCACATAGAAGGTAATGGGTCAGTCACCGTAGAAAATGATTAGAGTCCTTACTACGTACTATCCAAGTATAACCATGACTAGGGCTGCCAGACGTCCTGAAAATTCAGGAGATGTCCTGATGTTTTCAACTCTCTTAGGACGCTTAAATGCCCTGAATTATGAAAAATGTTGTCAATAATAAATTTAGGGTATTTATTCCTCTTAACCATAAAAAATATCCACTATTTCATAAATATTATCTTAATAACACTTTTCACAATCATTTTACTGAAAATAAACGTCTGTGATAGACAACAGCATAAATAATCGCATTCCTAGTGTACTAAAGAAAGAAAGAAGTTACAGGGTGACCCCCACAAAACGGGCCTGCACACACTTTTTGTGATATATCCTTAATTCATTCACTAATCACCCTTACTTTGCAGGACATGACAGTAGCAACGCCTGTGAACACAACTAGATCTCAATGGGAGCTCCAGCAAAGAATATACTGCGTCAAACATTGCTACAAGACACGCTCGTTCAAGAAAGTGCAGGACACTTTCGTGCATCAGTTCAAATGTGAAAAAGCACCCTCCAAGAGCAGAATTCAGGATTGGGTGGACCACTTCGAGAACTATGGAACAATGGAAACTTCAATGCAGCCAGTGGCAACCGTCCAAGCCATTCAGGACGCCCCCAAAAGCGTACAGCTGAGCTGGTCGAGAGCGTGAGAGGGTCAGTTCAGAGGAGTCCAAAACGCTTTGTGTGCAAGACAAATCAGTCCCTCGGTATATCCCGTAATACTTCTAAGAGAGTGCTAGTAATTGATGTAAAGGCCTACCCATACATAATACAGACGGAACAGACCCTTACAGCCTTAGACAAGGAGCAGAAAAAGGCTATGGCAGTCAAGATACTTGAGAAGATTCAGGAGACCCCAACTTTCCTTAACCTCCTTTGGACCTCAGATGAAGCTCACTTCTATCTTGAAGGAAAGGTAAACTCGAAGACAAATGTCTTCTGGGAGGACCTCCAGACCAAATGAGGTAGCCACCAAGCCCCTACACTTCCCTAAGTGCACGGTATGGACTGAAATCTCAGCCAGAGGCATCATCGGACCATTCTTCTTCGAGGAATCTGGTGCGACAGTGAGTCACCAAGGAGTGGTATGTTGAGGTCCTCAAAACCTTCAAGAAGGAGCTGCAGACCCTGCTCCCGTCGCTTATGGGGAAGTTCTGGTTCCAGCAAGATGGAGCAAGCTCTCACACCTCAAACCTGTCCCGAGATTGGCTGAAAGAAAACTTTGGTGGCCGTGTGATCAGTCTCAAGACTGATGATTTTGAGTGGGCACCTCACAGCCCAGACCGTAGCTCCCCAGATTTCTTTCTCTGGGGCTTACTTAAAGACAGAGTGTACGCAGGGAGACCCAGAACCATAACGGAACTCAAGGAAACCATCAGGGAGGAGATCAGAGCCATTAGTCGGTTTGTAAGGACGCCATGAACAACTTGGTGCTGCGCCTCAAGAAATGCACAGCTAAATGGAGGTCATCTCGAACACGTGCTCTAGAATATAGAAGAAAAGTCCAAAGACTCTCATGTTTTGAGATGAGGTTTTTAAACATAATAAACTCTTTATCACCAAAGTTTTATTCAATCATGCAGAAAATTAAGAAATGAGGCCTATCGAAAGTTGGTGACCGTTTTTGGGGGGGTCACCCTGTAGTCGTAACCACCGTAGAAGCGATTTTACGATATAACTAAAATGGTGAGTAGATTAAAATATACTAATTATCTTCTATTTTTATATTTAATTTTCTATTTTTCAATGTGTTTTCCAATTTTAAAACATTGCGTTGTTTTTTCCATATGTGTAGGATATAGAGTGTTATTATGTTCACAATTTTAAAGGATCTGATTTTTATTTTAATATATCTGGCAACCCTAACCATTACAAGAAAACCAAAGAAATAGTTGGCGCTCCATGGTTGCCGAAGTCCAGGTGGATATGGCACGTCGATACGGTACGATAATTTTGACATTTAAAATTGAACACCGCAATTTAATGCAAAAACATAAGCAAATTTATTTTCCTCATTTGAATTCTAAGTAATGATAAAAGTTTTATAGCACCGCCTTTCATGTTCGCGCTGAGCTCCTGGAAGCGCGGTGACCTAGGACATCGCCATGAATGGTTTCTGCGGTGATAGAACTCCATATAAAATGAATACACAAATAAACTCTTAACACCAGCTTAATCCTTTTTGATCCTTAGACAGCCTCGATGGACAACAAGACCACAAAATAAATCCACAAAAGAGATAAACCATGAATGAGAAATCCACTAAAATGGAGAGTGAGAAAAAGGGGTACGGAGGTGTATGGAAGAATATAATCAACAAGTGATATAAACCAAAACTAATATTGAAACTAGGAAATTTAACAATGTGTTAGGTACAGTGGTTGGGTTGTCATGCGTGAAATTGCTAAGAAGGGATACAAAGTGAATATGTAGTGCGTCAATTCTGGCATGTAACTACCACTATTATAAGGTAGCCGTAGTTAGTCGGTTAGCCTAACCAGGGTGGAATTGCCGTTGGTAGTGTGTCTACTGTTGTTAGAGGAGAGCAGCCACAGAACAAGGATAATTAAACATCCTGGTTTTTACCCTACTCTAGCTACAATATCAATAGATACAATATTTTCAAGGACCTGCTTCCATCGACGTGATGGATCATGGATGCCTTTGTTGTAAAATTTAACTGGTTTGCTCTCAGAGAATTTTCCAACTGCAGTTTTCAGTTAATCATTTGTGAATGTTTTTTCATTCAAGAAGTTCTGCAGTGCCCGGAATAAATGGTATCTATTGGCGCTAGATCTGGCGAGTACGGTGGGTGTGGGAGAACTTCCCACCCCATCTCCAGGAGCTTTTCACGGGTATGATTTGCAACGTGGGGTCGGGCGTTATCAAGAAGAAATATGATATCAGTCAATTTTTGTCGTTTCTGCGGAATTGCATCTGCCGTCTGTTGCATTTGAGCGTCGATAGACTGATTGCGTTCCAATATTCCCAGTAATTCACCATCTTCATATCCCACCAGACACAAACAATAAGCTTTTTTTATGTCAGTCGGCCTATGCCTGAAGTTGTGAAGGTGCACGTTTGTCTGTCCAGCTTCTTTTGCGTGCCATATTCTAGTGTAAACGCCATTTATCATCTTTAGTAACCACTTTGTTCAGCCAAGCAAAACGACATTTCTTGGACAGTAGTGTCATGCAGACGTCTATGCGGCGCTGACGGTCGAAGTCGCAAAATTTACGTGGAATCCATACGTCGTCCCATTTGCTAACTTGGCCCATTTCCTCTAAATGATGCAAAATGAGTGTATGGTTAATGTTAAACTTTTCAACCAGCTCGCGTGATGTCAGATGTGGATCAGCTATGACACAAGTGCACAAACGGTCATTGTCAATAAGTGAGGGGCGATCACTTCTTGGCTGATCTTGGAACTACTTAAACCAATCGTAGACTGTGCAACGACTTATTGTGCTTTGTTGATACGACTTTGCTATTGGGCAGCGTTTAGGCCGGACTTGTAATCATACAGTAAAAGAGTACGTTGCTGTTCACCAGGAGTCATTTGATGGGTAATTTTTGAAACTTTAGATATCCTATAGGGTATCCGACTAACTACTGTTTAGTTGCCTAGGAAAGACCTGACGTACACCCTGTAGAAATCTATTAATAAATAAACTTTTAATAAAGGTTTATTTTGCGCCCCCCCCCCCAGCTTCCACCTGCTTACTAATAGCCATTGACGCGATATCTACACGGACTCTTTTAATAGATAGCATTTATGTGCCAATATGATTAAAGCCATGCACTTGAATAGGTTGAGAGGCGTTCACTCCTCCCCACCTCTTCATTTAAATTGATCTAACCTTAAGACCCAATAGTTGCAGTCTCCTTCTTTTCTTATGTTCTTATGGGGTAACGAAAGACTCACCCTTGATTAGATTATGGGTACCAGTTCTATACTCCTCAGCTTCTCCAACGATTTTAAGGTTATTAGACCCAATTCGATTTTTTTTTGGGGGGGGGAGGCAGTCATTAGTTTATATTGAGAGTGGCGTTTGCCGCTTTCCTTCAATGGACTGAATGTGTGCTTGCGTTATGACTTCCGTGTACAAAAGATGCCAACTACCTAATTTTAAAAGTGGCTATTTGCGACCCCTTTTAGAGCGCGCTTTGGCAAGGTCCCACCCATGTTCAGACAGACCTCTAGGACCCAGAATGAGTGACCACGTCTTCCACTGTAATAGCCAATTCTATCAGTTTGTCCATATTGCTCGATCACTCTTCCACATAGGATGTGTATCGGTATGTGACACCTTCAAAAAGAGTCCCTTGACCCCTCCTTTCTGGTCTCTCCTACATCGATGGTTCCATGCAGTCCGAGGAACCTCTCCGGCAGATTTTGACTAGGGTAACCTTTGTTTTTACCGCTGGAGCTTTCACCAACCCCTTTTGCTCTATGTCCAATTTTCACCTTGCTTTTTACCAAGTTTAGAATTTTTACTCGATTCCAGAAGTGTTTTAGAGTTCATCAGTTCTTTTTAAATCCTTCCAATGCTTTAATGCAGGATATCCATTTATGGTCATGTGGGGGTCCGTGGGAATGAATGTGCGGACAGGGAGGCCGGTGAAGCTTTCCTTGATATCCCCAATTCCTATAGAGTTGTGCCATACAAGGATTTCTTCCCGGTCGTCCGTGAGTGTTTTATTTTTATTTTGGGCAAAGGGAGTGAGACAACTGTGCAAATTTCAAACCATGCAGTCTGAACACTCGGTTTACCCATGGCCATCGAGAATTCTGAAGTTCAAGTCCTTCGAGGTGGCCGTTTACCTCCTTCGGATCGGCCATTCACCGCTGAACCACGGCGACATAGTTTCGTATGAGGAATATCATGTGGCCCCTCTTAGTCGGCGTTCGCTTTTATTACAAGATTACTTCACTATGTCCTCACTTTTATTATATATTTTTCTTACTCTAATCGCTTGTTCTTCTATAGTGGCTCATTGGATTGCTTTTATAGCTTTCTAGGCTTTTAAAAATTTTATACTACTATTATTTATACTTTTGGTCTGCGATTGTTTTCAGTCATGAATACACCTTTTGCACACTCTTTGCTTAAATAGTTCGCATTGTGTTGACGGGAAATGTCATTTGTTAATAGTTTCTGTCGCTTTGGTTTTAGTTCTTTCACCCTTTTTTTCGTGACTTATTGTAACTAACTTTTATTAACTCCTTTATAATAAAGTTTTTTTTATCTTAGAGACCATTTTGATTCTGCTTTTAAAATCCATTGCGAGCGAAAATTCGTTGTATTGGGCAATTTCATTTCCTTTAAACCCACACTTGCTTCCCACATAAAACTTAGTTTTTAACTTCCTTGAGTGGGCACTTTTTATATCCTTACCACTAACCTTTCGCTCTTGAATATCCTTGTTCATATAGCTTGCTTGATGGGGGATTAATTTATCCAAAGGATGCAACTCCAAAGTCTTTGTCTTATTCAAGGCGACCAGAAGCACTGAAACTAAAAACTGAGTGCAAATTAGGGAAGCGTCTCTCACAGGGTTAACGTAAACTCCATGACGGGGCCTGGGAAAGTTGTTGGTGTGCTTCCCACTCTACGACTCTCCCATCAACCTTTTAATCTACCTGCACTTGGTACCAAGAGCAACTCTTAACACCCGGACAGAGTGCAAATTAGGGAGGCCCCGTCACTTGGTGGAATTGAACTCTTTGACGGGGCTTGGGAAAGTTGCTGGTGCGCTTCCTCCTCGACCCCGCTCGTCATTCCTTTTTCTCTACCACTCTTTCCTCAACCCTCTGCCAAGCGACCAGCGACCTCATACCATGTCAGAAGAAAGGATTTGGGACCTCTATAAAAAAACACCCTTAACGCCCACAGGTTGCAAGAGACCAGGCCTTTAGGGGACCTGGCCGTTGTGCCGCGAATAATGGTAATATCTGTTTTGCCCAAATGGCCACTTTCCTACGTGCAATGGGCTGACCACCTCTCTGTGGCCGTTCTCGGGTGCATAAGGCTGTACTGTTGTGGCAGGCAGGCCTTACTGCCTTGAGTGCCACGCCAGCTAAAAGTGTCGGGTCCCGTCCTTGGGTCTGGCACAACATCTTCAGATCCCCGCCGTCCCGTCGTGGATATTTACCCTGTCGCCCTGTCTCTCTGGCTGCCCAGTTGGGAGGTGAGACCTTTGGGAAACAATCGGTCGCTGGGTAACTTGTGGTAGGTGTGCGTCGCGAGGTGGGAACACCATTCTTTAACGCAACAAAGGTGGACCACTGAAAAGTCCCAAAGCCAGAGGCAGGATAGTCTGGAGCGGCTAGATGCGAAATATAGCTCACAGCCCTCCATTTTTTATTTATTTTTCAGCGGTCACAAGCTTAGAAAATTGCCGTGCGTTGGAAGAGTCTTTCTAAAGTTTTCAATAGTTCTTAGTCACCATTTCGGACTTCGTCCCTCTCTCTCAATCCTCGCCTGACTCTTCTTCATGTTCGATCCTAACAGGTTTCCTGTTTCGGTACGTGCCGGTTGGTGTGAAGGCATTCCTGCCACTGCCGCCGACGTTCTACTACTGCCACCCTTTCGGCCATACAAATGGCTCCCGTAGATGTGGAAAGTCAGGTTTACCCGAAGTGTGAGTAAATTCCTCCAGAGCCACACACGATAAGTCTTTATATTGTATAGCCAATGTATCAATTGTGGATAGCCGAAGCAATATATTATGTATCTCCTGAAGGAAATTCTTGCCGTTCAGGCTGCTTATCGTCTCTCCTTTCGCAAAACCTAGGACTTGGTCCTGGCGAGCACAACGCTACCTGGGATGTCTTACACCTGAATATTAAAAAAATTACCCTCTGATCCTGGCCCCTCCAGGCCTAAGGTCACGGTCACTTACGCACCCATTCTGAAACCTATAGCGGGTTCTACCACCTTCCCTGTCGCTTCCCTGGTAGATCTGGCGGCACAAAGGGTTCACAGCCAGCCTTGGCTAAACCCAGGGCTCTCGCGTGACCACTTCCCGTACGGCGAAACGGCCGTGCACCCCCACCAGGTTGTTAGACTCTCAGGAGCCAAAACCTCCCAAGATAGTGGCGAGTGTCTGGGTGGCTTGAAGTCGGTGGATCCTCCAAAGGAGGTAACTCCGCCTCCGAAGCCGCACCGCCTACCTCAAATTTCGAGGGGGAGGGAGGAAAAGACTGACATAGCGAGCCCATCTCCCCCGATTAGTATTCGAAGGCAACAGCGCCTTCAGCGCATCGTTTCTGCCAACAGCGTCCAGAGTTCTGCCTTCGGAAAGTGTACGGCCATTCCTGTTACGGTCCTCCGAACTGGCCTGGGCGCATGTTTCTTCAATGGAATTGCAGCGGATTCTGGGCCAACTGGGACGACCTGCAGAGGTTCGTCTCATCTGTCCTCCCGTTCTCCCTTAGCTTCTTTTTTTTGCAGGAGACCATGCTGAGCGCGTGCCGGCTGCCCGCCATCCCGGTTTTGCGATATCACCACCACATGATGGAGCCGGGCAGGAGGATGCGCGATTTACACGCGACATGATGTTTCAGTTCTTTCATTTGATATAAATACCTCCTTTCAGGCAGTGGCAGTGCAACTACACCTGGATAGGAGGTATGCTGTAATTTCTACGTACATTCTACCGTCAGCCGAGTTCGATGCGGGAAACATTCGCCGCGTCGAGGCAAGGATCAGAGGACCTTTCTTATGTTCGGTGATTTGAATGGTAGACACTTCCTCTGGGGAGACTACTCGATCTACCACATGGGTCAGGTCCTTCCCGATATGATCGACGTTTGAGATGCATGCTCTACATAAATGTATATCCTGGGTGAACGAGGCATGGCCTTTTTATTCGCCCTTTTCAATACGATCGGACGGAGTGGTAGGAATCTTCCCAGATTCTTACCACACATCCTCACTTCATCTGACTTCACTTTGCGAGTACTTTTCAAACCTTGTGGCAGTTTCCCTCGATCATTTTTCCCGTTTTATTTACATAAAATATAAGAAACTAAATGATGAATTCATCGACAGAACAGCTAGAGAAGGCTCATAAATATCAATCCCACTTTTCACCTAAAGCGAGGTAGTCGTGCGTCATTGCCACTAAAATTATTCCTAACATTCCACTCTTTTGTTTTCTATTAAGCATAAAGCTACTATTCTTTTTTTTTGCACACCATTTGCCCTTTGTAGCTTCTCTTCCATTAGGTTCCATCCCCGGGCAGAAGGCTTCATGCACACACCCTCACAAATCACACC
This sequence comes from Ceratothoa steindachneri, assembly GCA_963969495.1. Lineage (NCBI taxonomy): Eukaryota > Metazoa > Arthropoda > Malacostraca > Isopoda > Cymothoidae > Ceratothoa > Ceratothoa steindachneri. Next base: position 93,780,243 of record OZ018331.1, read on the forward strand.
CATGCATACCTTTCATTCGCAGTGCCCTTCCATTTGAACACTCATAGTATACGCAACCGATATTTTCCGCGGTCTTCCAACTATTCTCACATCCTGAGACTCACTATCTTATATTCTCCCCACAAGTCTATTCACAAGCATTCTTATCACTACACAACATCTTCGGTTACAACCTCATTTACATCTTTCCTCGCTCCATGTCTCATAGCCACTCGTTCCTCGCACCTTCTATCTTTCTCATACCCAACATCCCTCTCAAATTGTCCATTTGTACTGTTCTCTCTCGATCTTTCCAATTACCCCCGCGCCCATACATTCACGTTGTGGTAAAAGGAACTTGAGGTGTAGATATTTCAGTCTCCGGAAACAATTATGTTGCAAGAACATTCGTACTCAAGCACACGACATCTTCTTATTGGGTCTTTCGAGGAAAGCGATGATCGCTGGTCTTTATCCTCGTCCTTAAATTTGTATCTCTCAAATGAATGAAATAATCTGGAAGGAGTTATCGAGTGTGTTTGAAAGATGAAGTAATTTTTTTTATCTCGAAAGAGTTCTTTTAATGAGATTGGATACCTAATCAAATTGCCTTCTTTGAATGGTCATTTGGCGGTTTGGATTCTTCTACCTTGGAATTCGAGACCTTGCGGTCTTTTCACGAGCGAAGTTGGAACCTATGTCTAAATCTGAGGCGCGGGGGGAGAGATTGCAATATTCCTCTCTTGTAATTATTTCCGCCATTCTCTTTAAATCTGTATATTTTTACTCAGCCGGGGAGTTTTGTGTTACTTCGCAAATACATGTAAGTCAAGTCGCAAAAGACGGACACGCGCAAGAAACGAAAATGTTCAAATACAGTCAACACGCAAAACAGACATACGCGGGAACACAAAAAAGTTTCAACATGACAGAAAACATTTGGATACATGTGCGTCGGATGCAAAATCTAGATACACTCAACGTCCCAAAGCATTCGTATACACATAAGTCCAAAAACAATGCAAACATGCAAAACTCTTACACAGGCAAGGGTGCAAGATGATAGAATACTTCTCTATCCAGGCATAGAACGCGAACTACTCGCGCGCTCTCTAATGAATCAAAACGTTGCGAAGCGTGTACAAACAAAGGGATCACATTTATCACCGTATCAGAAACGCTTTTTCTTTCTCTTTTAAAATTAAAAGCGAAAACCAACGAGGGCGTCTCCCGTAAGAAGTAGTGAAGATTGAAGAGGGGATCAGATGTGGAAGATCGTCCTACAGGCATTTTTTGTTAAGGGGATACAACTACGGTCTTGGGGGAAGGTAGGGCACACAATCTTCCCCCAGAAGTCAGCTGTAGCATGGAAAGTTGAGACCTCCTTGATGGGAAGGGTAATAGATGAGAAAGATAAGGACGGTAGAAGGAAAAGACTGGCGAAAATAAAGCAGACTGTAAAAACTATCATCACCGGCGCCATGAGAGTGGGTAAACCCTCCCCCCTCCATTCCGAGGCCGACCACGGATGAGTGGATGAAAGCTGGCCGGCGACTAGCCTGCAAAATTAACGTCCGGCCAAGAAATACGGGTGAAAAGAAGCTTGTAAGGAAAGTGGCGAAAGAAAAGCAAAGGGAAGATGCCTTGAACAAATAAAGCCTAGGTAGCTTCAATCTAGTTAAAGACTACCGGACGAACTGGGGCTGAGAGAGCGTACCATTTTTCGAGGTAGCGGGATAACGGTCTACACCAGTGATTCCCAATATGGGGCGTGCACCTCACCGGTGGGGCCTGGGAAAACTTTAGTTAGACGTAGTGATGGATGGGTTCCAAGAATATTGTCACTTGTTTGAGACATCTTCGAGAAATTAGGCAACTTGAACAAGCAACTCCAAGTAGTAAATATGACTCTTTGTCAATGCCAAAACAATGATTTAAGGATTCATTATAGTTATTGAATTATACCAAAGAAAAATTTCGGCTAGAAATTTCAGTCAACTCTGGTTGAAACAATGTAATTGTTAACGATTGGCAAATGTTGATAAAGTACTTCAATGACAGATTTGGTGATTTAAAGGCAATGGATTTCCCCTCTTGCTTAATTAACCATTTCTGGGGGACGATCGTTATATTCCAGGGCAAACGGAAAAGAGTTAGCAGAATTCCAACATGATGAATCAGTGACTACTTTGTAGGCACCATTATGTTGCTAACAACCCTACATTAGCAAGGAAACTTTTAATTTTCCCTCCTCTTATTGGTTGAATGTGGATTCAGTGCTGTTGACGAATTGCATATGTATTTACCTATTATTTCTTTTAATACGAAAAATAACGAGAGAATCTCGCCAAAAAGTGTCTGAAAATAGCCTCATAAAAAGTAGTGAAGTCTATAGGAGCTGTGAAAATGTATGGAAGGGCGCGTAGCTCTTATGAACTTATCCTTATTCAGTAATGAAGGTAAGTCTCCTTCTCAGGTAAGCCACCCCACCCATTCCAAGTACCCTGCAGAGTCGTCTATTTGACATCTCACTTATTTCTACATCTCCCAACTTCACCACTTTTAGAATTCGCTTTATATAAACTTGCGAGCTTTCCCTTCGTTTGTCTCCCCTTTTTTAATAAAAATTTTTCCCCCCTCCCTCCGAAACGTGTGTTCTAGTCCGTTCCTTTTTTTTTTTACGAACGGAGGTTTAAACCACATCTTCCTAACTTCAGCATTCAGGTAATGCTGATGACCCCGCAAGGGGTTCAAGTTCGTTAACGATGTTTGCTACTCCACTTTACATCATCTTTAACCCGTTCCCCTCTTCCTCTTTGTGTTCATCTTCCTTGTTGCTTTACCTCTCCTTTCCAACATTACTCGTTCACTGTAAAAATTCTCTCGTTGGTTATCTCAATATACTTTTCTTTTTCACCAAACTTCGCTGAACTCGAGGGCATTTTGTTGCTTGTTTGGGTTTAAAGTCTATTATTATTGTTATTATTATATTTGTTTTATTATTATGATAATTATTATTGTTAAATTAGTATAATGAAATAATATTAATACGAATTGGGGAAAACCAACAGCTTTTCCGCCCGAATGTTTGTGTGTAGCGGATCGCAAGAATGTGAGAAGATGAAATGAAATATATATGTAAGACACATAGCCTGGTTATCGTGTGATGTTATTGAGTTAATATAATGAATTAACAACCTTATATATGTGACGTTACCCGTCGACGTTATATCAAGTTGTTCCAAGTAACTTGATTTTATTCGGTTGGGCAAATTCCTCTCCGCGTCTGCCATTTTGGTTTATCAAGTCTCCCAATGTCTGTCACTTCAGAAGATCGGCTTCAATTTCGTCCGAACTCTCCAAAAATGGGAATGGTTTGGGAAGATTTGTCAGCCGTCCATTTGTTGTCAATTGTCTCTCCCAATTTCAGGATTTTATTCCAGTCCAGAGTCCTAGATTCAGCCATTGCAGGACTAACCTTCAACGTTATCTGGTCATCAGCTAAATCACCGCTTTGCGCTCTTGTTTTGATTAGCTGGGGTCATTGCCCTATCGATGACCTTAAATGGCTTCTCCTTCCCTTGCACTCGGATACACTTGAAGGGCGTTGCATCAGCGCTATACTTGAAGTGCAGTCCCTCGTTCAGCTTCTGTAAATTAGTAGCATTCCTCTTTCATATTTATAGGCAAGTTTTATTAGGGGCAGCTTTTCTGTGTCCGTAGTTTTATGAAGTTCGTTTATTTGTCCTTGCCTTTTAGCGGGATACGTTTACGAAGGCGAGTTTCTGCAAGAAGGGTCTAAGGGTTTCGTTTTCCCTAAGTGCTCCTGCTCTTATTTTTCCGATTCGAGCCGCGTAGAAAAGTATACATATTTGGGTCCATGTTGTACATGTTCGTAACTAAATGTTGCCAAATGCATGCTGCTGTTACCAGCATCCATCTCCCGATCGAAGGAGACGGCTTTTATATCTTCTTTTTTTAGTATCGGTTTCCTTCTACTGTTGAGTTTTAAGTAAATTCAGTTTGTACAGTGTGTGGGCGTAACGTTTACGGTAAGTACTCATGTGTGCAGTGGAGCTGTGTACGGAATTATTATATGATGCAAACCACCGGATACATCATTTCCGAATGGGTTGAGAGTGAATGAAATTGGCTGTTCGACATAAAAATAATTAAAAAAATCGTTTACGAGTCAAGGTCATAACATTACTGCGCAATTATTTAAAAAATAAAGCAACTTGGGTATGTTGACCCCAAAGCTTTTGATAATGAAACGATCGTATGCCCCATTTTCGTTTTTACTTACGAACGCGCAGTAGTGAGTTGCCGTCGTTTTTTGAATGAAAATTTATAGTTTAATGTTTTGAAAGGTCTTACGACAAGGCGCTTGATTACGTGAGTTGCATAGGTAACCAAAATAGGAGACTACTTTGAGCACCGTTGACCTGGAAAGAGAATTAGGGCGATTGAGCATGTGGAAAAATGAATATATGAAGAATAATCGCTCATTTGTATGTGGGTCTAATTACTCTCCTTTCGCCAACTGGCCATATTTATGGGATTGTTTTCAAACTTTGATCCTAACAGCCGGTGTGGTATCTGCGCCCCTCGACTGACCCTACTTTTCAATCTGTTGCACCTCCAACGAGTGCAGAAGATAAAAGAAGATCAGACAACTTTAAACTTCCCCAATTATTATCTGTTTTTTGGACCTTCATCTTTACACTTTTCAACTTTGACTTCTTAACCTATTAAGTAATTTTTATGCGTTTATAGTAAGTAAAATTAAGCGCGTATTTAGCACAAATGAAATTATTTGTCGGAGTAATTCCATTTATTGTGAAACATTCAAACGTTGCAAGTAACTCCTTCGTTGCTCAAATAATCGTTAAAACTCTATTCAGACTCCAATCGCGGACTTTATTCAAAATCAATTATCTAAACTTTTTTATTCCTATTTAACTTTATTTTTACTAACGAGGGAATCCGGGCACTGAAAACGTTTTTGGGCACTTTCATTCCCTTCACAGATAGAATATGGACAAACACTCTACTGGTTTTCGTGCCTCTATTTATGAGGCAGCTCTCCTCTATCACAAAGTCCATAAACACTTATTTGTTTTTCGATCTATACTTGTTCTATTTGTTTTTTCTTTTCATAAATTCCCATCTTGGTTTGGGCATAACTTGCCCTTCTCTCTCTCTTCAGTATTTAAAAAAAATAATTTTCGTGTTTCTTTCTTTCCCATTGTCCAACGCCAACCGGGTACGTTGGTGACGACCCTCAAATCGCACTATATTTTTAATGGAATTAAATTTACACACGTTGCAAATGGGGAGAGAGGAGATTGGAACCTTGCGCTGTCAAATGCTCCTCGTACTTCGAGCAAAATTGCACCCCTTCGGCTACCTTCGAATCCGCACCATATTCGACGGGTGTAATTTTATATTTAAGGAATAATGATATGTAAGGAAAACAAAACGAAACAATCATGGAATATGAGAAAGAATTTACAAACTTTGGGGGCATCACGCAACAAACCTTTTTTAAATCCCCCCTCAAGGGGACTTCAGCTATCCTGCAGCTGACATCTGAAGGATTGCGTGTCCTCCCGTGAATACTGCCTGCTGCCGGATCTGCAGCTATATACGAGTATCTTCCATAAATTTTCCCTTCCTCCATCTTCACTATTTTCTTTAGAGACTTTACAAACTTTCTGACTGCGATGCCTCTACACAACACAACTCATACCGCCCCACCTCATAATTGTGGACACTATCCAAAACACTTGAAAATCTAATAAACAAATGAATACATCAAAATATGACCTTATCTCAAACACAACACGGTTTCCCAAATGACCAGTAGACGACGACTCCCCCTCACCCACCTCACACAACAAATACTCGACGGCTTCAACATGCATCTCCCCCTCTCGCGCACAATCCTCACTGACTTTGAAATAAATAGCCTTCCACACAGTATGAAAAACACATACTCGCACAAAGAATCCTAAAGACCACCCTCGCTGACAACGCCAAAAAATAGCGAATAAACTTCAAAATCGGCACACAAGGCTTAGGGACACAGAAAACACAAATCATGTACCTGGCCGCTTCACAATGGCGTCCTCTATTGAGACATAATTTCATCCCTACTTTAATCCCCAATCATCAAAACTAAAAACCTACGTGGAGGACATCTCAATCACGGCACAACAACCATCACTTCTCACAGCACTCCAACAATACATAAACACAGTGCAACACTGGCTCACCCAAAACCGCATGACAACCTCAGCTCCCAAATCATCAATCACACTGCTCATATCAAACTATCACGAATCAAATAAACACCCTAAAATTGGACTAAAGTGACAACACCTTTTCCCAAACCAATCTTCCATTTTCCTTGGAATCACACTAGACACCCACATGACATTTGAAACTGCGTCACCAACATCACAAACAAGGCCATAAAGAAAATCAACAAACATCACTATCGAGCAACAGAAGGACACACCACTCTATGCAAGCAATTAATCCCCACATAAACAAACTCCAAACCGATCAGAATAATTACAGGATGCACTCGAACCACACCAATCCCATACTTACAAGCCGAAACAAAGCTACTCTCACTCAACGTTCAGTTGGACATGATCGGAACCCAACACATCAGCAGAGCACTGAACCCATTCCACCTCAACCACCACCTAACAACGAAACCTCCGCCACCACCTAACAACGAAATCCCCGACACCTACACACAAAAAAGAAACCTCAGCACACTACTTCCCAATCACCTGTTCCGCAACCCACCCCCACCGCCACCAAACTAAGGCCTAATAAAACATCTACACATACTCACCCAACGACACCTGAATATTCTACCACCATGCAATATCCTAACTACCCTCCTCCCCCTTCAAAATAAACCATTCAGGGAAATCTCTTGTCTTAACACAGAGTCATCCTGTCCCAACTAAGATCAGGCCACTCCACATTACTCCAACAGTACAAACATCACCCCATCACCAACATTCACCAGGTGCAACCAACACACTGATAAAATCAAACACCCCCTTGACCTCCCGAACCTCAGATGTTTACGAAAGGCCCACCTCAAAAAACCTGTGGACCCGTCCTGAGGACTTGCTCGCCTCCCTAGAGACCATCCAAACCTCGCAGAAGAGAGGCCAGGGGTCTAAAAAGTAAAGTAGGTCACCACTAATAAACCTTCCATCACACAATTTCTGGTCTGTCTGGGTGGTTTTTGCATTTTATTTTTAATATATTAATAATGCTTTTCATTATTCCGTTTACTTACGTATTTATTCTTCTATCACTCCAATTCTTCTTTGAATAAAATTGTTTTCGTTGGTTTACCACTTCTTCAATCTTTGTAATTTGTCTTTCATCATATCTTTTCACTGTCCCTGTTTTTAAGCCTTAAGAGATTAATCAATCTCGCCACTGCCCTTGTCATTTTAATTGTACATTATTCAACGTCATTATAGCATCCTATTTTTACACCCCATTAGAGTGTATTTCATCTCTTTGAATTTTTTTTATTTCAATACTAATCTTTCTACAATAAATAGTTTCGCTTTGTTATGAATCACTGGACTGAATAATTATGATGACACTGTAAATTCTAATTTTAAAATTAAACTAAAATTGTAAAGTAACTAAAGAGAACCAGGGTACAAAAATCTATAAAGCAACTAAAAAGGAACAGAGCTTATAAAGCAACTAGAAAGAACCAGGGTGTTCGATTTGTGCTCCCTTCTGGACCTGTAATTATGGCGCCAATGACGCTCAGTCGTCAGATGGGGCACAATGGCAATGTGATCAGGCAGTCGGTGCAACGGAATCCTTCTTCATGAGAAAGGACTGCCTGGTAGTTTGGTACACGTTGCAACACTGCCTGTCTATTTGCTACTTTTACAACCAGTGAGCGGGGCATACACTCTTCCCTATCCTATCTTAGAATTGGGTGGCACCGGTAATTAGAAAAGGATTTTTTTTATAGTATAACAGATTCCTAAGCATTTTTTCTCAGCAGTGTTTCGTTTATTTTTGCTTACATAACAGATTCTTGAAGCAATATCATCGAGATGGAAAATTAATTACAAAAATTGATAAACATGAGAGAACTTGATATATAGAACATCTGAGGAATTTTTCAGTAGTGTTTGGTTTTTGTATGGTTAGACTGGCGAATTTTTTTGTTGTATCATTTACGGTCGAAAAATCAATTACAAAGTTTTGGCACATATGAGATATTGGGATACAGAACAGTTGAGCTTTGAAAATAAAATGTAAACTTTGTGAACTGCTAAGCGTTTAATTCGTATTCATCTATCTATTATCTATCAATCTATGTGTCTATCTAATTATATGCAAATGTGATTTTTCCCTAGGTATGAAAGTGAGAGGCGGGCTTCTAGTTTCATCTAACTATGCTATAGTTATTTTCTTTGTTAAGGCACTTAACAAGGGCATAACATATTATAAAGCACTAAAAAGAAAGAGGGTACAATATATTATGTAGCAACTATAAAAGACCAGGCTAGAACAAATTATAAAGCAACTTAATATAAAGTACCAAACTAGAACAAATTATAAATCAACTATAAAGGGTCGGACTACATCAAATTATAAAGCAACTATAAAGGACTAGAATACAGCATTATAAAGCACCTAAAAACAACCGGGGGCACCAAATTTTAAAGCAACTAGAAGGAACAGAGGTATACCAAATTTTAAAGCAACTAAAAAGGACCAGGTTGTTGCAACAAATTATCAAGCAACTAAAAAGGACCAAAGCACAAAAAAAATATAAAGCAACTAAAGGGACCATTGTACAATAAATTATAAAGCAACTAAAAAAGGACTAGTGCACAATAAATTATAAAGCAACTAAAAAGGACCAGGGCACAATAAATTATCAAGCAACTAAAAAGGATGAGGGGGCAACAAATTTTAAATCAACTAAAAAGGACTAAGGCACAACAAATTATAGAGAAACTAAAAAGGACCACGGTGCAACAAATTATAAAGCAACTAAAAAAGACCAGGGCATAATAAATTATCAAGCAACTAAAAAGGACCAAGGCACAACAAATTATAAAGTAACTAAAATGGACCAGAGCACAATAAATTATAAAGAAACTAAAAGAGACCAGGGCACATTGAATTAGCAAGCAACTAAAAAGGAACAAGGCCCAACAAATTATAAAGCAACTTAAAAGGACCAAGGCACAACAAATTGTCGTAGAATGGAGTCGAGTTCAACCCTTCCTGCGTTTCTCAGCCGAGAGAGATGACGGCTGCGTGCGTGGGAGATTGATAATCCACAGACAGAGTGCAAATTAACCGAATTTTAGTTTGGCCAAATATTCAGCTATCTTGGAAGGTTCTAGGACAATAGAAAACAGGCGCAATATGTAAATTAATATTGATTTTACAAAGGTTAAAAGGAGTTTTGAAACAAGCTATATAACACATTAGACGTCTAAAATGGGGAGGAGGGGAGACGGCGGGGACGGTCGTCGTTCATACGATCGAACAATACTGAACGAAGGGTCGCTCGCATGACCTTAAGCGTGCACGAAACCGACGATGAAGGCTTACACTGAAGGGGGGGGGGGGGGCAGAGAGAGCACTTGCATATGAAAGTTGCGCGTTGCTGTTACTTCGAAGATTTGGTCCGAGGAATTAATCCTTGCCTTGGCGCAAAGTTCAAATAATAGTCTCTTGATAATGACTACTAACGGGATGAACTTAGATCTTGCCTTCAAGTTTAGAAAACCGAATCGAGACTGGGCGCGTTGCGTTCGAGGAGCGGTAACAACGAGTATAGGGTAGACTCACGCAAATTAAACGAGAATACCCGGAGCTTGAGGGGTTCTGCGAAGAATTGTGCAGAGTTCAACGGGACGCGAATAGCGCGGGTACGAACGAGGAAGTGCAAACGGCAGGTACTGACGGGGGTGGGCAGACAGCGGATACTGACGAGGTGGGCAGGCGGCGGATACTGCCTTACAGCTCTGGCGCCGGAGGATTTATAGTGGGGTCGAATGGGGGTTTTCCGCCCGTAGGGGAGGGTTCCATGGTCCGACACATGAACAGGCGAGGGTAATCTCGCCCTATTGGCACGCTTGCGGGGAAGTTCCTAAACGGCGAGGCGAAATTTTGCCCGAGTCCCAATATTTCGCGCCTTCATTGGCGTAGACAAAAAGGGTCGACCAGGTTGTTTTTTAAAGCAACTAAAAACAACCAAGGCACAACAAACATACAAGATTTCTTTCTCTGACTTTCACGGATTTAATAAAAAAAATCCTAGTGGACAATTAATTTTATTTAAAAATTTAAAAAATAAAGAACACTATATTCACAGTAATATGTGGGATCGAACAGTTTTTATATAAGTTTCATAACATATTTTCATTTAATGCCTCAAAAGAACTTTCTGGCAACCGATTGCGTAGAGACAAGAGAAAGTGAATGGGAGGGGGGGGGGAAATCCATAGTCCATTGCGCCTCAAGTGGTCTCCGGGAAATTTACCTACCACTTTTTTTTAACACGTTTCGAAAAAAAAATCTGGAGACAAACTCTTGGTTTTCCTTCCTATTTACATAAATAGCCCCTCCCCTCCCCCCATTAGCGTCACCGATAGGGCCAAAGTCTAATTGGTAATTTTTATGTAGGTTTATTTATATTTTGACTGTGAAGGGGCAGGCATGAAAGCCTTTCTGATGCAAATAACCCCCGCCCCCCGAATTGATCGTCTCTCATATTCCGCTTTGCATCATAAAGGAAATGAAGGTTTTGCTAAAGGTTTTTTCTCGTCGCTCAACAATGAATATTGCCACTCGCTTTTGCCTCTCAATCAGTTTTTGGGTTTTTTTTTTGTTCCAAGAGGGGTTTAATTTTATCTTAGTACAGTTGGTTATTTGAGTCGAAATCGGACTCATAAAACGGAAAGGGACCAGAGAAGGTCAACGGGGCATTTGAATAAACCGGATAGTGGATCGTCTATAATGGTGCCAAGAGGTATGGGTTCTAATCTTTCAAATATACGTATGAACTAAGAAAATCTTCTTTTTTATGCAAACCCCCACGAACAAATCGTGCAAAGGTCACAAAGCACAAATTATTAGAACTCAGCTTCGAGCGATTTAGACGAGAGACAAATGTATATCCTGATTATGCCTATTTTCTCTGTTTCTAAAAATCCCATTTTCTTTCTTAAGCTTTCTATGGTTCACGTAATCAATTCCATGAGCTACGACTGCCTCCCAAGCTCTTAATCGCAGCTCACATGTATGGGTGACTTCCATCGCAAAGAATCACCTCAACATCTACGTGAGCAGATGGAGGAAGCATTGACTCCTCCTCCCATCAAAAATGAGCTCGAAACTCTCTCGCGCAGGCTGCTCACTGTCGAGAAGTCGAGACACTACTTCATCTAGACACTCAATATCCCGTGCGCGCAACTCTCCCGCTTGATCGAGTTGCTCTCCCACTCTACATGATGGCATATATCTACTGGTACTACATACGAGGGGCGGTCAATAGGTTTTGCAAATCGGTAGGGCAAAACAGAGGAAGGGGGATGGCTGTTTGTGGGGGTGTTAGACAAGTCAGGACATGCAGACGCACGCTCCTGCCTCTTCTATTTAAGAAGCAGTAGCTGATCGCAGATCGTCAGTCACAAATTTTTCAACAATGGAGAAGGTTGAGCACCGCACAGTGATCAAATTTCTGACCAAGGAAGGTAAAAATGCAAAAGAGATCTATGAACGCATGGTATCAGTGTACACCGACACTGCCCCTTGCTATGCAACCATTGCTCGTTGGAATAGGGAGTTCCGCCATGGTCGTGAGTCTCTTGAAGATGGCCCCCGTCCAGGACGCCCGTCATACGTGACCAACGAGGACAATCTGGCCCGTGTGGAGAGGATCATCCTCTAAAATCGACGGGTGAAGGTCGAAGAAATCGAGCGAGAACTTGGAATATCACATGGAAGTGTTATCAACATCATCCACGACAATTTGGCCATGACCAAGGTCTCTTCCCCTTGGGTCCCTAGAAACCTCACGCCCCATGATCGACTTCAACGTCGTCAAAGTCCACAAGGCCAAAGTTGCACAAGCTGCCCTGCGCGAGTGCCGATCCAGGAGCTCAACCATATCCCCTACAGTCCAGATCTGGCCCCTTGCGACTACTTTTTATTCCGCCAGCTCAAGGCCTCACTGCGTGGACGCCGGTTTGGGGACGATGAAGATGTCCAGCTCGCCGTCCAGGAGTGGATTGAACAGCAGTCGGGAGATTTCTGGTTGTCGGGAATTCGAAGCCTCAGGGACAAGTGGCGCAAGTGCATTGAAGTCGAGGGCAGTTATATTGAAAAATAATAAAACATTTTTCCTCATATCTCGTTTCCTTATATTCGAATTGCAAAACTTATTGACCGCCCCTCATATGTTTCTTCACACATTACAAGTCGATCACTGGTACTGCTACACAGCCAGGGATTCTCCAAAAGCGGCCCGCGCATTTGAATTCATTAGTTAATACACTAATGATATTCGTTTCATAGTTGGAAGAGATAATCTTAGTGATGCTCTCTCCCGGGCACCCATAAACGATTGCGACACCCATTGCATCAACCTTAACATTAACATCACATCAAGACATTTCACTCCCTTCATATCATTCTATCAACTCTAACACATTCCTTCTTTCACTATTATCGACTATGAACCTATAGCCAAGTCTCAAATGACCAATTTGCAATTGAAAAATCTACAGGAGAACGCCTCCACCTCGCTTCAGTTTCATGAGATGGCCCCAGCCTCTTCCTCGTATTCTCTCATTAAGCCAGCAAACATGGAAAACAACACGCAACCTAACATAGATGTAGCACTAACATACAAATGCACAACCGACAAAGACACTCCGATGGAACTTTAAAGCAAATACAACAAAATAGATCTGAACAATCACATTGAATTTTACATCATAATTAATCTTATGATCCTTTCTCACGGTTTAAACTAAAATTTTATATTAAATTCTATGACTATGTTACACAAAAAAGATCCGTTGATATTTTTTAAGAAACTAGGATGTATTTTGAAGAGGAATCAATTTACATATACTGCATTACAGTATGTATCACCTTTATTACTAATATATATATATATATATATATATATATATATATATATATATATATATATTAGTAATAAAGGTGATACATACTGTAATGCAGTATGTAATATATATATATATATATATATATATATATATATATATATATATATATATATATATATATATATATATATATATATATATAATGGAGGGGGGGCTCTGTCGTCGATAAAACTATTTGTCACCCTTTACTTCTTATCTTCGCTTTTAAGATAGCGTCAAGACGCGACAGGGAACGACCGGATCGTTCGTTATGAAGCAGATAATGACGTAGAAATATATTTCAAAGGCCTTCTTCGATTTGTGGCTGCTTAACTGTCAGGAATTTGCTAGGTATTTATTTTCTGAGCCCCAAATCTCGCTGTTTGTTCGATGAAACCAAGTTTGGGGAACAACTCTAACATTCTGTTTGATTGTTTTTTTTTTATTATAGTTATTAGTAATTTAATTAGCGCTCTATGAAAGTTTTCTTTTTTGTGGCCTTTTCACATTTTTGAATGGTTCTTGAAAAAACACGCATCATAAACAAATATGTACTTAATTAAGTCGTGTTTTCTTGAACTATATTAAAAAAGAAAAAAAAATCGAATAATAACGTTCGCCATTTCAAGGTCAAACTATTAAAATTCACTAAGGTAAATAAAGTATCTAAAATTTTAATGGATATCGATAAAAATAATTTTGAGTTGCATCAAGGGAGTATTCCATGTCATTAAATTGTGGGTCTGAATAAGTCATAAACTCTGTGTCACAAACAATTATCGAAAAGTGTCCACCAGACCGAATAGCCCAATGGCCTCGGCCGTTATTTTGTTCAGTCAGGGCGCGTTTGTGAGAGTGACAGATCGCAGAGAAAATCGGTCGCTGCGAAATCAATTTGGATGTCGAGTGCCATTTTAACTTTCCGAGTCTGATTAATTTCTATTTGTTGATAAAGGAATAAAGATTGTTATTACTTACCACTAAAAGGTGCAATGCGCGACATGGTAATGCCTAATATTTTAAAAGCTAACCGGGACTATGAGAAGATTTTTGAAATGATCATCAAGAAGTAAGAGAAAGAGGAGTAAAAAACAATAAATACAAATAAAACACAACTAATTTTATGAAAGAGGAAGATATTTATCATGTTAGAATATAAAACGTTCGAATCCAATGCTCCGCAGCGGGGGGAGGGGGGGGGGCTTTGTCGCCTGTTACACTTGTTACGCGGAAGAGCTGAAGATCCTCCCAGCCTGAGTGCAAATTAGGAAAGCCCCGTCACCGGGGAACTTGAACTCTGATGGGACCTGAAAAGCTGGTGCGCTTCTTCCTCGCTCCCTTTAGGCGCTACTTATTTTTGCGACTCTCGCCTCAATCTTTTGTTTACCAGCAGTTTGTCCCGGGAAGAACTCTTCCCACCTGGATATAAGTTCAGTTCACTAAACATGGTGCCTGGGTGGACTGCACGCTATCCCAGGATCAGTTAGTGCCAGGGTATGATAATAATAGGTGCTCACTCACCCTACTCGTTAGTGGTGCCACCTATCTCTACTTCTCTTTATTAGATAACAAACAACCTCCTTCCAAACTTGCTCTTCTGTTCACAGAGGTTCTGGCTGCATGGCACACTTTCGTCTTCCCATGGTATTTCCTATCTGCTGCGAGGGCCGAAAGCCCTAAGGCTAGGGCAAGTGTTAAGCGCGGGGTGTGTTGTGCCGTCGACTCCGCTCACCTTCTTCCAGCACAAAATCTCCTTTATGGTCAAATCTTGAGAACAATTTCTGGTTGGCAAGGCTCATCTTAGCTCGAACCTGTGGGCTGAATATGTGTAAATGAACACATTCCGAAAATTTCTGATCCTATGGAGACATTTCTCTTAACATCCCAAGGCATTGTGAGCTCATCTTATCTACTTCCCATACATTTTCTCTCCTCTCTGTGATTATGTCTACAACTGAAAGAAATAGTGGCGACTGGAAATGGACGGAGAGCCGCCTGAAAGCGCGGCCTCGCCCTCCCAAGGTGTCGGGGAGGACACGAGGTAACATGAGACACTACTTCAACCGGTGGAGTAGTTCCCCTCTCACCATCCCCATGCGTCAAAAGGGATTCCCTTTTGCCATATTTGGTCAAAAGGAGGTGTTTTCCTCTATGATTTCTAAGGGGCCCTCCAACTTTTATCTAGCGGAGAGGAGGTTTACTCCTCTCCTCAGTCTACGGGTTAGGTGGCTTCTCTCACCCTTTATTTAGAGTCAAGGGCGACTTCATCTTTGCATCAACGGCGGTCCAGACTTTGCTAGCACAGGGGATGCCAAGAGAACACGCTTTCGGGCTAGAATCGACTGCCCTATGTAGGAGTGGCTCGATAGGACCAGCCTCCTTAGAGGACCAAGGAATAGCAGGGCCCACCGGTCTTTTCCACTACTGTCCTGCAGGCATACATTCTGAGCTTGAAGGGCGTCGGCGCGACTGACCTCCTCTCTTTCCCAATAGAGGTCGGTTTTCAGGCCAAGGCCCCGTAAGGGGCGCGGCGATTTGCCATCCTGGCCGCCGTGCTGACGGGATCCAGCGCTCCGTCCGGCCCCAGCTTAACCTCTCTTCCTTCCTTCAAAATACTTGTTTCCTCTCTTTTCACACAACCTCTCCCACAACTTTCTCTGGTCAGCCTCTAATTTCACAGGGTAGATGCTGACCTTCCTTTCAGCCAACTGTCCCGCATCAGGGCTGAGGGGGTGGGGGACAATGTTCCCTAACCCCTGAGCTCCGGTCTGGGGTGGCTGGTTTTTAACAACCTGCTTCATCCCCACCCATACCGTCCTCACATCCCTTTTCCTCTCCTCTTCACAATCTATTATTTTTTACGCCGTGTCCAAGGTGGAGCCGCCATGCCGATGGACTGCCAGGCCACCAGGCGGGAGGGGTGGTCTTAAATGGCGGCGCCTGGCTCTGCCGGGCTTGTAAGCACCTCTCGAAGTGCGGGCTACTGCGAGAGGTGATGCGCGATTGCGTCCCGTGTCAAAAAGAGGGTCACCATGCCCAATGATGAGTTTAAAAAAAAACCCAACCCCCAACTTCCCCTATAACATCGACGGAGCCGCCCTTGGGCAGCTCCAGCAAAAAAATGGAGGTTCCCCCCCCCTGTGCTTGCTCAGGGGACCCTCCATATATCTCTAACCGGAGAGGAGGCTTACTCCTCTCCTTCGCTTACGGGTGTAGGGGACTCCCCCTCACCCCCTTCTGTGGAGGTGCTTTCGGGCGCCTCCCTTTTACCAGCGGCAGTCCCCTCTTTTCTTTCCAAGGGGACTGCCAAGAAAGCGAGCAGGCAGCCCTTAGCCAACCGCTCCACATCGAAGCGGCTCGGTAGGGCAAACCCCCTTAGGGGGGAGAGGGAAGCCAGGCCCCTTCGGTCGCTTCCCTCAAAAGACCTGCTGGCAAGAATACTGAACCTTGCTGGGGTCAAGGCCCATGCCTCTCCAAAGAAGACTAGTGACGATACTGCCAACGGGACCTGCGATGTCTTGAGGGGGGACAGCCAACTGGAGGCCCCCCCTAAGATAGACATGGTCCTTGAGGAAACCCAGCCTCAGACGGTAGGGCCTTCCATGGGGGGAAATCTGGGCTCGGCGCCAAGCACCGAACCCGAATCCGCCCCGATGCAAGGTCCACCTCAAACGGCTGTGGTTTCCGAAGCAGTACAAGGAGGGGAGGGATCTCCGCCGACCGGTGCCCCCACGACTACCAGGACCTTCTCCATTTCAGAAAATGACCTGGCTGAGGCCGGTCCATCTGGCCTGGGGGCTTCTTCCGGCGGAGGTGAAAAGCGGGTTCATTCCCCGCCCTCCTCTCCGAAAAAGAAAAAGAAAAGGACTAAAAAGACAAAAAAGACTCGGGGCTCCTCTCCATCCGCGGGGGCTGCGGGGACGGATGGGTCTGCTGCCACTCTGGCAAGCGACCAAGCCAAGATCAGCACATCCGCCCCCTCTGCCCCCCCCGGTTGCGGAGCCCCTGACAAAGAAGACTAATACCAAGAGTGCACAGGGCGGAGCCTCGATGACATCGGGGCCCCTCATTCAGAGGTTACCTGGCGTTTTCGAGCCCGCTGGCTTCAAACGCTTCCTCGTTATTCGCTCCACTGAGGGCAGCATGTTGGCCAAGGGCAACATGATCCATCAGAGGAGAGGATTAGCTAGTGCAATTGGTAGAGAGCCGAAGGTGACCCGTTTCTCGGACGGCAGCCTTCTGGCGAATGCGGTGAATCCCGCCGAGGCCGCCAAGATAAGTGCTCTTCGGACACTTCATTGCACCCCGATGAGTGTGACGCCGCACTCTACCATGAACTTTGTGAAAGGAATAGTTTATGCGAGGGAACTCGTTGACTACTCCATTGAGGACATCACCCTAGAGCTGGCCGACCATGGGGCGGTCAAGGTCGAACGTGTGATGAGAAAACAGGGAGGGGCTTCGAGACCCACCCCTACACTCTTCGTCACGTTCGACTGTGACAAGCTCCCTGAGTCGGTGCGTGCCGGTTGGTACCGCTACCGCGTGAAGGCATTCGTGCCACTGCCGCGGCGGTGCTATTACTGTTACCGCTTCGGCCATACGAATCGCTCATGTAGACGTGCAAAGTCGGGGTCACCCGAAGTCTGTGTAAATTGCTCCAAGGTTTACACGATAAGTCCAAATCGTGTGTGGCCAAGTGTGTCAATTGCGGAGAGCCGCACCCTTCTTCTTCGAAGCAATGTGGTGCATATCTCCTGGAGAAAGAAATCCTGGCCGTTCAGGCCCGGGATAGACTCTCATTCCGCGAGGCTAAGGACTTGGTCCTGGCGCGCTCAGCTCTGCCTGGGACGTCATATGCCTCAGTAGTTCGAAAGGCACCCTCTGCTCCTGGCCCATCCAGGCCAACGAGCACGGTTGTTTCCGCGCCCATTCAGAGCCAACCCGGGCGCTCCCCTGGTAAAGGTGGCGGCCAAAAGGGTTCATACCCAGCCCCGGCTAAAACCAGGGCTCCCCCCTCTTCCCCCAGCGTGACCGTTTCCCGCAAGGCGAAACGGCCACGCGCCTCCACAGAGTCGTTAGACTCACAGGAGGCAACACCCCTGAAGATGGTCGCTAGGCCATCTTCGGGGGTTCCTAAAGCTGTCCCCAGAAAGGAAGACAGCAACAAAGGAGCTTCAGCTCCTTCGCCCACGCCCCGAGGTGGAGCGGGTGGATCGGAGACGGTGGTTCCTCGAAAAGAGGGCCCCCCGCCTCCGAAGCCGCAGCGCCCGCCTAAGGTTTCGAGGCGGAGGGAGGAAAAGACTCGCATGGCGAGCCCAACCTCCCCCAATAAGGCGACAGCGCCTTCCGAGCTTTGTCCGGCCAACAGCGCTTCCGGGGTTCTGCCCCCGGGAAGCGTACGGCCATTCCCGTGAGGGTCTTCAATTCGAGGAGGGCCCCCGCGTCTCCTCCGAGCTAGGCCTGGAGGGCATATTCCTTCAATGGAATTGCCGTGGACTCCGGGCCAACTGGGAGGAGCTGCGGAGGCTCGCCTCGTCCCGTTCCCCGTTAGCTATCTTTTTGCAGGAGACCATGCTAGGCGCGTGCCTCCTGCCTGCCCTCCCTGGGTATAAGGGTCTTGCGACCTCACCACCGCGGGATGGCCGGGCTGGGGGATGCGCGGTTTACACCCGGCATGATGTCTCTGTTCTTCCTTTCTCTTTAGATACCTCCTTTCAGGCAGTGGCTGTGCAGCTGCACCTGGATAGGAGGTCTACTATCATTTCTGCGTACATTCCACCGTCAGCTGACTTCGACGCCGGGGACTTCCGCCGCGTCGTGGCACGGTTGCCGAGGCCCTATCTCTTGCTTGGAGATCTGAACGGCAGGCATTCTCTCTGGGGAGATTACTCCATAAATCCCAGGGGACAAGTCCTTGCCGATCTGATCGAAGAGCTTGAGATGGGTGTCCTAAACGTGGATGAGTTTACGCATCACTGTCCGAGAACCGCTTCATTTTCTTGCCTTGACCTATCTTTGTGCTCTTCGGATGCACAGCCTGATTTTGATTGGGGGGTGGTCGATGACCTCCATGGTAGTGATCACTTTCCAATTCAAATATCATTTTCAGGGCAACTGCCGCCTGAGAGACCACCTCGGTGGTTCTTGGCGCGGGCGCGGTGGCCTGCATTTCAGGAAATGCCTGAATTCTCTATCTCAGTCGAGGAGTTTAGGTTGGTAGATGAGGCCGTTGAGTTTTTCTCCGGCAACCTCATCGCCGTGGGCCTGACTACTATTCCTAGGACCTCTGGCCGTTTTGCACGCCGACCACTCCCATGGTGGTCGGCCGAGTGTGAGACGGCCCTCAAACAGAAGCGTTATGCCTACATGCGCTATAAGCGCCGCCCGAACGATTTCACTGTCACTGAATTTCGTCGGGCTAGGGCTAGGTTCCGGTAGATTTCGAAGCACGCCCGCCGCTCTTCTTGGCGGGCATACGTGTCTTCACTTAACGGGAAGACCCCTTTAGCTGAGGTGTGGAAGCGAGTCAAAAGGATTCGGGGCAAGTTCTCGCAGGACCCCCCTCCCGTTCTCCAGGAGAATGGGACCGCAATCTCGGACCCCGCGTCCGTGGCGGAATCCTTCGCGACCGCTTTTTCCGCATTCTCTAGCCGTGATGCTGCTCCGCCAGCATTCAATGCACGTCGTGATGTCGCGGAAGGCCGCCGGCTGGACTTTACCTCCAGAGGCGGAGAACCCTTCAACGACAAGTTTACTGTAAGCGAGTTGCGTTACGCTCTCGCTTCGTGCGCGGACACCGCCCATGGTCCGGACGATGTACCGTACGCCATGCTTCGACATCTAGGTGAGCGAGGCATGGCCTTTCTGTTACATTTGTTCAACAGGATCTGGGTGGAAGGTCTTCTCCCAGACTCCTGGCGAATCGCTACTGTGCTTGCCTTTCGCAAACCGGGGAGAGATCACTCTACTCCGACCGGTTTCCGCCCAATCTCTCTAACATCTTGTGTGGGCAAGTTGATGGAGAAATTGGTAAATGTTAGATTAGCCTTTTTCTTGGACAGCGGAGGCCATCTGTCTTCCGCACAGTGCGGCTTCCGCAAGTTCCACTCCACGTCGGATGCTCTGCTCCGACTGGAAAATGCCGTCTGCGAGGCCTTCCTTCGTAGACAGCACTACGCCACGGTGTTTTTCGATCTGGAGAAGGCCTATGATACCGCATGGCGATACGGTATAATGAAGACTCTCCACACGATGGGGGCGAGGGGACGCCTCCCAATTTTTATATCTGAATTTTTGCGAGATCGTCGATTCCGCGTACGGGTGGGGGGAGCCCTCTCCGGCCCAAAGGAGCAGGAAGAGGGTGTCCCGCAGGGAAGCGTCCTCAGTGTCACACTCTTTGCCCTGAGCATCAACGGCATCACCTCGGTGCTGCCGGAAGATGTTCTCGCTACGCTCTACGTGGACGACCTTTCGATCTCTTTTGGCGCGGCCCAGATGCCAACTCTGGAGCGTCGACTCCAACAGGCATTGAACCACGTCTCTCGCTATGCCGAAGCGCACAGGTTTCGGTTTTCTTTGGCCAAGACTAAGGTGGTGCACTTCTGCCGCCATCCACGGCTTCACCCCGACCCAGATTTGTTTCTTAATGGGGTGCGCCTGGATGTGGTTGAGTCGCACCGTTTCCTTGGTCTTGTATTCGACCGACGCCTCACCTGGGAGGCTCATATTCGCAGCCTTAGGGTCTCTTGTACCCGCGCCATGGACATTCTCCGTTCCGTGACGTTCAGCGCTTGGGGCGCTGATAGGGCTACTGCCTTACTTTTTTATTGATCCTTTGTTCGCTCGAAGCTCGACTACGGATGCGAGTTTTATGCATCCGCAGCCGAGCGTTTATTGCGGAAGGTGGATTCGATCCACCACACCGGCCTTCGCCTTGCGACCGGTGCCTTCCGCACTTCCCCCATTGAGAGCCTGTTGGTCGATGCTGGGGAGATGCCACTCGCTCTGCGCCGCGTGCAGTATATCACTAGACTGTACGCGCGAGCCCGGCGCCTCCCTCAGTCGCCAACAGCTCTCACTGCATCCGCAGCTGATCTCGATGGTGCCTATGCCGTCGAGAGACGCCAGTCATATCCTAAGCCTTTTGGGTTTAGGGCCAGGAAACACCTTCGAGAGGTAGATATCGCTCTCGGGCCGGTGGCGCCCCTGGTTTTGCCCAGGACGCCACCCTGGAGGGTACCACATTTGGCTATTTGTCGCCACGCCTCTGCTCCCAAAGCTTGTACTGCGCCGGGAGTATTGCGTTCGACCTTTTTGGAGCACACATCGTGTCACGCTGGTACCGTGCCAGTGTATACGGATGGCTCCAAGTCCCAAGAGGGGGTCGGCTTCCACGCCGTATCCCCTCTGTTTGAAGTCAGCGGGGCTCTACCAGGCGCTGCGTCTGTCTTCACGGCCGAGCTGGTGGCAATACACCACTCGGTACGGGAGATTACGCGACGTGCCCGGTTCAGAGACCGGATTGTGATCTATAGCGACTCACAAAGCGCCCTGAGTGCTCTCGGGGCATTGGAATCTCCGCATCCCCTGGTTCGCGATATCCGTGACGCCACGGTTTTGGCGAGCCGGGCAGATGTCGAGATTATCTTCTGCTGGGTTCCTGGACATGTAGGAATTGCGGGGAATGAGCGCGCCGATGAGGGCGCCAAAGAGTCCGCGAGGACTCTGCGACCGGACCAGCGTTTCGCTCTTCCTCACACCGACTACATGGCACGAATACGGGCAGCTCTTCGGACTGCTTGGCAAAGAAGATGGGAGACGGTCGAAGGGAACTTAAAGTTGCGTGCCATTGCGCCGCGACTGTTCCCCTGGACCTATCCCCCAATGCCGCGGTGGCTTCAGGTTGCTTTCTGTCGTCTTCGAATCGGACACACTCGTGTGACGCATCGCTACTTGATGGAGCGCTCGCATGCGCCCTATTGCAACGACTGCGTCGTCCCCCAGACTGTTCGGCATATTCTTGTCGAATGTCCCAGTCTGGGTGATCTTCGCGCACGATACCTGTCTCGGTCCCGGGATGGGCGGGGTCGCTATCGCCTGTCCCTTGTACTCGGGACGAGTGCGTGCACCATGACTGGTGGACTTATTGACTTTTTCGGGGAGGCCGGCCTTCTCCTCTTTATTTAAGGTTCCTTTTTTTTGTTATTGTTTTGTTTGTAGGTTGCACTCTCCTGCACCGAGGTGAGGGGGACCTCCCCCCGCTGCCGGAGATTGCTTCGATTGTTAAGTTTTTCCAATTTATATCATTGTTAAGTTTTCATATTTTTACTTTAAAGTAGCCTAGTTCTAGGCTGTCGTGTTTTTCGGCGACTTATGCCCAAGTGGGTAGTTGCCAGATGGTCTCCATAAAATTAAAAAAAAAAAATTCAGGCCAAGGATCCAATATTTCAATGCACTGTAATACAAGCCACCTTTTACCACTCGAGCTCTATGACACGGTTATCCATCATGTTGAAATGCGCATGGATAATCAACAAATTGGCCTTGGATCGTTTGATAAGGAGGCGTTCCTGGTGAATATTTCAGTACCATTCTTTGTTCATTGCGGTATTGGAGGGGGGGGGGGCAATATGAGGGGCCAGGTCCCTTGGAGAAGAAGCATCCACATACATGAATGGTCTTAGAATGCTTCATTTTGGAACGGTGAAAACTGATGGTAGTGTTCAAAACAGTGAAACGGTAGCTACGTCAGAGCAAAATAACCACCAATCAATCCTTGTAGCTTCTGCTGAACAACGACCTATCTTTGATGTTTTTCCCAGTGAGCAGTGTTAAATGACCATTGTGTAAAGGAAATGGGAGGAGCTGGAATAAAAGATCAGATAAACAGAAAGAGCTGCTACAGCCTTTCTCCTCAACCCTAACTTTTAAAGGTTCGAAGTCCTATTTTAACCTCCATGAACTTGAATATGCTTGTTAAAATGATCACATGCGCCTAAGTATAAATCTGAACTCATCCAATCCTTTGCGAGCTTTATTACTTTGTTTCAAGGTTGTGTTTCCCATTGTAGATTCACCTCTTAGGGCTACTCGTGGTATCTATCTTCAACACCATTTCAGTTACATGAACTTCTTAGAGGATATTCCTTTCTCGCCTTATGCCACGTTTTGCCACTTTTCAGCCCAACAAAGATGATTCCTTCACTTGATTAATGCCAGAGTGCGTGTAAAAGTTAACTACCAGCCACGTTTTTTAAAAGATTGAGCCATTGTTCAGAGTCTCTGTCCGCCATCCTTGTCAAAAATTCAAGCATGTTTGAAGTTCTTCTCTCCACTTTGGAAATCTTCCTTTCGAGTATCGACCCCAGTTCTTTTTTATACAAATGAACCAGAAACTAGGACGCCTTGAAGGAAATTGGTCTTGGGCTACTTCGAAAGGTGAAATGGCTTTGCCTTCTGCACCTAAGGCTTTGCGTAAGGGTGATTTAATATCCACTTCAATGAATTCGATTATTTGGGGTGGTATGAAAAGGCGCGGAAGGTTTTAAGGGTTACGTCACCAATCCGAGATGTGTAAGATGGTTTTCGGATAGAGATTTCTAAGAAAAGATTTTATGAACTCCAAATTTCGGTGTACACTATTAAAAAAAAGGAGAAAAAAAAACAATTAAAGAACAGATAAGAATAGTGAAGAAGTGAAGATAACATACATAGCCCATCAACCTAAAAAGTTGGGAGTGGAGGGAGAGCGGTTGCGCAGGTTCGGGAGAGTTGAGCGATCTCACTTCGGGCACCTCGAGCTTGTACTTTACATGCATTTTCACTTCCCATAACTCTCACCTTTACCAATTTTTTAAAAGTGTAGAAAAAATCCAGGTGACGATTGTCATGAGTGCTTCTAGGTTGTTATGCATTTGTGTCTAACTCATCTTTCACGCTAATGAATGCATTACTCTAACCGTTTCCGTAGCAATCGCGTCTGCATGGGAATCACGCTCATATTATTGAAATTGACCCACAGATAAACATGAACGCGCTCCGATTTAAGATTAAAGACATTCCTGGAGTTCGGTTCATCATAACGAGGGCCAAGACATTGAGAGGTTGAGTCTATTCAGAAGGCCGGTTTGTGTTCAAGTCAGACCTATCCGAAAGCAAGTCAGATCTATCCGAAAGTTGATACGCCGCAAGACTTCTAGCTGGGTTCGATCCCAGTAAGAGAGGACCCAAAACTATCAACGGATGCGCTGACACATACTCCCGCAATGGGGGAGTAGCTCCATATGTATCGTCACGTACATAGCCAATCGTGACACTTTTCTTATTCCCTTTTTATTTTTACACACCATATACACTACAGTCCCAACTTGGACTTGGACATAAACAGTGGCGAAATTTAGGGAGAGTAAGAGAGAGATATTAAAGGGGTGAAATAGAGTGAGTTTAAAAAATAGAGGTGGTGTTGGATGTATTTTGTGTTTGTTTTTTGTTTTGTTTTTGTTTTTTTAACCTATAAAATCTATAGTTTATTCTGATTAAATTAAACATGTTAATTTAATTATTATTTATATATGATCTTATTGGCATTCAAGCCTTTATTTGAAGCGGGGGTTTTGAAAAAGCTTTAGTAGTTGAATTTTGGGATTTTTATATTTTTCGCCAAGTTTTGAAAAAAAAAAGGTTAATCTTAGTGATGGTATATGAATTTATACCAAAGAAACCTGAGCATTACACTAGTCGTTTTTTGTGTGTATTTTGGAGTCACGTCGCCGTCAGACTGTAACTGACTTCTTTTAAATGGTCTTATTTGTCGAGCGACCTCGATGTATAGGTGTGTACGAGAGAACTCCGGGGACAGTCGGGTGCTAATGGCTTGCCAGATCCTCTTAGCCCTCTCGTGGAGCACCACGTTGATCCGGAGATAATCCAACCGAGTCGTGGAGCTCCCTCTGTCGTTTTTATTCTCTTTTTCGGGTGTTTGTGATGATAAGCACCGCTTTGTTCTGGATCTTTTGTAGTTTCGTAATGTAGGTTTTCCTTGATCATGGAAACCGGGCCTCCTTGGGTCGCATTGCTTCCTTGTTAGGTGTGTGTCTTTGGGTGTCGTTTGTGATGATGGTGTTTTTCCTGGGTGAGGCTGGCGCCTGTTTTGTATGTGGAATGAGAGAATGATGGGCCAAATCCAAGTATTTGTATTCCACTTTACCTTAAGCTTCCTTAGTGCTTGCGAATAGTCCTGATGGGGCTCCGGTCCTTGTATCTACCAAAGGTGCGAAGATTTCACCCTTCGCTTTCTTGAATCGAATAGCTACTGACCCACTTTTTGAACGAAATCGCTCTTTTCACTTGAGCAATTCTTTCGACTACTTTAAGCGAGTCGACTCAATCCACCTCCACCAAAATTCACTTTGGAAAAATCCGAAAAATGGGCACAATTTATAATGCTGAATACAAGCGGGAAAAGCAAACTAGCACCGGCAACCAGAGCAGTCCTACAGTCCCAAAAGATCAGAAGACCTGTATTTATATCAATCACATCATCTAACATAACTTTTGCCAGAAAAAAATCCAAAGGTTTCCAAAATTGGTGTACGATAACCTACCGGTATAAACTATGTATGGTTCTGCACAATTTGGCATCCGTAAGTTACAGTTCACATTGGCTCATCGCCGGCTGGAGCTTTTCATTCCCAGTTTTTTTTCGATTTGGAGAAGGCCTCTGATACCTCGGCTGCGACACTGTATTACGAAGACCCATTCTATGGGGGTCATGGAACGCCTCATTTTTCTGTCTGAGTTCTTAGGCTATCTTCGATTTTGGGTACACGTGTGGGGAGCCGTCTCCGAGCCCCCATAGAATAGAGCATTTTCAGGGTGCTCCACAGGCAAGTGTCCTCAGCGTTCGCTCTTCGTTATGAATACCCTTCGGTGCTGCCGGCAGATATTCTCGCCACGCTCTACGTAAACGACTTTGGGGTCTCTTTTAGCGCTCCGACAGACAGACTCTGGACTGTTTCTCCTATACCAACACGTCATGTGTTCACATTGATTCCTTAGTCTTGTATTCGACTGACACCTCACATTGGGGTGCCGTCTCTTGTACACGCGTCATTTGCATGCTACGTACTCTCTATGACGTTCAGCACGGTGGGTGTTGATATGCTACTCTCTTACCGCCCTTTTGTTCGCTCAAAGATTGTCCATGGGTGCGAGATTTATTCCACTGCATCCGAGCATCTATTGCGAAAGGTGACTTTGATCTTATTTGGGTTTGGTGCCATAGGCACGTCCAGAGATCCTTTCGCCGCAGGGTAGGTGCCACTTGTACGTCATGCACAGTGCGTTATGTGCTTGTACGGCCGGCTTCAGCGTCTCCCCCAGTCACCAACGGCTCTCATTCCGTCCACGACGGAACTCTACAGTGCCTATGCTGCCTAGAAACACCGAGCAAGCCCCCAAATCCTTCTGGGTTCAGGTCAAAGAAGCTCCTTCGAGATTTAAATGTAACACTAAGCGGTTGGCCCGATGGTTCTCCTCAAGAGGCCACCATGGAGGATACCAACTTTGAACGTGTATCAATACGTCTCTGTTCCCAAAGCTTCCATAACACAGCTGGCCTGCTCTGACTTCCACCCGCCCCTTGACGCACATAGCCAAACACAACATCGCTATAATTCCCTTTCCGTCTTCACAGCACACTATATCCAATCTCTGCTATGTTTCAGAACCTTACCGATCGAGTACTTGTATCCTTTATGGGGACGTTCATCTCCACATATGCCAACAAGAGTACTAGTGTCAAATCTAAGTTACTCATGTCAACTTACTCCAGACGCGGAACCACAGGGCTACGATTACTGGTTAGGGTGCTTTGTGCGTGGTGCCTGAACAAGTACATCGACTGGCGGGGTCGATGCCGCTTTTCTCTTGATGGTTTCTTAGGTCCCTGAGGGGCGCGGACCAGCCGGGCCTGGGCCTGCGCTTTTTTTTGTTTTTTGGTTTGGTTTATAATTTAAGCCTTATTTGTTTTTATTATTTTGGATTTATTATTATTTTATTATTATTTAGTATTATTTTTATTATTTATTATTGTATTATTATTATATTATTATTAGTAGTAGGATTATTTTGTTATTATTAGTAGTAGTAGTATTATGATTATTATTATTTGACGTAGCTTAAGATAGACAACTTTATAAGTTTGGCAGCGGTGCTCTTGGTTTGGGCCGACAGAAGGAAGGGATCTTAAAAGAAAAAAATAAATCTTCCTCAATCCTCATGTTGTCGTGGGTCTGTTTGTCGTGCTGCTCGGGCTATGTATGTCTATGTAAGTGTGTCCATATGCATATTTGCTCTCTACATTTCGTGTTGGTGCATGTGTCTTCCTGTGGGCATATGTACGCATGTATCCATTTGAAGTTGCAAAATAAGGCTATTTCCATTGTTCGACGTCTACGAACGGCTGCATAGATTCCATAAATCGAAATTTCTTCCTTGAAAAATTTAAAGATGAAATTGTTGTCAAAGACGAGGTGAACAATATATATATATATATATATATATATATATATATATATATATATATATATATATATATATATATATATATATATATATATATATATATACACCAACGAGGAACTTATCGGGAATCTTATTAGCTATTACCTTAGCGGGAAAATCCAGACATACGCGATGGGAAAGAACATGATTTATTATATCAAACCTTTCGGAACAACCCCTGTTCCATCTTCATGGCTACAGACAATAAATAAAAATAATATAACAAGTGTATTAGACAACATTCAACAATCTATCAGCCGAAAAAAGAGCTCAAAGAGAAATAGCAAATAACCCAAAGTAAAATAATATGACTAAAGGTGAACCAATAAGAATGGAGCTTAACCAAAGGACACAAACAAATTTTAACTTACAACGATTAGATATTAAAACTAGACAAATATAGATAATATGTGGAAATAGAACATTGTTTGACTAGAACTAAGGAATTCAAAACGGGAAATAGTGACGGAACTAGCATAGTAAAAACACTAAAATGAGTACACACATGAAATGGAATAAAAATATTTACACTGACTCCAATTTATGTGAAAGTGAAGAAGATCTGAATTACAAGCAAAAAATTACAATTGACTGTCGGAGTTGTAGGGGCACCTAATTGTATGAATAAAATTGGTGACGGAGTGAGTTGTGTTGAGTGGTATATAAGTGAATTGCTTGGTTGGAAGATATTTACTGAGATATTAATTTTATCGATGAAGCCTAGTCATTTAATTCGGGGTTCAATTTTTTATATAAATGGATTCAAGAATTTTTAAATCTATAGAGCTTGATGCAGTCCGAATTAGAGAAAAATTATCTGTTTCACTGAAATGACCACTCTTAATGATATGGGGACTTATATGGGAGTGCTCAGGTTTGGAAATAGGTCGACCAGATCTATATGAAATCCCCCAAGGCTTATAGATCCTCCGTTATTTTTCCAAAGTGGTTAAACCAATGTAGCGAATGTTTCAGGTCGTGTACATAAGTAAAGAACCGAAGACCTCATAAGTTTGGGTGTGATATATATATATATATATATATATATATATATATATATATATATATATATATATATATATATATAATCATTGTTTTACTTTAATAATATCTGTCTTTTCAGTATGGATTGCCTTCATTGTGCCGTCCTTTGCTCTCTTTGATCCTTGTGTTCTTCCAATGTCCCATTCTCTTACCTTTAAAAAGGTAAGAGAGTTTTTTAAAGGTAAGAGAAAGGGACACAACGAAGGCAATCCATACTAAGAAGACAGATATTATTAAAGTAAAACAATGATTCAATATTTATACAGAATAGTTAGGTCAAATTTGTACAAAGTGAGTAATAATAATTAAGTCTATATTTAAAGTTTAAATATACAAATGATACATCTTTAAATACGGTGGTCAAAAGGTCATTTTTGGCTAGCTGTAGGTCACTTGGCCGCGTGTGTATCAGTTCATTGTAAACGTAGGCGAACAAACTTGAGTCGATTGGGTGCATACATTTTGTCTTAATGATACAATGAGAGAGTATATACGTGAATACAGTGAATTTGAAATAGTCGAGAAATTTGCAAACCTTGAGTGAATTAAATAAAGAACATACGCGTTGCATAGCCGTGCATTTAGAGGTTGACTCTCCTAGTCAGTTCCCTGGATGAGAAGTGTCGTTGTAACATTATGTGAATGCTAATGAATTTCGATGGCGCTTTTCCATAGCACTATGTGAGTGCGAATAAATAAATTGATGTGATTGCTGATGAATAAATTATAATGAATTAATACTAGGTGAAGCACACAGATAATTTAACGATCTAGCAAGTCGTCTAGAGAGGGGTTTTGTGACCATATCTGCGGCTGTAATTTAAATTATCGAATTTGCGTCACTTACCGATGAGTTTTGTGATTGAGGGTGGGAGAGTTGTGCGTCGCAGACGCTGAGCGTCCCGTTGAGTCGAGTTGGTGCTTCGGTGAGATGAATGTGGCTCCTTGATGAAAGGTTTGATGGGGTCCATGGTTGTACTTCGTTGAGGAAATTCGATGATGACTCCAGAAGATGATGAGATGTCTGTCACTCCGGGGTCACCCCTTGTAGCGAGATGATATTGGTTGATGCCTTTGATTGTGACGGGCGTCATCAGTTCCGGCCTGGAACAATATTATTTTTCTGTTACATGATTCGAGTTGGTTCTTGAGAATGTCCACCAAATAAGTTTGTTCTGGACTTTTATAAATGAATTGATAAAAATAACCATATTGAACTTGATATTTAATGATAAAGGGTTAGAGCTTGGTGAATCCTATGCACCGAGGTGGGTGGATAGATTCACAACGATGAAGACGAAGTAATGTGAACGACTGTGTTAATAATGTGTATCTCATCTTATAGGAATAATATCTGCTTGTTTTATATGTGTAGAGAAGGTGGGCGCGACCAATGGGGTTTTGGTGGAAGGAGTTTTGTTTGAAATAAATGTTCGATAGAGAAAGAAAAGAGAGAGCAGAGATTGTGAATCAAAGGAACCTGACAGAGAGGTCGAGGGTAAATGTAACAAAGTTGGAAGGCAGGATTACCTGTGTTACAAGCTGGCGCCAATAAATGAATTGTTGTATGAGGGGTTTGTGGGACGGAGTTTGTTAATATAAGAAAAGATAACTGAACAAAGAGAGCTCAGATGGTCGTTAGTCGGGACATCTGAGTGTGGTAAAGAACCAGTACATGAGTGTGTACAACTTTTGTGCACATGGATCACCTTATATATTAAACACTATTGACCCTCGGCTCTTCCTCCGCTCGATTACTCTTGCCGCTGCCAAAAAAAGTCGGAATGGAATGAATGAGTGCTTTCATAAAACAGGACTCCTTCTGGTCGTCTGTGATTTGATTAATGATTAAATTACGGTATAATGGAAAAAAGTAACAACCAGGGGAGATAGAAGTGCTAGTAAATCAAGAAAGGCTTAGTACATAATTTAAAACCTACTAATACTTGAGTTTACTTGAAACTATAGTTATCAACGGATAGGCATCGCATTGAGCTTCAGTCTCGATTATCAATTTTGGGTCCCATTTTATTCCTTGTATTTAGATAGTAAATTCTGATTTTTTGGACAAGATACATTTGCCGATCATGTTATTGAGAAAACAAAATGCCTTGACAAAATTTCCCGTTACTCGATTAGGTTGCTAAATTTTTGTCCCCATTTGACCTTGTAATATTAATTTTTATTATACATGGCCTAGCCAAAATAAAGGTTGTTCAGGGACTTTTGATACATTGTATGTTTATTTTCACTAATTTGTTTCAGAATCCTTTAGTTTAGAGTAAACCTATAATGGCAACATTCAGTAGTGTCTCTGACGTAATAACCACTTGGTATAGATGTTATAACTGGCCTAATTTTTACAGGAGCTGCAATAATGAAGACGCGTAGAAAAGACATTACACCATGCATCAAATTCTTGACGAAAGAGACAGGCGCTCCTTAAAGCGTTTGGTCAAGAAAGATTGGCGTTGCCCGGCGCAGCAGTTAATCAGCATGTTCTGTGAAGGTCCAAAAACAATTTCAACGAGAGATATGCGTTGTAAAGTCAAAGGAATGCATGTACGCAGCTGCGCCTCAATCAGGAAGCTACTTGTGACAAATCGAAAAAAAGGCCTCAGTTCGCCAAAGAACATAAAAACTGGAGTGTAGAGGAGTGGAAACGTGTCATGTGGTCCGATGAATCTAGGTTTACCCTTTTTCAGAGGATGCACGCATTAGAGTATGGCGAGAACCTCATGAAGCATTGGATCCATCATGCATCGTCCCATCCGTGCAGACATCTGGAGATAGTGTGATAGTCTGGGGCTGTTTTACCCGAGCTGGACATGGATCGGCAACTCTCTGAAACAACAAGATGAAGTACCGCGAGTATTTGCAGATCCTGGACGATCAAGTTCAACCCCCCCCCCCTCCCCCAATGGACTTCTTTTTTCCTAATGGCGATGGAATGTTTCAGGACGATAAGGCGCGCATCCACCGATCTAACATCGTCAAAGATTGGTTCATCCTGTATGAAGGATCATTTCGGCATATTGAGTGGCCACCACAGTGCCCAGATTTAAATCCAATAGAGAATTTATGGAAAGAACTTGAGAGGGACCTGCGTGCCTCATCGCCTCTTCCATCATCATTGGACGATTTGAGTCTACGGCTGCTGGAATTGTGGCCGAAATTCAACAACATAAAGGTTTCAATTTCGTTCGTAGGTAAAACCGCACTTGTTAACCACTTCTATAGTGTCGTTATTTTTTCAAATTTAGGGTAACAATACCTCACAGTGAAAAAGTGAAGAGCTGTCGTATCAGGACCATTTCGTCTCAATCCTCAGCTGACCCCACAAGAGGGTTCTAGTTCGTACTTCTGAGCACCTGTGGGGTGCTCCTCCCGAACTCGCAATTCTCTTATTTAGCTGTTGTGGGTGTTTTTTTGAGGCCTCTATGCTTTCTGTTTTGTCTCCATTAGATTGTTCTGTCTGTACTTCCCCTTTATCGTTTGCCCACTGTTTGCCTGCTAGCTTTAGATTTGTCCTCGCACTACACGCGTACAGAGCAGGGTCCTCAACCTGCGGCCCTTCTGGGAACTGGATGCGTCCCCCTAACGTGAACGGATGCCTAAAGGAAACAATGAGTTTCATTGTTTGGCGTCATTGTTATTTGTCATGAGAGAGTCTTATTCATCCTGATAGACGTTGAATATTGTATTGCTATACGAGTATATGTATATATAATGTTAATATCAATCTTTATAAAATGGAGCCCACTTTTAAATTTCGCCTTTCAAATCTTTTCTTTCATACGGACTAAAAGTTTGGGCCCAACGGTATAGAGGACCCGACCCGGCTAGAGAAAAGACCCGAAGGTCCAGCGCGCGTTTCCTTTAGCGATTCTCAAGATCCCGGTCCTTTCCACACAAGCGAGCTCGAGTTTCTAAGTTCGAGTTCTTGTGCGTTGGTATGACGTGGTTCCCGGAAGCCTTGAATGTAACCCTTTACTCCCACTATTCAGCGTAAGTTTTTGGTGTGGGAATCTTTAGCAACCATTTTCACTTCCCTTACCAAAGATCCTTACAAAAGATCCCACATTGATTTTTCCTTTTTAATTTTAGTTACGACATAATAATGCACCTCTTTCGGAAGACAGCGAGGGCAAATGGCCTAGCGTATTGATTGAAGCTTTTGTGAATTTGTCGTTTATAGTCACAATCTCCTTCTTGCGGAATAAAGAGTTGCGCACCCACACGCTGTCTAGTGACATAAGAAGTCTTTTCGGGTCCTGTACCTTATGCACATTTTTGCTTCTAATTGACCACTGTTTTTTTAGCTCATTTTTGATACCTCTCTACTCCAGATGCTCTCTTTGGTTATAATTTTATACTTTTTTTCAATACTAGAAATGTCGTTGCATCTAACCTTTCGTTCTTTTGAAAAGGCCACCTCTCCTCCCACTATGTATAGTGAAATTCACCCTACGTTTCCTTTCACACTTGGAGAATCACTTTCAAGTCACTAGCATGGTGAGGATCGCCCCCCAAAGGAGATTTCGTTGGGCTTCAGGAGGTTTCGGCGTCATTCCTGACTGCAGGCAGTGCTTTAAGTAGACCCCTTTTGGGGCAAGTCTCCCAACTTCACTATTTCATTTACAAGCTTATTTCAAAATATTTCGGGGTAGTGTGTCCCTTTTTTTAAGGTAAAATAGCAAATCCCAGTTAGAAAAATCTAGCGTGTGATTAATTCACTAATAAATCCTCGCTATGTTCTTACTTGCATTCTGGATGTGGAGATTTGTTATTCCAATCTTCCTCTGACTTTTGTTTTTATTCTTTTTTTTGCTATTTTTGTCGTATTTTAACTATTAAATTTTAAGAATTTTTTAAATTGCCACAATCAAAAAGAGGCAGTTTGAGGCTATAATTGCCACACATTGCTCTGTATTGTTTGTCGAATTCCCCAATTCCCGAAATCCGGATAAGATTTATCACTAATTGGGACTTAAATGAATTGATATGATTATGACCATTTCTGACATAAAATAGCTTGTTATAATAAGAAATAATAAACCATAATTTCGAATCTGCATTTCAAGGTATTAATCAATGTCTTTGTGGAATAAGTCTAACCTAACCTAACTTAACTGAATATTTGAAAACATAAAAATCTTACAATTATAATAAAAATAAACTCGCTTGTTAAGAAATATATGTTGTTGGCGCAGTTAGTCCTTTAGTTGTTTTCAATCGCACACGCACAGTAGTGTTACCAACATAAAGTACCCGAGTACTTGACTAACAGACAACTTACATGCCAGGTCAACCTGGTAATTTTTTCGTATTTGTACTCTGAGTCACTGTTCTTTGTACAGACCTTACCTTGGGCTCACGTTCACTGCACCCCTTTGATAAAAACCTCAAGATAAAATAGCTAGTACTGGCTTGTCCAGAGATGATTACGAACTATGTGATATAGGAAAGTTACGTCTCGAATCTCAAAACAATATGAGAACAACCGCCAATACTAGACAGGTTTATTGGAGGATATTGGTTACAAGAAATACAACCGTTTCTTATCCTCAGTACTTAATGATCAGAAGAGGCGATTAAATAGACAAATTCTAGCACAATGAAAGATATGAAAAGGTGGACGAAAAAAGGCGACGTTTAATTATTGTCAAGGGAGGTGATAAAAAGGGGACGAATGAGTTACAAAATGAAAGGTTAGGCTTGCTCGCGGTTTTCGATTACCAACAGGCGACGCTAATTCCTAATCATCTCGATTCCTGCTATTTTATTTACCTTTAACATTAGGGTTTTTTTTGTAATTATCGACCTTTTTAGTAATATTATCGTGCGTCATTGTTGAAGACTCATCATTTCAGTGCCGCCGTTCAGAAAAGTCAGCGACTCAAAAAGAGTCGGTTTCCGTAAATTCTCACCTTGGCCACGCTTTCATTCGTACGTGAACGGAATCTTTAAGCTTTGGTGCACCCCTTCCCCCTATTATTTAGATACAAATAATTTATTATTATTGCAATATTTCCCCATATCACCTTCATCCGGACCTGGAACTTTAGTTCCTGCGAGCGTTAGGAAGGGCCAATTCTTCGACAGAATGATGGGTGCTTTGTGTTAGATAGGGCATAAAAGGGGGTTGGGGTAGTTCTTTAAGTGGCGTTGATGCACACCTTCCCCACTTTGTGGGAAATCGATGGTAATGAGAGTGGCCAATCTGCGCATTTTCCTCTGAATAAATCGGTCATGTCGGGGGGTCCATTGCGTCTCAATTGACGCTTAGCACCTCATTAACTCTTGGCGATTCATGGGAGCGGTCGTCTTCCGGGTTGCGTTGCGTTGCTTCTTTAGTTTTCTTTGTGGGATTTCCCCCACCATTGACCCGTTCCGTAAGGAGGGGGCGGACTGCCTTTGATATTTTAACGGAGGTACATTTAGTGGCAAGAGAGGCCCTCCCCATTCATTACTTTCCTTACAAACCTTTAAAATCATTTTGGCTTAGATCAGTGGTTTTCAATCTTATGATAGTGGCACCCTAATTGCGATCTAGAAGCAGCCGTGGCACCCTAATATAACATAATTTACGTATAAATTCTTAATTACGTTGAAAGCACTTCAAAGTTAACTACGATTGACATTTAATCTAATGTAATCGAAATTAATTAATTTTGCGTTTAATGGGAAATTTGAGCTTGATGAGTATCACATAATTCTTTAATATTGGGACGTAAGAGTTGACAAGGCAACTCCCATTTCTTCATTCATCTGTTTCCTTTCCTCGTTTTTATGTTACCCCGATGCAGAGAAGCTAGTTTCAAAATACTTTCGGTGGTTTTAGAATTTTTTAGAAGTGATTAAACTACATATTTTTTTACAATTTAAGAATTTTCAAAATTATTTATTGGTCACTCTCGCGGCACCCTGGTTGAAAACCACTGGCTTAGATGCTTTCCTCTTTGGCTTTGCTCTACTTTTTTTGAGAAATATAAATAGGCCATGTTAGTAACCTTAATTGCTTGGAAAAATATTTGGAATCCATTATTATTCGGGCTAATTTTTAGTAATTGATGCCTTCACCACGAATTGGACCATATATCTTAAATCTAAGGATCCCTTTGGCAGCCCAGGGCCAAATCGTAGTCGACGTTAGTCAGAAATAAGCGAGAATCTGAGTAAAGGAAACAGAAAGGGTGGGGGGATGGGATTAAGAAAATCGCGGATTACAAGGATTGGGGCAGTTACCTCTAAATGCTGGAAAAGAGCAATTTACAAATTTCGACGAACCAAAGTTTTAAAGAGAAGCGAGACCGCCCCCAAGGGTAAATTTGAACCTCTTTTCTTGGTGGCTGTCTCGCAAAGTGGGTAACTTGTAAGAGCCACTCTTTTTGTTTACCATGATCCCTTTTTGTTTATTTGGATTACAGAGGCTTTCCTCCCACTAATATTTTTTATCTCCGATAATCTTGAACGTCCTGCACTAGGACCTGCCCTCGTAACGAAGATAAGTTCAAGAGCTTTCCGTACCCCCAGCCCCTTTCGGTCCCTTGCGCTTTCACTAAGTAAACTAGTTATTTACCTTCCACACATTTTCACTTTTCCATTCATCTAAGTTATTTTATGAGCCTCTTAAAAAAAATGGCACTGATGATCTTGCCTGCTCCTTCCTTTTGATACTCGCTTAAACCTTTAATTTCCCCCCCATTTCTATCTCTTCCCGCCTTTCAAACGCTTCTCCGAGGCGAAAATTTTTTGCTATTTATTTAAGATTCTTTGGTTTTTTGTCTTACCACACTGAAAGTGAGGGGCTTTGGTGGGGATTGACCCCCCGTTCATGGAGATCGACCCCTTCTTCATAAAGAGATCGATTGCCGCCTTCCCCCACCGCTTAATCAGGCGCTTCGCTTTTCATTTAATTAAGTTGGCAGAGATCCGTCTATTTGAGCTTATCGGCGGCTATTGGCTTATCCATCCAATTTGGGCGACGGATCTCGCCATGACATTCACTACTCAATAGGCGGTGAAGTAGCGGTTCCAACGAAATTCTGAGTACCGTGATGTTCTGCACCTCCACACGATTGTCACTCCAATAAAAATGAGTGTGTGTGTGTGTATGAAAGAATTTCCATAGCTTATAATTCTGTAAGAATATCTGTGTGTGTGTGGGTGTATAAAAGAGTATTCATAACTTAGAATTTGTAAGTTCGCTCGTTTTGAGTTTCTTTTATTATATGGCTTTGTGTGTGTGTGTGTGTGTGTGTGTGTGTCTAAGAGTGTTCATAGCTTAGAATTCTGTAAGAATGTGTGTGTGTTCATAGCTTAGAATTTGTAAGTTCACTCGTTTTGAGTTTCTTTTATTTTTGTGTTTTGTTTCTTTTCTGAGCCGAAACCTCTTCCTTTTTTTTTAGTTCCCGTGGACTCCCTAACTAATTAACGGTTTGGGGTGTAGTTCTCGGTTATTTTTAGGGTTTACACGGTTTTGGGGTTCAAATCCCAGGCTGGTCATTCCGCTATATCCCTTTGCTTCATTTTAGATGGCAGGCTTAGCAGAATTTTCCCCACTATGCAGTGCCCCCAATTGTCTCCTCTTTAGGAGAGTTGAGATGTTTGCCTCTCGCACCTTTTCACTTCTCAAACCACGACTATCATTGCACCTCTTTTTTTAACACCTTTCTGGCACCATTGCGGCTGGTGACTGTCAGGGTTTTTTTAAAAAAAAAGGTACTTTCCCGTTATCGTGAATACGTTAGCAAGTTTGGTTTCACGATAGCCTAACCTGACTACGATAACACACCTTTGATGTGTGTCGGCATGACGTAGAGAAGCGAACGTGTCGTAGAATGTGGAATGAAAAGAGGAAAAAGGCACTGTGCCTGCCTCCCTCAACCTAAAATGTTCGCTGGTCACGAGATCAACTTCGAAACCTTAAGTCTCGACAACTGCGAGAGACCCGGCCCTTCTCTTAGGCCGGGCACTTAAGAACAAACAGTTTGTAAAGTGGACTCGTGATTCCCAATTGTCCACAGTAGGATTCGAAATTATTCCTTTCCCTTGAACAAATTTTTTCTTGGACCCATCATTATCTCGCTCCCAGTTATACCCTTTATCCGTCTATCTGTTCTCACCCGTTCGCACACTTGGATAAACATGATTACGGGTGAAGGGAGAAGGTAAACCCACTCAAGCTGACGCGTGAAGTCGTGTTGAGGGCGCAAGATACTTGTACCATAAAACCGTAAATTAATTGGTTTCCTCCCTGAGGTAAAAAGGAATACGCTTTCTCGACCTGACACCCTTCCGACCTCAACACTTACCCCTTAACTTGGGTTGCCGATTGTTGATGGAGAGAGTCGAAATGACTCGAGACGCTGGGCGGATTCTTCAGCAGTCTTTGTTTTTGTAAATATCTGGCTAAACCCAACATGGGCATCCCTACCAGAATGTTTGGGAAAAAGAGGGATTTTTCAAAAAAGTGGTGTGCAACTAGTTGAAATGAAAATGTGTGAAGAGTACCTAACCCAATTATGCCAAAGAGACACTAGTAGGATTGATTCCTCATCGATTCAGCGTCGCTTTAAGAGTTGAATTATAGAGGGAGGGGGGGGGGAGGTGGAGAGGGCAATATATGGTCCTAAGGAGTAACCCCATTGAAATATTAATAAATATAAAGTGAGATCTATATGAGCGAATTCTAACCCTGTGTATTTTTCCTGATGTGCTGCGGAAACACAAATTTGTTCCGTGTGTTAATCACTAAAGTATTATTATGACACTTAGGAATGAATTAATACAGTAGAAAGCTTCAATTCATCGTCGTTGATGCTTTTCGGTCGTCCCGCAAGAGGATCTAATTTCAAATGGGCCAATTCCAGTTAAAAACCCTCTATTTATCTCCCGTTTGAGTATTGTGGCCAGTTCTTCTCCACCGGAGGGTTCGTGTGTGCTTCTTTGAGCCTGTATTTGAACTACAAAAAACGCTTATTTAAAGAGACCATTTCATTTACTAATTAAAAAGAGTACAAAACCCGCACCAACTTTTTCGAGCACTTAATGAAACAGGGGGTATCGCGAGTGATCAAACTCATTTCTTTCTACAATTCCTTCGATATCTTCTTGCCATTTTGTTTGAGAGTCGGGTCCATGATATTTAATTTAAAAAATCTCTCCTAACACATTTCTGTCATACTTAAACATACAAAGTATTTTCTCTGTTATTTGGGAGTTTGTGCATAAAGAACAATTACACCTGAAAATTAATTTTCCATCAAAGTCATGTAGTTTTCAATTATGGGATTGAAAAGGAGGCAACCCCATTTGCCCTCTGATTGCATCCATTTCGAATTTGCTCCTGAGAAAGCGATACTTGAGTTCCTTTTTATTTATTCCCTTTTTAAGTTACTTTTGCAACTGCCCCATGGAGCTCAAGTTCCCACATTCGAGGATTTGTTCATGGATGTTCAAGAATAAGACCTTTTGCTCCCCCCCCCCTCCCCCGCATCCAGGGTTGATATTTCTAAAATTTGTAGAAACATCCTTTGCTTTTATCACTATGTTCTTCTAATTTATCACCCTCGCTGCTTCCTGGTCTCCCTTTCCCCTCCCTACGGACTGAAGATACCTTGGTTGGATTACTCAAATTTCCCTTTGGGCAATATTAAGAAAAAAAACAGTTTACAATCAATTTCTTAGTTCTAATTACCCCGTTAAATGGCGTTGGTTTTCTATGCAGCAACTCTGTGCCCATGAAACTACCCCGACATTAATAAGGTCGTTAAGTGCCTCGGAAATCGGTCCTAATGGAAGCTGTGATTGCCGGGGGGCCCATTAAGGTAAATGAAAAAGTGGAAATGGAGCTTTAGAGTTTGATTCATTTTTTTCTTCTTTCACAGGTATGTGGCGTGGGAGTGTCAGCTGTAATAATGGAGTGTAAGTATTTATCATTTAAGTATTTAACGAATTTCAAACGATTTAATGGATGCCATTAGTTGCGAATTTCCGGTAAATTAATTGATGGCCTTTCCCTGACCTATAATGAAACCAACATAACGATCAGAATAACGATCACTGGTGAGCACTCGGGCATTAAGAACCGGTCCTCGTTCGGGGGAAAGCTAACTGGAAGTATTTGTTTGATGGTGGTGGGGTTAGACAGTGATCAGGTATTGTATAATAAAGGTTATAAGAAAGACATGATATACGAGGGGGCATGAATCATTCAGCGACATTTAGGGGGTTCACTGCCCCCAAATGTTAAATATTTTAGATATTTTTCTGGATGCCACAGATGCTTCCGCTGGCCTCTCAATTTTGATCCCATTATCGTGGGCGGCCAGGCGGTATTCGAGAAGCATTTTCCCGGTTGGGGCAACGAGTCGTTTGCTCCTCTTTTACGACCACGGTCAGTAGTGATAAGGGTGATTCATTTTAACTCTTTTTACCATTGGTGACCGTGGAGATAAGGGCCTTAGGTGGGAAGAAGTGTGGGTATTATTAAGCCAGAGGAAAATCCCGTTTTTCCCCACTTATAACATTTGACCTCTAGGTTATATATGACTTCCGTTTCCGACGCTTAACCAATGAAACCTTTAAATCATTCGCAATTTTGGTTGCATTGATTTTTTTTTAATGTATGGCAGCATCGTCGCATCTGGCATTTAATTAAAATTACTTTAATCAATTTTCACAACTCAGGTCAGATGACTGCCCCCCCCCCCTCCCTCCCCGGCTGTCGACAGGTTACCAAGTGTAGCCAATTGGTTATGATTAAAATGGTTGAGAATTGTTACATTTAACTGACCTCAGACGAAGCCTGTCCACATAGATTTCCACGGAACGCAATTTCTCCATAATACACGAAGCGCGTGTCACTATGTACACGTCACATCCATGTGGGAAACTCCAAAAGTACACTACACTAAGATACCCCAGGAAATCACGTCACCTTCCTTTCCCCCAAATTCCACGCGCACGCATACACACACGAGCGCGCGATCACACACAAATACATAACATCACAAGTCCTCTAATTTCTTGTTTTAAACCACCCCGTTAACGCCATTCCACAGAACATCGACCCAATTTCTACCTGGGTCGTTTAGGCAAGGCTCCGATGCGGTCCCCCTAACACATCTGCACTAGCTGCCACCAGGACTCAGATACAGCTTAACACATTCATCACATGCCCCAAACAGCACAATTCATTTAAAACTTCCAGATACATGAAGTGCTGGATCTTTGGGAGAACCCCGTCCGGTCGGTGCAGTTCATTGAAACCGCTGGCCTATGGGGCGGACTCTACCCAGGGGTACGGAGTGAGGGAAATTATGTGCCTTCTCTAACCCTAATGTCCCTGTGTCTATCCTAGCTGTGTCTCTTCAAGCCTTCCCCTTAATTCACTACTTTTTATACGAATTTCCAAAGGCTTTTTGTACAGATACTTTGGTTGTTGTTGTTTTTTTATTTTGTAATAAAAAATACCCTCTCTTAAATCGATATGCCCAGAGGAGATGTGAAATATGGGCAAATTTCCAACGTTCGTGAAGATAGCAAAATCCCATTCCCAAACAAAATCCTTCAGGGGAACCTTCCGTCCGCCCCGATAAAATGGCTAAACACTTAACAATAATGATCAATAATTCGGTCATTTCCGATAGCTTGAGCGCCTTTTTAAACCTCTCTTTGCACTTTATTGCGTCGTGGCGCTATTTAAAAGCAGATTTGCGCACGCCATATCGGTCTAATGTATGAGAGAAGAGGATTCTTCCCTCCCTCAAAATATATCTATGGACTGAGGAGGTAACCTTGAATTTGTCCGTATTTGGGGTCTAATTTCTATAGACTCGAAACCAACGAGGGGACACACCGCTGTCATACAGTTATGAAGAGAAAATGTTTATAAAAGTGGTGAGGTCAGGGACCGTTAAAATGAGTGGGTTACATAGGATAGTGCCCAATATTCATGAAGTAGGCTCGCGTTAAGGGCTTACTTACTTATCACCCCCCTTCCTCATTAGTTCCATCCATATGGCCGGCAGCCTCTTCCAACTCCGCTGACCGCATCCGATTCTCCTTGACATCCAGCACACCCTGTATCTGATTCTTCACGCTTTGTGTTAGTTGTACCTGTGTCGGGCAATGTTGGGATTATGTACTGAACTCTCAGTTTCTGGTGCAAAGGGAGCAGATGTCTATCGGTCAGGGAAGTTCTGTACTTGTATCTACTTAATTTTGGACAGCACCGGAGTCTTGCCAGAGCGACCCATGTGACATGTGGGAGAGATGTTTCTTCTGACTCGATATCCCGAAGAGGGGGGGTTTGACTCACAGATTGGGGGCTGTATTGTATATGTGTAATGGAAGCCTGGTTACGGGGACCTGAGACTACTTGAGCTATGTATATGCTTTTTAGGTTTTCTCCTGTTTCGTGGGAGACGATAGTGGGCGTGTATGTTATGCATGTGTGGCTTTTGTTTCGCTTACTATGTAGAAATTGCGTTTCGTAGAGATAGTGTTTTATGGGCCTGATGACATTTATTTAGAAGTGTAAGCTACTCGTATTTATTGGGGTGTTTTGTTCATCCCGTAACGAGGCGGGGTGCTTTGTGTGCGAGATTGAGCCCCGGATTACCTGAATGTGGTTTCTGTGAGACTTCGGAAGGTGTTCGTTTTGGTGTCAGTTTGGTTTTGTTGTCGGAAGACCAGTCGTGTCTAGCGCCGTGCATTGTGCATTGTCGTAGCTGTAGAGTACGAGGTTGGGATTTCGGGGAAGGAGGTCATGAGGAGAAGGTTGAAGAGGGGGAAAGAGGGGGAAGAGGGGAGTATTGATTCTTGCGGGCGCTATTGCGTATGTGTATTTGATGTGTTCGTGATATCCTGCCATGATGTATTACTTGTGCTCGTCGGCCTTGGAGATACTTGGCAAGCTATTTTTTAGTTAGTCAAGTGTGGTTGGTGTTAAGTATTTTTTTGGTGAGGATGTGTCGAGGTACGCTGGTTGAAGGCTTTGCTTCTGTCTATCGTTGATATTCCTGTCCTGCGAGGTGGTGGGAGTTTGATGAAGTCTCCTTGTGTGCGCTGAGTGATATCGGTGAATACAGTGCATGTTGAAAGTACCTGGTTTGATTTGGGGATTGATTTTGTTTAGGCGAGACTTTCCAAGATTTTGGACGGGGTCCAACGAAGGAAAATCGTGCCATGACGGGGTCAATGGGTTTTTTTAGCTTGTGAGTGAGCATTATGTGGGCAGATTTCCAGATGTTTGGAATAAAGTTATGGGAGATAAAGTAGTGGAAGATTTGCGTGATGAGTAGATGACTCTTGGACCTGTGTTTAAGATGCCTGTCTAAAATCTCAGAGCAAGAGGTTGGGGAGGATTTTGCCTGCAGTATCGCCTGGGATACCATTACTTTGGTGAATTGTGTGGGCAAGTCGTGGTCTTTTGAAAGAAGTGTAGGTGTTTGTTTTTGGAAGAGTATGCGAGACCAAGTGCTATGTTACTATTTTTGCGGAGTGTTGTAAAAGGGCGTTTGCGTCTTTACTAAAGTTGATTCCCCCCTCACCCCCCCAAAATAAGAAATTTAAGGAGAAGTATCTCTCATTTTTTCCGGTGCACTGAGGTGACCGAATCCAGGGAAGGATTGGTTCCGCACTGAGCCGACGAGGAACCAGACCGTACCGCCTCAGAGCCCCCTCGGATAAGGGAGAAGTGGATCAAGTCTCCACACCCTAAATCTTCCCCCAAATAAGACAAAGTGAGTGGAGCCTCAGCAACGTCGGGCCCCCTCATCGAGATGCGCATCGACAGTTTCGAGTTCTCCGGTTTCAAATATTTACTAGTCGTCCCTGCGACTGATGAAGCAAGGTTTTCCGACCCAGCAGAGGGAGCCATAATAAGTGCTCATC
Source organism: Ceratothoa steindachneri (assembly GCA_963969495.1). NCBI lineage: Eukaryota > Metazoa > Arthropoda > Malacostraca > Isopoda > Cymothoidae > Ceratothoa > Ceratothoa steindachneri. The sequence goes on from OZ018331.1 coordinate 93,823,943, forward strand.
GTACGTTCAATGACACGCCTCTACTATGGAGTTTGTCAAAGAGGTTGTCTATGTAAGAGATATGCTATTTTATTTCCTATATGACATTACCTTAGAGCTGTCTTATCAGGAGCGGTCAAAGTTGAGGGTGTAGTGAGGGGTTAGGAGACCTCCCCTATATTCTTCTTCACGTTTTACCGAGACAGTTTTCCTGAATTGGTGTGAGTTGGCTGGTATCGTTATCGTATGCAAACATTCGAGCCGTTGCCACATAGGTCGTGGCTTCGGGTATACGAACAAAAATTGGCGACATGCAAAGAAGGGTCAGCCCCAAAGTTAGGTAACCTGCTCCATGGCTGTGCATGTAGAGAAGGTTTCTTCCCACCTTTATGTGTGAATTGTGGCGGATCGCACCCTGCATCCTCGAAGAAGTGCGATTCCTATATTTTTTAAAATGAACTCCTGGTCGTTCTTGTCGTGAACTGTAGTTCATATTTAGAGGACACGGAGGTAGTCCGCTCTTCTACGCTTCTAAGGGGAAAGAGGTACCCTCCGCTCCTGGCTCTTTCAGGCCTACGAGCGCGGTAACTACCGCGCCCATATAGAACCCATCTCTGGGTTCTGCCTTTTCCTAGCGCCGCCGCTGTTAAACCGGTGCCCCTCTTCACCCGATCGATGGCTTCGTATAAACCGAAGTGGCCGCGCTCCTCAACGAGTCATTGGACTCAGAGGATGCAAAACTCAGGAAGGTGATAGTGAAACCACCCATGGGTTCTTCCAAGTCTACCCCCCGAAAAGAGCATAACACTAGTAATCTTTGCCTCTGCCCCCAGGCTAGAAGGATCACTTCCGAAAACCCTGCCACTCCAAAGGACGAAGGAACCCCAAACCCGCTCTTTCTCATGTTCGAGGACTTGAAGTGTTGAACTTTAAGCACTCCCTCTGGGGAGGACTAGACGGCGAATCCCTGTGTTCGGGTCCTCGCGGACTTGATCTAAGAGCTAGTGATTAGTGTCCTAAATGTGGATGAATTCACACACCACTGTTTATGAAACGCTTCATTTTCCTCTCCTGACTTATCCCCTTTCTCTCCGGATGCCTTATGGGAATTTGGACGGTAGGTGATCGACGACCTTTATAGAAGCAACGATTTTTCGATTCAAATATTTCGCTGGGCCGCCGCCGCCCATCAAGAGGCCCCATCTTTGGTGCTCTGATCTGGCACGATGGTGTACATTCAAGGACATCACTGGCCATTCTGCATGCCGACTGTTTCCATCGTGTTCCCCGTAAGGGGCGCGGCGATTTGCCATCCTGGCCGCCGTGCTGACGGGACTCAGCATTCCGTCCGGCCCCAGCTTAGCCTCTCTTCCTTCCTTCAAAACACTTGTTTCCTCTCTTTTCACACAACCTCTCCCACAACTTTCTCTGGTCAGCCTCTAATTTCACAGGATAGATGCTGACCTTCCTTTCAGCCAACCGTCCCGCATCGGGGCTGAGGGGGTGGGGGACAATGTTCCCTAACCCCTGAGCTCCGGTCTGGGGTGGCTGGATTTTAACTACCTGCTTCATCCCCACCCATACCTTCCTCACATCCCTTTTCCTCTCGTCTTCAAAATCTATCATTTATACGCCGTGTCTAAGGTGGAGCCGCCATGCCGATGGACTGCCAGGCCACCAGGCGGGAGGGGTGGTCTTAAATGGCGGCGCCTGGCTCTGCCGGGCTTGTAAGCACCTCTTGCAGTGCGGGCAACTGCAAGAGGTGATGAGCTATTGCGTCCCGTGGCAAAAATAGGGTCACCATGCCCATGGATGAATCAATAAAACCTAAAACCCCTTTAACTCCCCCTTGCTCATCGACGGAGCCGCCCTCGGGCAGCTCCAGCAAAAAAATAGAGGTCCCTCCCCTGTGCTTGCACAGGAAACCCTCCATATTTCTCTAACCGGAGAGGAGGCTTACTCCTCTCCTTCGCCTACGGGTGCAGGGGACTCCCCCTCACCCCCTTCTCTGGAGGTGCTTTCGGGCACCTCCCTTTTCCCAGCGGCAGTCCCCTCTTTTCTTTCCAAGGGGACTGCCAAGAAAGCCAGCAGGCAGCCCTTAGCCAGCCGCTCCCCATCAAAGCGGCTCGGTAGGGCAAACCCCCTTAGGGGGAGAGGGAAGCCAGGCCCCTTCGGTCGCTTCCCTCAAAAGACCTGCTGGCAAGAATTTTAAACCTTGCTGGGGTCAAGGCCTGTGCCTCCCCACACAAGACTGGCGACACTGCCAAGGGGACCTGCGATGTCCTGGGAGGGGATGGCCAACTGGAGGCCCCTCCTGTGATAAACATGGTCCTTGAGAAGACCCAGCCTCAGACGGTAGGGCCTTCCATGGGGGGGAATTCGGGCTCGGCGCCAAGCACCGAACCCAAATCCGCCCCTATGCAAGGTCCTCCTCAAATGGCTGAGGGCTCCGAGGCAGTAAAAGGAGGGAAGGGATCTCCTCCGACAGGTGCCCCTACGACAACCAGGACCTTCTTCATTTCGGAGAGGGACCTGGCTGAGGCCGGTCCATCTGGCCTAGGGGCTTCTGCCGGCGGAGGTGAAAAGCGGGTTCATTCCCCGCCCTCCTCTCCAAAAAAGAAAAAGACAAAGAAGACTAAAAAGACGAAAAAGACTCGGGGCTCCTCTCCATCCGCGGGGGCTGTGGGGACGGATGGGTCTGCTACCACTTTGGTAGGCGACCAAGCCAAGATCGGCACATCCGGCCCCTCTACCCCCTCGTGTGCGGAGCCCCTGACCAAGACTAACACTAAGAGTGCACAGGGCGGAGCCTCGATGACATCGGGGCCCCTGATTCAGAGGTTACCTGGCGTTTTCGAGCCCGCTGGCTTCAAACGCTTCCTCGTTATTCGCTCCACTGATGGCACCATGTTGTCCAAGGGCAACATGATCCATCAGAGGAGAGGATTAGCTAGTGCAATTGGTAGAGAGCCGAAGGTGACCCGTTTCTCGGACGGCAGCCTTCTGGCGAATGCGGCGAATCCCGCCGAGGCGGCCAAGATAAGTGCTCTTCGGACACTTCATGGCACCCCGGTGAGTGTGACGCCGCACTCTACCATGAACTTTGTGAAAGGAGTAGTTTATGCGAGGGAACTCGTTGACTACTCCATTGAGGACATCACCCTGGAGCTGGCCGACCATGGGGCGGTCAAGGTCGAACGTGTGATGAGAAAACAGGGAGGGGCTTCGAGACCCACCCCTACACTCTTCGTCACGTTTGACTGTGACAAGCTCCCTGAGTCGGTGCGTGCCGGTTGGTACAGCTACCGCGTGAAGGCATTCGTGCCACTGCCGCGGAGGTGCTATTACTGTCACCGCTTCGGCCATACGAATCGCTCATGTAGACGTGCAAAGTCGGGGTCACCCGAAGTCTGTGTAAATTGCTCCAAGGTCGCACACGATAAGTCCAAATCGTGTGTGGCCAAGTGTGTCAATTGCGGAGAGCCGCACCCTGCTTCTTCGAAGCAATGTGGTGCATATCTCCTGGAGAAAGAAATCCTGGCCTTTCAGGCCCAGGATAGACTCTCATTCCGCGAGGCTAAGGACTTGGTCCTGGCGCGCCCAGCTCTGCCTGGGACGTCATATGCCTCAGTAGTTCGAAAGGCACCCTCTGCTCCTGGCCCATCCAGGCCAACGAGCACGGTTGTTTCCGCGCCCATTCGGAGCCCTTCTGTGGGCTCTACCCAACCCGGGCGCTCCCCTGGTAAAGCTGGCGGCCAAAAGGGTTCATACCCAGCCCCGGCTAAAACCAGGGCTCCCCCCTCTTCCCCCAGCGTGACCGTTTCCCGCAAGGCGAAACGGCCACGCGCCTCCACAGAGTCGTTAGACTCACAGGAGGCAACACCCCTGAAGATGGTCGCTAGGCCATCTTCAGGGGTTCCTAAAGCTGTCCCCCGAAAGGAGGACAGCAACAAAGGAGCTTCGGCTCCTTCGTCCACGCCCCGAGGTGGAGCGAGTGTCTCGGAGACGGTGGTTCCTCGAAAAGAGGCCCCCCCACCTCCGAAGCCGCAGCGCCCGCCTAAGGTTTCGAGGCGGAGGGAGGAAAAGACTCGCATGGCGAGCCCAATCTCCCCTAATAAGTCCTCGAAGGCGACAGCGCTCCAGCGCTTTGTCCGGCCAACAGCGCCTCCAGCGCTTTGTCCGGCCAACAGCGCCCGGGGTTCTGCCCCCGGGAAGCGTACGGCCATTCCCGTGAGGGTCTTCAATTCGAGGAGGGCCCCCGCGTCTCTTCCGAGCTAGGCCTGGAGGGCATATTCCTTCAATGGAATTGCCGTGGACTCCGGGCCAACTGGGAGGAGCTGCGGAGGCTCGCCTCGTCCCGTTCCCCGTTAGCTATTTTTTTGCAGGAGACTATGCTAGGCGCGTGCCCCCTGCCTGCCCTCCCGGGGTATAAGGGTCTTGCGACCCCACCACCGCGGGATGGCCGGGCTGGGGGATGCGCGGTTTACACCCGGCATGATGTCTCCGTTCTTCCTTTCTCTTTAGATACCTTCTTTCAGGCAGTGGCTGTGCAGCTGCACCTGGATAGGAGGTATACTATCATTTCTGCGTATATTCCACCGTCAGCTGACTTCGACGCGGGGGACTTCCGCCGCGTCGTGGCACGGTTGCCGAGGCCCTATCTCTTGCTTGGAGATCTGAACGGCAGGCATCCTCTCTGGGGAGATTACTCCATAAATCCCAGGGGACAAGTCCTTGCTGATCTGATCGAAGAGCTTGAGATGGGTGTCCTAAACGTGGATGATTTTACGCATCACTGTCCGAGAACAGCTTCATTTTCTTGCCTTGACCTATCTTTGTGCTCTTCGGATGCACAGCCTGATTTTGATTGGGGGGTGGTCGATGACCTCCATGGTAGTGATCACTTCTTCATTCAAATATCATTTTCAGGGCAACTGCCGCCTGAGAGACCCCTTCGGTGGTGCTTGGCGCGGGCGCGGTGGCCTGCATTTCAGGAAATGACTGAATTCTCTATCTCAGTCGAGGAGTTTAGGTCGGTAGATGAGGCAGTTGAGTTCTTCTCCGGCAACCTCATCGCCGTGGGCCTGACAACTATTCCTAGGACGTCTGGCCGTTTTGCACGCCGACCACTCCCATGGTGGTCGGCCGAGTGTGAGACGGCCCTCAAACAGAAGCGTTATGCCTACATGCGCTATAAGCGCCGCCCGAACGATTTCACTGTCGCTGAATTTCGTCGGGCTAGGGCTAGGTTCCGGTATATTTCGAAGCACGCCCGCCGCTCTTCTTGGCGGGCATACGTGTCTTCACTTAACGGGAAGACCCCTTTAGCTGAGGTGTGGAAGCGAGTGAAAAGGATTCGGGGCAAGTTCTCGCAGGACCCACCTCCCGTTCTCCAGGAGAATGGGACCGCAATCTCGGACCCCGCGTCCGTGGCGGAATCCTTAGCGACCGCTTTTTCCGCATTCTCTAGCCGTGATGCTGCTCCGCCAGCATTCAATGCACGTCGTGATGTCGCGGAAGGCCGCCGGCTGGACTTTACCTCCAGAGGCGGAGAACCCTTCAACGACAAGTTTACTGTGAGTGAGTTGCGTTCCGCTCTCGCTTCGTGCGCGGACACCGCCCATGGTCCGGACGATGTCCCGTACGCCATGCTTCGACACCTGGGTGAGCGAGGCATGGCCTTTCTGTTAGATTTGTTCAACAGGATCTGGGTGGAAGGTCTTCTCCCAGACTCTTGGCGAATCGCTACTGTGCTCGCCTTTCGCAAGCCAGGGATGGATCACTCTACTCCGACCGGTTTCCGTCCAATCTCTCTAACCTCTTGCGTGTGCAAGTTGATGGAGAAATTGGTAAATGTTAGATTAGCCTATTTCCTGGACAGCGGAGGCCATCTGTCTTCTGCACAGTGCGGCTCCCGTAAGTTCCACTCCACGTCGGATGCTCTGCTCCGACTGGAAAATGCCGTCTGCGAGGCTTTCCTTCGTAGACAGCACTACGCCACGGTGTTTTTTGATCTGGAGAAGGCCTATGATACCACATGGCGATACGGTATCATGGAGACTCTCCACACGATGGGGGCGAGGGGACGCCTCCCAATGTTTATATCTGAATTTTTGCGAGATCGTCGATTCCGCGTACGGGTGGGGGGAGCCCTCTCCGGCCCAAAGGAGCAGGAAGAGGGTGTCCCGCAGGCAAGTGTCCTCAGTGTCACACTCTTTGCCCTGAGCATCAACGGCATCACCTCGGTGCTGCCGGAAGATGTTCTCGCTACGCTCTACGTGGACGACCTTTCGATCTCTTTTGGCGCGGCCCAGATGCCAACTCTGGAACGTCGACTCCAACAGGCATTGAACCGCGTCTCTCGCTATGCCGAAGCGCACAGGTTTCGGTTTTCTTTGTCCAAGACTAAGGTAGTGCACTTCTGCCGCCATCCACGGCTTCACCCCGACCCAGATTTGTTTCTTAATGGGGTGCGGCTGGATGTGGTTGAGTCGCACCGTTTCCTTGGTCTTGTATTCGACCGACGCCTCACCTGGGAGGCTCATATTCGCAGCCTTAGGGTCTTTTGTACCCGCGCCATGGACATTCTCCGTTCCGTGACGTTCAGCGCTTGGGGCGCTGATAGGGCTACCGCCTTACTTTTTTATCGATCCTTTGTTCGCTCGAAGCTCGACTACGGATGCGAGTTTTATGCATCCGCAGCCGAGCGTTTATTGCGGAAGGTGGATTCGATCCACCACACCGGCCTTCGCCTTGCGACCGGTGCCTTCCGCTCTTCCCCCATTGAGAGCCTGCTGGTCGATGCTGGGGAGATGCCACTCGTTCTGCGCCGCGTGCAGTGCATCACTCGCCTGTACGCGCGAGCCCGGCGCCTCCCTCAGTCGCCAACAGCTCTCACTGCATCCGCAGCTGATCTCGATGGTGCCTATGCCGCCGAGAGACGCCAGTCATACCCTAAGCCCTTTGGGTTTAGGGCCAGGAAACTCCTTCCAGAGGTAGATATAGCTCTCGGGCCGGTGGCGCCCCTGGTTCTGCCCAGGACCCTACCCTGGAGGGTACCACATTTGGCTATTTGTCGCCACGCCTCTGCTCCCAAAGCTTGTACTGCGCCGGTTTGGAGACCGGATTGTGATCTATAGCGACTCACAAAGCGCCCTGAGTGCTCTCGGGGCATTGGAATCTCCGCATCCCCTGGTTCGCGATATCCGTGACGCCACGGTTTTGGCGAGCCGGGCAGATGTCGAGATTATCTTCTGCTGGGTTCCTGGACATGTAGGAATTGCGGGGAATGAGCGCGCCGATGAGGGCGCCAAAGAGTCCGCGAGGACTCTGCGACCGGACCAGCGTTTCGCTCTTCCTCACACCGACTACATGGCAGGAATACGGGCAGCTCTTCGGACTGCTTGGCAAAGAAAATGGGAGACGGTCGAAGGGAACTTAAAGTTGCGTGCCATTGCGCCGCGACTGTTCCCATGGACCTATCCCCCAATGCCGCGGCGGCTTCAGGTTGCTTTCTGTCGTCTCCGAATCGGACACACTCGTGTGACGCATCGCTATCTGATGGAGCGCTCGCCTGCGCCTTATTGCAACGACTGCGTCGTCCCCCAGACTGTTCGGCACATTCTTGTCGAATGTCCCAGTCTGGGTGATCTTCGCGCACGATACCTGTCCCAGTACCGGGATGGGCGGGGTCGCTACCGCCTGTCCCTTGTGCTCGGGACAGATTCGTGCACATTGACTTGTTGACTTCTTGGGGGAGGCCGGCCTTCTCCCTATTATTTAAGCAAGGTTTGTTTGTTTTGTTTTGTTGTTTTTTTGTTGTTTTTTTTTGTGTTTTTTTCCTTTAGTTGCACGCTCCTGCGCCGGGGGGACCTCTTCCCGACGCACCAGCTTGCTTCCTTTCCCCCTTTTGGGATGTTGTTTTTTTTTCTCTCTTTAATTTTATTTTAAAGTAGCCTAGAACTAGGCCAGTTTTAATACGGCGACTAATGCCCAAGTAGGCAGTCGCCAGATGATCTCTTAAAAAAAAAAAAAAAAAAAATTCCATCGTGTTTGGTCGAGTGTAAGACGATACACAAATTCCATTTGAGTGAAATTCGCAGGGAGAGGGGGAACTTTTCTTTTTTGTTTCTTTGCGGGCAGCCGTGTCTTCACTAAAGAAGAAGCTATTTCGTGCCGAGGTGTGTTAAAAGGACTAGGGGAAGGTTCTTCCAGGATCCTTTTCCCGTTCACCAGGAAGGTGAGACCACCATACTCAACCCTGTGTCCGTGGTGGAGTCCTTCGCAACCGCTTTATTCACAATCTGCAGCCTGCACGCTACTCCGCCAGAATTTAGAGCACGTCTCAAGGTTACTTAGGTCCGTTGCCTGGACCTCCCCTGTAGAGGCAGAGAACTTTTTAACGACCTATTTTCGCCAAGCGAGTTCGTTGCATTCTAACCTTATTTCATGCCTGGATACCGCCCCTGTTCGGACCATATCCCATACCCCATGCTTCGACACCCGGGTGAACAAAACGCATTTCTCTTAGCTTTGTTCGTCAGGATCTGGACGTAGGGTATCTTCCAAGATTTCTAGGGAATGGCCACCTACTTGCTTTTCTCCATCTGGTTTTCGCCCAAACTCTCTAACTTCACGTGTGTGCAAGCTGATGGAGAAATTGGTTAAAGTTAATTAGGCTATCGCGTTTTATTGGACAGCGGACGTCACAGGGTAGATTTCACAAGTTCCACTTCGCGTCGTATGCTGTTTCGGCTGGAGAAAGCTACCTGCAACACCTTCCTTAGTAGCTTGCACTTCGTGACTATTTTCTGATTTGGAGAAAGCCTATGCCACCACATGTCGATGAACTATTATGGAGCCCGTTCAGATTATGGAGGCAGTTGAAACGCCTGCCTTCCAATATTTGTTATCATAGTTCTTAGGAAATAGTTGATTCCGCGTACGAGTACGGGAGCTCCATCCGGTCAAATATGACAGGAAATGTCTACAATGTGGCTACAATGTGTATCGCATATATCTTGTCTCACTAGAGCCGTGTTGGTGTACGCAGTTAACTCCAAGTGTGAAAGGGGAGTTGATTTCCATGATGTCTTCCCTCTGTTTGAAGCCGCCCTGGCTCTTCCTGTTGCTACCCGAAAGATGAAAAAGTTCGCGGAATTTTTTATAGCTTGAAAGCAATCTGGTTAAAACTATATAAAACATTTCAGAAGGTGTCGCTAGGTCTTTAGCTTGCTGTTAGTCACTTGCAATCAGTTATGCACAGATTATTATGGAGTACAGACCCTCTTTAGAAAAGCTATGATAGTTTTTATTGTTCTCCATTTGTATGCAGACCCCCCCCCCCCTTTCCCCCAAGCTCATTCACCATTTCCACATATGCTATTTATTTTTTTTTTCGCTCTCTCCGCTCCTCGGGAGAATCCAGAAACCTTTATTATTTTTCTTCAGGAAATGTTTTGATGTACTTTGCGAACAATCACTCCCTTTCATCAAATGCTCAAAGCTCATAAATCTTCTTGATCTCGTGCCTCTTTTGTTGTGCAAGTTTCAGTCCCGAGGCTGTCTACACCTCGCAAACCATGCGTTGTTTTTCAAAATGATTGCACTTGGTTGAGTTTTGTTTGGCGCACGTGGTGTCGAGTGTGTAAAAGTTAGTTTACCATCTACGGTACGTGGGTTTTTGAAATTGAATATGCAAATTGTCGTCGTGGGGGTGGGACGGGGGATATCTACTTTACAACACCGAAATATTCATCATTTGCACGAGGTCATCCTAACACGCATGGATTGTTGTTTATTTATGTAGTGAGCAAAAGTCGACCTAATTGATATTCACACACTGTTGACGGAGACTAAAATACAAATGGGTTACAGATCCCGCTAAAAAGTGCTTTATCCAGTTCCTGCTAACCACGGCCGTCTTTTTACCTCCTGGCCCTTCGGCCCCGGCAAAATTATGACCCCGGTCGGTCTATACCACAAAGGCGGAGATTCCATTAACCGCCTCACGTCATCATATAATCGTCTGCGTTATGGTCTCAAATTCACACTCCCGTATACTGATTGCTTCATAGTTGCTACGCAGGGTTCGCTCACTCTTCCTCGTTTATTTGTAGTCGCTTCCAACTGATCCATAAACTCATTTATATACTTCTCACAAATTATTGCATCACCTCACTCCACCTGGAGATTTTCAATTACTTATTTTCCATTGTTGTAGTTCAAAGGTTGAGGGATTGAGCCATTGCAAGGCAATTTAATAGGATCAGGTGGGCATGGAGAATGGAAACTATTTGAGTTCTTAAAATTCTGAACAGTTCTGACAATGCTAGAAAGGAAAGAGTTCTAGAATTGGACGTCACGAACGGGACAAAGAGCAATGTATGGAATGGAGCTTACGGGCGCAGTCATAAAATCCGACTAGTTTGACCTCTCTATAACTTTTCACGAACCGTCTTGATGGTTGGTACCACAAAAAAGATCAAATTTTACAATTCGAATGGACCATCTAGGCTCGGGCCCCTATTTATTAAAATATCTTTCCCGGAACGGAACTTTGTTTTTACTATCAAATAACGGCGGAACTTCTTGGGATATGGGGAGTGAGGGGAGGGAAGGGGGTAGTGAATTATATTGGATTTATTTGTGAGGATGTGTTGTATTACGATTTTAATTAAGGTAAAGATATAAACAGGATTGGTTTTAGGTGGTGTTGCATATTTTAAGATGGAGAGAGCACGTGGATGATTATTCCTCACAAGAGCACAAATTAAGTGAAATGGCTCGTAATGAACGTCGATGGACTTGCTGGTTGTTGGAATGACTGGCAATGGGATATGATTACTCTTCTCTTACCCTTCTTTATTAGCCGTTTCCCTGCTAAATGAAGTAGAGCCTTGTCGGGTGCGGTTAGTCGACGAACGGAATCCCGATTTTGGTCCACTTATTACCATGTATTGACCCTTGGTTCGGGTCCCACGTTAAACTCTAGTTCCCACGGAGTATTAAAAGCTCTCTAAAAGAGTTAAGATCGGTAGTAAAACCAACCTCAACTCCTCTGTAGCGCCACTGAGTTTGGGAGCGTGCTCGAAAGATGGCTCTGTATGAGCTGATTTATTAAGAAATTAGAGTAGGTTTTTAGTTACGCTTTTAATGACCTTGTGTGAGCGAGTTTGTTCGTGTGCGTCTTTTTACATGTACGTACATTACAGACGATTAATGCGGGGCGCCGAAATGTTACACTTTCATGTGGCTTTAGACTTCGACCTTTGCCTCGCTTTGGCGTCCTCTCGTAATAGTGTCTAGCAGAGCTTTCCTTTCAAAAGGGGGGCGGGGTAATTGCATTCCTGGACGGCAGGTTCGTTTGACGCTCCAAATAGTCGCTATCTCTGCCTGTGCTACACATCTTCCATTTTCCTAACTCTAACATTTACCTCTTTTCAACATATTTCTGGTCTAGAAAATGGTGAAGTTAGCTGAATGAAAGTGTGAAGAAGGTACCTCGTAGTCAAAAGAGACTATGCAATGACGGGGACTCGGGAGGCGAGCTATGGAGTAGTGAGAATGGAGGGGAAAAGGGACAAAAAGAATAAAAATAATGCACTAGTACAGTAATGGCCAAAAGTTTGCATCATAATTTGAAGGTGAAATATACAAAACCCATTCTATTAATAAATACAATCGATTGATGCGCGCAGTCAATATATAAAACGACACCCCTTGTTCTTCACGACTTCTTCCATTCAATTTGGCGTGCTGGAGACTAAACTTATGATGATACCTTGACTGATGTATGTCTGTTCAATGAGGACCCGCAACTACTCACAATTGCATGACTTCTGTTTATTACCTCGTAAGGGGTGCGGCGATTTGTCTTCCTGGCTGCCCTGTTGACGGAATTCAGCCCCCTGTCCGGCCTCAGCTTAGCCTCTTCTCCTTTCACACAGCCTGCGTTTCTACCCTACTTCCTCACTTTCCCTACAACCTCTCCTTCAACTTTCTCTGGTCGGCTTCTAATTTCACACAAACACCTTCCTCACATACCTCTTTCTCTCTCCTTTCAATCTCTATTGATTTTACGCCCAGCCCAAGGTGGAGCCGCCATGCCAAAGGGTTGCCTGGCCACTAGGCGGAAAGATGTAGTCCTAAATGGCGGCACTTAGTTCTGCCGGCCCCGTGTTCACCCCTCGCAGAGCGGGCTACTGCGAGGGTTGATTAGCGTTTGCTTCCCGTATAATGAATAGGGTCCCCATACCCGATGATGAGAATAAAAAAAAATGGAGCCCCCCCCCTATACTCTCACAGGGGGGGGGCTCCATTTTTTCATTTGCCTACGGGTGTAGGGGACTGCCGTTCCCCCCTTCTCTGGAGATACTCTCGGGTGCCCCCCCTCTTTCCAGCGGTAGTCCCCCCTTTACTTTCCAAGGGGACTGCCAAGAAAGGCCACTCTGGGTGGAGCGGGACGATAGGACCAACCCCCTTAGGGGGAGGAGGGAAGACAGGACTCGTTGGCCTCTTCCCTCCAAATACATGCGCGCTCGAATTTTGAGCTAAGAGGGGGTCACCCTACGTGCACCTCTCTCTTACCCGACCAAAGACGATGGGACCTGTGATGTCTTGGGGGGGTGAGTGGTCACATGGAGGCCCCCCTAAGATGGACATGGTCCCTGAGGCAACCCAGTCCCAGACGGTAGGACCTTCCATAGGGACGAACCTGAGCTCGGTCCGCCCCTGTGCAAGGTCCTGTTCAGACGGCACGGGTATCCAAGGCTGTACAAGGAGAGGAGGAAACTCCTCGTCCGGCTGGTGCCCCTTCTCCATCTCGGAGAAGGTTCTCGCTAAGGCCGGTCCATCTGGTCCGGGGGCTCCTCCCGGGTTCATTCCTCACCGTACTCTCCAAAAAAGAAAAAGACGAAGACTCTGAGATCCTCTCCTTCCGCGGGAGCCGCGGAGACGGACAGGGCCGCTGTCGTTTCGGTAAGCGACCGATCCAAGATCAGCACGTCCGGTCCTGTTGCTCCCTCGAGTGGGGAGTCCCAGAGGAAGACGAAAACTTCACAGAGTGGAGCCTCGATTACGTCGGGGCCCCTCATTCAGGGGCTACCTGCCGTTTTCGACCCCGCTGGCTTCAAACGTTCCCTTGTTATTCGCTCCAGTGATGCCAGCATGTTGGATATGGGCAATATGATCCACCAGATAAGAGCTCTAGCTAGTGTAATTCGTAGAGAGCCGAGTCTGGGTGATCTTCGCACACGATACCTGTCCCGGTACCGGGATGGGCGGGGTCGCTACCGCCTGTCCCTTGTACTCGGGACGGATTCGTGCACATTGACTTGTGGACTTGTTGACTTTGGGGGAGAGGCAGGGCTTCTCCCCTTTATTTAAGGTTCTTTTTGTTGTTTTTCTGTTGTTGTTGTTTTGTAGGTTGCACTCTCCTGCACCGGGGTGAGGGGGACCTCCCCCCGCTGCCGGAGATTGCTTCCTGGTTGTTAAGTTTTTCGAATTTATATCATTGTTACGTTTTCATATTTTTATTTAAAGTAGCCTAGTTCTAGGCTGTCGTGTTTTTCGGTGACTTATGCCCATGTGGGCAGTTGCCAGATGGGCTCTGTAAAAAAAAAAATACGTAGAGAGCCGAAGGTGACCCGTTTCTCGGACCGCAGCTTTCTGGCGAATGCGTCGAATACCTCCGAGGCGACCATGATTAGTGCCATTTGGACACTTAATGGCACGCCTGTGAGTGTGACGCTGCACTCTACCATGAACTTCATAAAAGGAGTAGTTTATGCGAGGGTTACCCGAAGTGTGTGTAATTTGCTCCAAGGCCGCAAAAGATAAGTCCAAATCGTGTGTGGCCAAGGGGGTCAATTGCGGATAGCAGCACCCCGCTTCTTTGAAGCAATGTGGTGCGTATCTCCTTGAGAAAGAGTTGGTCCTATCGCGCTCGGCGCTGCCTGGGACGTCCTATGACTCAATGTTGAGAAAGACACCCTCTGCTAATAAATCCAGGCCTACGAGCACGGTTTTTTTGCGCATCTATTATTTAAGGAAACTCTTCTGAGGGTTTTACCCACCCTGAGCGTTTTCCTGGTAGAGCTGGCGGCACAAAGTTTTCAAACCAAGCCTCGGCTAAAACCAGGGTTCCCCTCCTTTCCTCCAGAGTGACCGTTTGACGTAAGGTGAAACGGCCGAGTACCTAATCCGGTTCGTTAGATCCACAGGAGTCAACACTGGTGAAGAGGGCCGTGATGTCATCTCGCGGGGTTCCTAAAGCTCCTACCCCCCCACCCCGAAAGAAGGACAGCACTAAAGGAGCTTCGGCTCATTTGCCCACACCATGTGGTAGGCTGGGTGGATTGGAGACGGTGGATCCTCGAAAAGAGGGTCCCCCCCGCCTCCGAAGCCGCCCTGCTTGCCTAAGGTTTCGAGGCGGAGGGAGGAAAAGAATCGCATGGCGAGCTCATCCTTCCCCTATAAGTCCTCGAAGGCGACAGCGCATTCAGCGCATTGTCCGGACAAGAGCGCCTGGAGTTCCTCCTCCGGGTAGCGTGCGGCCATTCCCGTGAAGGTCTTCGAATAGGGCCCCCGCATCTTCGAGCTACGCCTGGAGGGCATATTTCTTCAATGGAGTTGCCGCGGACACGGGGCAAACTGGGAGGAGCTGCGGAGGCTCGTCTCGCCCATTTCCCGTTAGCTATCCTTTTGCAGGAGACCGTGCTGGGTGCGTGACCCCTGCCCACCGTCCCGGGGTATATGGGTGTTGCGACCGACCCCACCACCACCACAATGTGGGCGCCTGATGGGAGGATACGCAATTTACAGCCCGCATGGTCTTTATTCTTCTCTTTGCTTTAGATATCTCCTTTCAGGCAGTAGCTGTGCAACCTCATCTGCATTAGAGGTATACTATTATTTACGCGTACATTTCACCGTCAGCCGACTTCGACGCGGGGAATTTACGCCGCGTCCTGGCACGGTTACCGATTCCATTTCTTTTGCTTGGTGATCTAAACGGCACACACTCCCTCTGGGGAGACTACTCGATTAATCCCGGTGGTCAGGTCCTTACTGACCTGATCGACAAGCTGGAGAAGGGTGTCCGAGATGTGAACGAGTTCACGCATCACTGCCCACGATCAGCTTTATTTTGCTGCCTCGATCTATCTTTGTGCTCTCCTGATGCACAGCCTGATTTTGGGTGGGGGAAGGTTGATGACCTCCATTTTAGTGATCACTTTCGTATTCAAATATCATTTTGTGTGCTGCTACCGCTCGAGAACCCGGGCGCAGTTGTCTGCATTTCAGGAAATGACTGATTTATCTATCTCAGTCGAGGAGTTTAGGTCGATTGATGAGGCCGTTAAGTTCTTCTCTAGCAACCTTATCGCCGTGGGTCTAGCTACTATTCTTAGAATGTCTGGCGGTTTCGCACGCTGACCACTCCCGTGGTGGTTAGCGAAGTGTGACACAGCCCTCAAACGGTAGGGTTGTGCCTACATGCGCTATTAGCGCCCCTCGAACGACTTAACTGTCGGTGAATTTCGTCGGGCTAGGGCAAGGTTCCGTTTTATTTTGAAACACGCCCGCCGCTCTTCTTGTCGGGGATACGCCTTTTCACTTAACAGGGAGGTCTCCCTAGCAGAGATGTTGAGGCGATTCAAAAGGATTCGAGGCAAGTTCTCGCAGGACCTCCCCTCTCGTTCTCCAGGAGGATGGTACCGCAATCTCGGACCCCACGTCCGTGGCTGAATCGTTGGCGACAGCATTCTCTAGCCGAGATGCTGCTCCGCCAGCATTCAATGCGCGGTGTGTTGTCGCGGAAGGACGCCGATTGGACTTTACCTCTAGAAGCGGAGAACCCTACAACGAAGGGTTACTCAGTGAGTTATGTTCTGCTCTTGCTTCGTGCGCGCCACCGCCCATGGTCTGGAAGATGTCCCGTACGCCATGCTTCGACACCTCGGTTAGCGAGGCATGGCCTTTCTGTTAGATTTGTTCAACCGGACCTGGGTAGATGGTATCCTCCCAGATTCCTGGCTAATCGGTACTGTGCTCGCTTTTCGCAAATCGGGGAGAGATCACTCTACCCCGGCCGATTTTCGCCCAATCTCTCTAACTTCCTGCGCGTGCAAGTTGATGGAGAAATTGGTAAATGTTAGATTAGCCTTTTTTCTGGACAGCGGAGGCTATATGTCTTCTACACAGTGAGGCTTCCGCAAGTTCCGCACCACGTCGAATGCTCTGCTCCGACTAAAAAATGCCGTCTGCGAAGCTTCCCTCATAGACATCACTACGCCACGGTGTTTTTTGATCTGGAGAAGGCCTATGATACCGCATGGCGATATGGTATCATGGAGACGCTCCACACAATGGGGGCAAAGGGACACCTCCTAATACATATTTATATCTGAATTTTGACGAGATCGTTGATTCCGCGTATGGGTAGGGGAAGCCCTCCCAGGCCCAATGGAGCAACAAGAGGTTGTCCTGCAGGAAAGGGTCCTCAGAGTCGCCCTCATTGCCCTCAGCATCAACGGCATCACCTCCGCGCTGCCGGAAGATGTTCTCGCTACGTTCTGCGTGGACGACCTTTTGATCTCTTTTGACGCGGCCCAGATGCCAACTCTGGAGCGTTGACTCGAACTGGCATTGAACCGCGTCTCTCGCTATGCCGTAGCGCATAGGCTTCGGTTTGATTTTTCTAAGACTAAGGTCGTTCATTTCTGCCGCCATCCACGTCTCCATCCTGACCTAGACTTATTTCTCAATGGGGTGCGCCTAGAAGTGGTGGACTCGCACCGTTTCCTTGGTCTGTATTTGACCGACGACTTACCTGGGAGGCTCATTTGCAACCTTAGGGTCTCTTGTACCCGCGCCCTAGATATTCTTCGTTCCGTGACGTTCTGCACTTGGGGCGTTGATAGAGCTACTGCCTTACTTTTTTATCGATCCTTTGTTCGTTCGAAGCTCGACTACGGATGCGAGTCTTATGCATCCACAGCCGAGCGTGTATTTTGGAATGTCTACACGATCCACCACACCGACCTTCGCCTGGCGACCGGTGCCTTCCGCACTTCCCCCATTGAGAGCCTACTTGTCGATGCTGGGAGACGCCACTAGCTTTGTGCCGTGAACAGTGCATTATTCGCCTGTACTCGCGAGCCCGGGCCTCTCAGTCGCCCACAGCTCTCACTTCATCCGCAGCTGATATCGACGCTGCCTATGCCGCCGAGAGACGCCAGTCATACCCTTAGCCCTTTGGGTTTATGGCTAGGAAACTCGGGCCGGTGGCGTCCCTGGTTCTGCCCAGGAAGCCCCCTGGATGGTACCAACTTTGACTATTTGTCGCCACGCCTCTGCTTCCAAAGCTTGTACAGCGCCAGGAGTATTGCGTTCGACCTTTTTGGAGCACACTTAGTGTCACCCTGGATCCGTGCCAGTGTATACGGATGGCTCCAAGTCCCAAGAGAGGATCGGTTTCCACGCCGTGTCCCCTCAGTTTGAAGTCAGCGGGGCGACGCCAGAGCGCGCCTTCTTCTTGCCTTGTTTTCTTGTTGTTGTTAATTTTTAGCCCTTGTTCTTTTTAGCGTTGTTTTTTTTGTAGGCTAAATATTGTTATTTGTTACTTACATATTGTTATTTTTTTTCTTTTTCTTTTTTTTTTTCGTTTCTTTATATAGCCTAGTAGTGGCCTGCGACTTGTGCCCAAGGAAGTAGTCGCCTGATGGGCTCCTAAAATTTGAAAAAAAATAGATCTGTTTATCAACGGCTAGTTGTATTATCGCAGAAAAATTCTCTACTGGGTTCAATTCTATCAAATTTCCCAGCAAAGGTCCTATTGGTTCAATGTTATTTTCAGCCGAGAACTTATTATTGCTTTCCTTTGTGATAAGGATGCGCCATCTTGTTGAAAATACAGTTATCATTCCTAAACTGTTGAGAAAAGGTGTTAGTACCGTTTTTAGTTCATGGCAGTGTTCTTGGGCAAAAGAGTTGTTGCCCCAGTTTCTTTAGATGAGAAGCAGCCCCTGACCCGGAGAGTGTCCGGATGTTTCACCCCGGGGACGACACAAGACTCGTGAAAGCGCTCCACTTTTCTCTTCCTAACAAGGTATTTGCTAGAAGTTCCAAACAAGCAGAAGGGAGCTTCATCAGAGAATATCACTTTGCCCCACTCTTGAACAGTCCATTGTTTATATTTCCTACAAAAGGGGAGCCTATCCATAAGGTTCTTCTTGGTTAGATAAGGCTTTTTTGCAACCTTTTTCGACTTGAAACTTTTGTCGAAACGTCGCCGCCTCACCTACGCACCGAAGCGTTAACACCAGTTTCTTTCCACTCGTGAGCACGCTTGGCCCTTACCAGGAGGTGATCTTGGCGTTCATTTGAAGCTCTTGGGCGTCCAGAAGACTTCTTCACTGGAGCTTCACTAGTCTTATTAAAGTCAGCAATTATCGTAAAGATAATACCTTTAGCACCCATCTATCTCCTTCCATTTCAGGCCACTTTGGTGCAAAACAACAATGGTTCCACACTTTTATTTAGAAAGAACCATTTTTGGAATTGAAAAAAGATTCAAACATTTATTTGTACGAAAAATATAATGAAGTAAATTATAGTTACCCAACATTATCCATTTAAGCCATATTTGTTATCGTTTTACCCTTTTGATCGAATAGCAAAGCTCCAGGGACTGAAACTCACCTCCTATAGGAACAGGACCAGAGCGCGATTTTGGATTCAGCGAAGGAATTTATTTTTTTTTAGTATTTTTGAAGTGCTGATTTTTTTAATAACCCTGCAATAATTTAAATATTATAATAAGTATTCCTATCACGTTAATTTAAAAATACAAATAAAGAAATAAAAATATATATTACTCACAAAACCTTTGGCCACTACTAGCATGGACATTGCTCTACTTGCAATTAGTCGTCCCGGTCCTAATGCCTACTGCAGGATCTGCGGCTTTATATCTTTTACACAGTTCATTTCCTCCTTGACCACTTTCTATACATCTCTCTCCTTGCATGATACGACCTTGCTGCTATTACGCTTTAATTTCGAAAGGAAAAAACAACAAGACTGCGCATCACTTGACAGAGATTCTCAACGTTCATCAAGAGAATTTACGAAGACCTACATTTTCACTATTCAGCTTTCAAGATTGAGGGTAGGTGAAGAAATCCTCCACGCATCAAGACCACTGAAGTAACCAGCCTCGCTTGAAGTATCGTGGGCGAGTGCGCGCACCCGCGCGCGGGCGGATCTTTCGTCCAAAGGCAGCAGCACACCTCGTTATCTTATAACTTCTCTGCCAGTTGAGGCCTGTAGTGACCCCCTGTTTCTGACGTATCCGAACCCCTGAAGGAAACCCTATAGGGGGCGCGAAGAGGGGGGCCCCAGTAGCGGGCGGAGTGGTCAGGACCGGCAGGTGGGCCCTGTTTAGACACTTATTCTAGGTAGGGCAGAGAAGGTGAAAGGAGTATAAAGTAATAGGGACACCATTCGGAGAGGAGCTTGGTAGGCTCCACGAGAAGGAAACACCCATAGCGGGCCGTTATGGACGACCCCAGAGGGGAGAAGAGGATCCCGCTCTGGGTGAAAGAGCACTGTTTTATACCCCCGAGAGAGAAGGTTTTCGAGACAATCTTCGCTGCCATAGGAGTTGCGTTCTGCCACTTGGTAGATCAGTCCTATGGCTACTTGGCAATTTCCGATAGCAACCAAGATGTCAACAATCTTCTCAGCGTGGGATCCCGAACAAAGCTCGACGAAATACACCTATTATTTATCAGCTTGGTGAGGCCGATCTGGCAGTACCCTGTCATTTCCATACATATGGCAAGCAAGAGTCAATTAAAAAAGGCACAAGCGGTGCAGAAAAAGGCACTGCGGTACATTTTTAATGTCAGTCTACTGGACTACATCCCCTCAGGCACACTTCACAGTCTTGCTGAGATCGAACCCCTAAACGTGACCCTACATAACAGGGCAAAGGCTATATGGAGGAAGATCTACGCATACATACCGGAAGAAGTTCTTCAAAGCATAAGACTACCCGAACTCGACCACCGTAATAGACACTACCGACGAGAATTTGGCAGCAGCCAACTGCGTACGCAGAAGGATGTTGTGCCACTGTATAGTTAAATATACTCCAGAAAAACGCTAACAACCAAATAGGACAACCAGCTGAACTATTTCATACATGATATCATGTATGTCTTTTAAGAAAAACAAACAAACGAAAAAACAAAAAATAAATAAAAAGATCCGTAGTGGACAAACTAAGCACAAAAAGATAAAAAATAAAAATAACTAACAAATAAATAAAAGATCCAAAAAGGACACACAATAGTTAAATATGACGTATGTGAAACACACATGTATGAAAACGCAAAAAATGAGTAAGCTCTTTGACACAATTCAAGCAAACCCGAAAACAAAGGCTTGAATGCTTCTATTATGATCAATAGAAACATGTTAAGACAAATGAAGATATTGCCACACGTACTGGCACACAAACCCTTCTACTAAAATACCACTTTTTCTAACTATACCCTCTCCTACTATCCCACACACTTTTTTCCTATCTTTTAATTTAAAAAACAAACTCAACAGCAACATTCTAACAGGATACGCATTCGGGACGAGGGGCGTTACATTACCCCAGGTTTTGTGTGTGTAGCAGGGGCTTTACTACTCGCCCTTTACCCGCCCCCACCCCTCTTTGGGTGTACAGGTACGGAAATGCGAAAATGGTACTTGATACTACTAAGGAAAAGAGCACAACGAGGATTTTTTTTAAAAAGTTGATTCGTAACGCTTGCTAAAATACCTTGTTAATATTTTTAAAGTCTGTTCACAACTTCTGCATGATTTCGTTCCATTTTGCCATTTCCTGTTGTTTTTTTTAATAGTTACTCTTTGGATTAGTCCGACACCATGGCCTCTACAGCTTGCAACCATGGTCCTGGCTGTTTAGTATTCCCCTCCCCCCCCGAGGATTTTAAATACTTTTTCTCAGCTGACCTCGCAGTCATTGGGTCTCATGAGAAAAAAACCAAAGCTCCTGCAGTTGAGTCTGATAGTTCCCGCGTCCAATCGAAGGGATCAGTTTCGTGGCCCTCGGTTTCACCCGTCCTACCACCTCCATGTCTTTACGAAGGCATGTTGAGCAAAAATATCGCCATATTCTTGGTGGGGTACGCACCAGAAAAATAATATTTTAGAAACTAATTTTTTTATTTAATCCTCAACCTTTACGCCTTCTTTTCCATTTCGACACTGGAGAACTGCATGTCTGCACGCCCAGGTCTTTATGACCTTCCCGTCCAACGCTTTGCGAATAGTCCGACTGAATATTTCAACAGCCAATGTGCATTACCTTACACTTATCCAAAGGCATCTGCTACGTAGCAAATCAACCAGCGAGTCTTGGCCATTGATCAAAAATCTCTGTGGCCTGACAAACAGCCAATCCCCTTCTTTTCTATTAATTCTTAATGACCCTACGGTGGGGTTCCTTGTCGGACGCCTTTGTAAAGCGAGCTTCATCATTTTGCATCGTTCTTCACTCAAGAAATAAGTCACAGAAGATACCTTGACTGCCTGATGAGATAATTACTGGACTCTCCTCAAAGACGTACTCTTAATTTCCTATCCGCCTTCTATAGGGCGAGTCGGGTAGGAAAGATTGAAGTCTCCTTAGATACCTACTTGTGCGAGAGCCTTATCTGAACCGCGCGGCTAACTCGGCGCAGGCTGAAGCTTAGCCCGGGACGGGTTAGATCCCGTGTGAGCGGTGGACACAAGTCAGGTGAAGCAAACACTGCTAGGGTATAAGGTAGGGAATACCGACTCGTCATCTGAAAAAGTCGACTAGAATAAACAGATATAACAGAAAGCTATATCTACCTCCTCTCTTTTCCTTCTCTTAGCCGATGAAGAAAAAGAAAAGAACCGGTTAGTAAGAAGATGGACACCACTAAACGGGTCCCTTTGCGCGTAGAGAAGGGCGCGCAAACACTCGACAGGACAAACGTATTCCGAATTATCTACGGGGAGCTCGGTGTAGTGCTAGTTAGGCTACTAGACTACACTAATTCCTACATTGCAATTTGCCAAAATGATCGATATGTGGATAAACTTCTTTCGGAAAAAGCTACGGACGAACTAACAAAGATTGGATTAGAGTCTAAAGTGTCCCCAAAAATAGAGGCCCAGAAGACATATACTGCCGTCAAATTGATCCCTGGATAGGAGACCATAACGCGGACGAGATAAAAGAGTAAATAGAGATAGCACAACCATAGTCAAAAGTCAAACAAGTAATAAAATTCATCAATCATGCAAACAATACAGAGTATTCACACGTTTTCAAAGTAATATTACGCGAAACGAATATGGCCGTGAAGGCGAGGGAATCAGGTATTCTCGCGTTTAATTTAAAAGTCACACATGATTAAATAAAGACAGGCGAATTCATTAGTATACAAACTTGCTTCAACTGTTATGCGCTGGAAAAGCACAACAGAAGGGACTGTCCGATAAAAAAGATTAAATAGTGTTCCGAGTGTAATGGTAAAAATCATACGTGGCGGGAATGTAATTCTCAGACAAAAAAAAAATTATTAATTGCAATGGAGATCATCGCACCCTGGCAATGGCATGCCCGATGAAGCGAGAACAAATCGAAAAGAAGAAATGAGAGGGCTAGAGCAGAAGAAGAAAAGCAAAACCTTACATTCGCTAAAGTGTTGAATGTAGTAAATCCGGGCTCATATTCACGCGAATTAAATCTAATGTTAAAAAACAATGGTTTAGAAGAAATGTGGTTTCCCGAGAACCCTCCATCAGCGGACATCCTGAGCGTCCAGTATAAACCAACAAAATTAGACAAGACCCCAGAACAGCAAAAGATCCTTAGCCACGAGA
Source organism: Ceratothoa steindachneri (assembly GCA_963969495.1). Classification (NCBI taxonomy): domain Eukaryota; kingdom Metazoa; phylum Arthropoda; class Malacostraca; order Isopoda; family Cymothoidae; genus Ceratothoa; species Ceratothoa steindachneri. The sequence goes on from OZ018331.1 coordinate 93,846,863, forward strand.
AAATCCCCGAGACCAACTAGGCAACAAATGGAGACCCAAGACTTAGGAAGATTACGCAAAAAAGACAAGAAGAAGGGATGGAGATAGAAGTCGCAACAGGCAACACCACCAATATGGATACCAACATAGCAAACCAAACCCAAAAAGGAACGAGCTCAGTTCCTTCTCCAAAATATGGGAAAGAAAGCGATGAGGAACAACAAAGCTTCAACCTAAAGATTTACGCCTCTGAGGAAAAACCCTTCCCCGATAAAAACGATGATCTAGTACAAGGTATAAAAAAGGGACACAATAAATACGAATACGAAGGCCCGTATACAGAACGCGAGGTCTTCACAATAATTACAGCAGGCAACTTAGAAATCCCGCAGGATCTATTTTATATGCTAAAGAAAGAAGAATTCAAGAAAAAAAAGAAGTGGAAGAACAAAATCGCCCATTGAGCGTGAAGCGTATAAAGCAGAGAGAAGAGGAAGCCGGGAAGAAAGAAAGCATAAATAATGGCCCACCAAAGAAAATTAAAAATAATATGCCACAACGTAGCTGGATGGAATGAGAAGAGATTCTCTCTGAGCAATGCATATCTAAAAGAAGACCTGGATATCATTCTACTAAACTAGATCAACATCGACTAAGAAATAAACAAAATCAATATGTTTAATATCTCGGTGGAACCCTTCCTCATGTTCGTCACTAATATCACCCATATTAGATGTAAAGAAATCTAGATACGAATGCAAGAAATGCATCTTAAGAGACATCCGACCCCCCATTCGTTGATAGGCCTTTAGCATTAGGTCCACTAGTTCTTCATAGTTTTCAGCCCTATAATTACCAAGGAGGTTCTGCACTACATGGAAAAATCAATCCCATGCTTACAACCCAAGTAAAGTTAGTTTATTTCTGAACTCCCTTTCACGTATCAATCCTCTGATCTCCGGCTCTACAAAAACGCCAGCTTTATTAAGTTTAGCATCGGTTTTCTTTGCACCAAATTTCTCTTTGAGATACTGGAATCAATCAGAATTATGGGCCATTGCTTTAACAAAATTCGTCATAAGGCCAAGTTTTATATGAAGTGGTGGAAGGTAGATCTTCTGTGGATGTACCAAAGGCATGTGCTTCACATTGTATCGGCCAACTATGTGTTCTTCTCTTTCGGGCCACTTTTTGACAATATAATGATTCCTGTCGTCACGGCTGTTCCATAGGCATAAGAAGCACATATTATTTGTATATCCTTATGATGCGAGTAATGAACACCTTCTAAAATAAATTTCATTGAGTCATATGTCTCTATCATCCCAACAATAAGTGCGACAGGAATTGAAGGTTTTTTGTTACCATTGTGTAGCAACACAGCTTTGAGGCTAGCAGTGCTTGCATCGATTGATAGTCTCCATTCATCAGGTAAATGCTCGTTTCCTAGCTGATTCATGAGGCCATTAACATCAGTACAGAAACAACCATCATCTTCTTCTTTATAGAAGGCAGCTAAGGCCTCATGGCGTTTACGGAAAGTAGATATTTTTGCACCTTCCTCTAAAAGATTCCATTGCTGTAGTCTGGAACCGAACTGTTCTGCGTTCTCCTTTGACAATGACAAATCCCTCACCAAATCATTCAATCTTTCTTGATTTATCGATTGGATATTCTTTTCCTTAGAATCATCCTCATGCATTTCATCGTCATTGTTATCCTCCTCTTCAGGCGATGAATCATCATCTTTACCTGCACTAGCTGATGGAGAAACTGGGATTGGCATTTCCATATTATGGGGGACTGGTTTTATAGCTGATTTACAATCAGAATATTCCATTTTTGGCTTGTTCTTATTTAAGAATCCCGCAATATTTGTCATAAAACACTAGCAATCAAAAACATGATTTGTTGGCTCACACCACACTATTGGTACAGCAAAAGGCATACCCTTCCGTTTGACATTTAACCACTGTGTGAGCCCCATATAACACACAGTACAAGATTTTTGAGGTGCCCAGGGCTTGTCTTGGTCACAACTTTACAACCAAAATAATAATTGTATGCAGTTTTCACTCTTTTAGCTAAATTTTTCCGCTGGTTGCTTAGAGTATATTTTCCAGAGATATAACAAAAGTTGTCTGGGCTATTTATACATCCTCGCCGATTCATGTTTTCAACTTAGTTTGTATATATCCTGTTATATACTTTTTGTACTTTCTTATTTCATTTACAAATTAATTAAGAGATAAATCTGAAAGAAAAATGCAATTAATCGCTGTATGTAAAGGCCGTTTCAACACCACTACTATAATGGCTAAATTCGACAACGTGATAAAGCAGGAGTGCAACGCAGGAACCAAATACAGACACCACATCCTCTTACTACGGTAGCCGAAGCAACACTGCCCATATGTGTAACTAAAGAGTATGTGTGTAACTCAGGAACCTTACGTGCTAGAACAATTCTGATTACAGATTTGGAATCAGCATACTCGATTTAGTATAAATCACAAGCTAATACCCAAGTAGCAAAATCATTGTTGACTAGTGTAATGAACGAAGACGAAAAAAGAGCGATCGAAATCCCACATAACCACAGAATTCATAACCGCGGAAACTTTAGAAGCGGTAGACCCGATTCGAGGGAAGAACTGCCCCTAAGATATACTGCGAAGTGAGATTGCAGAGTCAATACAGAAATCATATATTAAAGAAATCCGCAACAAATAACAAGACAAAAACGTGAAATATTGAAGAACTACAGAGTCGCGAGAGCCCCATTAAAGAATGGAGAAGTCTAATAAAGAAAAATAAACAATAAGAACCAAATAGATGGCTGGTCACCCAGCAACTAACTCTAACTCATTTCTCATCACAATTTTGTCCTAAACAACCCTATCTACTATACTATGACTATACACTTTTACTACATTTTTCAAGACGTAAGATAAGTTTGTTGATGGTTTGCTTAAGTCCCAAGGAGACGCGGGCTTCTCCTAGTATTGTTTCGGTGTTGATTTTTGTAGTCCTTTTTTTATTATATTTTAAATTTTTTTTCGCTGGCTTTACCCCTTTTTCGGCCGCCAAACGAGATCCTAAAAGAAAAAATAAATACCTGTACTGCCGCGATCACCCTTCTTGTGAATTGGAGTAACGTCGGTCATCCGCCAGTCCAACCGCATTTCTCCACTCTCCATTGATGCATTGAAGAACTCTTGGGGATGACAGGCTACATCGTCCTATAACAACTAGGATGCGCGAAAGGAAACCGTCCGGACCCGCCTATTTGATAGAGAGAGCTAAAAAAGAAAAACGCCTTCGCGATACAAATTTTTTCCGCTGGCAACGGGGTCAATCGAGACCCGAAAGGTTATTTTAAATAAAAGAAAATAACTTGGCATCTGTGTCAGAATGTTTGTTGTAAAAGTTACGTTAAGAAAGTATAGATGTGTGGGAATTACTACATAACAATAGTGTCGAGGGTTTAGTGAATGGGTAATCCCAGTCCCACTTCCTGGACATATATTTTATTACCGCACCGAGGTGAAGCAGAGGTTAAGTGTATCCAATACACCTATACCTTAGCGACTTTCGGTGAATAAGAATAACCCCGGTGCGTACCCCTTTTTATAAAAAACTAAGATGATGATCCCCTGAGTGTGTTCTCCACTCAGTAAAAGCCAACCATGGGTGGGTCGGTGGAATATTGAGATTAAGCCGAGTGGATTGCTTAATAATTGCCAAAGGATCGTCCAAATTAGTTAAACACACATATACAAAAATAATCTTTAATGTACATGAATATTGAAATAAGCAACAGCGTATATAAATATAAATAGGATTAATCTTGCACTGAATAAATAAGTCTACAAAATGACGTGGGGATTACTTGCAGATTACTCACTGGGATGTTTGCGTCTTAATGACACCAGACAGAACGAAGAGAATATTATTATTGAGTTAAACACTGAATTAAGTAAGCACTTCTAATATTCGAGGGTATGGCCTCGGGATGAGAATTCCAGTTCACAAATAAACTGGTGAAGTTAGGAGAGGGGATAATTCAATTAACGATACCTTTGAGTTCGTAAGTATTTTTGAAGGGGGCGGTGAAGATCTTCTTCTAGTGACTATGATCGCACATAGTCCGGCCGTCCGAGGTTACCGAATGAGAGGGTAATCCTAGACCGGTGATATACTGATCCTATGCCGGATCACGAAGGTGAGCCAAACTGTGACTCAATCGGACTTCTTCCTCGAAGTACCTGTCCGATTAATCGGCTCCTGGAGTGGGTAGCCAAAACTGATTACCTAGCTACGTCTAGGGTAATACGCAGAGGGAGGTCCTGTGTAACCTCAACCTCTGAAGAGGGGGCGGGTTGCGAGAAGTTTGGCACCTACAAGTACCGTGATGGCAACAACCAATTCCCCGAGAAGTTACTTCCTTGCAGCGGGTGAACGGTTTCTTATGTGGATCGAGTTTCACACAAACTCGACGTAGGTCCAAGGGCTTCTGCATGATTCCAGGGAGAAGTCTTCCTTTTATTTCTCTCACGAGCAGAATCGAGGGGGAGAATCGAATTCGCGTAAAATCCGTATTGTCGCGCGAAAGACCTTTTTTCATCTTTGGGTTGACGATATGTCATTCACGGCTTCGAGCCATCTCGGATTTTACGGCGGTGCGAAAAAGGGGCGACGGAGAATTCGAGGCGAGAGGTGCGTTTAGGGATACGAGAAGGCGCGTAGCTTTGTGTCGGAGTGTTTCTGCGTACACTTATGTACGCGGTATTTAGACTTCTACAAATAGTAACCGTAAGATCGCGCCCATTTTTTATCTCAGGTCTGTACGTCGAAAGCTTTGCATTATAACGCTTTTTCGATTTGATATTCGATTATCTGTCCCCGTCATTTTGAATAAAAAAAAAGCTTGCCATTAGTTTTCTATGTGTTGTGTTTCGGTATTTTTTGCAATCAAGGAGGTCATGTTCGTACTTCAGTGGGCCCATGGGGGTCTTTGTGGGGAATATGTTCTTAAGAGGTATTTAATATACCTATTATGAAATGCTATCGCTTATTATTATGGAATACTGCATAGCAGAGTGGAAACACCTCTTCGCATTACGGCGAAGTTGAACCATATACCGTGTAGTCGCCGTATGGAGTCCTCTTTGGGCTCTAGTTCACGACTGCTGCCAATACGTTGTAAAGATACCCGTTGTTCGGACCCCCCGTTAGACTGTTGCTCCCCACTGAGAAATAAAAAAGTTCAGATTCGGGGGTATACCGATTACCAAAGTTTTTATTATTTTTGTCGTTTCTGTTTAACAATTTTCTTCATCTATATTTTCTCTCTCATTTTTTTCCAATGAATGAAAATTCTCGCGTTTTTTTTTGTATCTATTTTCATTTAAAATTTCTTTATTCTAGCTTTGTTTTTTCGAGTCGTTTATTATTTGCTTATCCCCATTTCTTTACAGTTAATTGGACCTTTCCACGTTAGATTACACTAGTTTCCTATTCGTTCTAAAAAAATACCAAACCTACCACTATCCCCTTCATCAAGTAGGTTCTCCCTGAATGGGCTATCTAGATCTCTTTTCCTAGGGACGAATATAAATAACACTTTCTTCCTTTTTTATGTGCTAAATTAACACTAATAACATAAATTCCTGACTTTGCTACTGACAATTTCTCCCACCTTATCTCTAACCCAGCATCCTAACTTCCTACCGACCCAACACCCGTTATTCCCGTCCGCGTACACTCCCTTTAAACCCTTTTCGGAGGAAATTATATTTTTTTAAATAAATTGTATACAAGAAAATGACCCAAGGAAGGCGATGACCTCAAAGGATCTTCTGAGATACGGAGACGCGAGCGAGTCCAGCTAATTAGACCGAATTCGAGCGTGAGGCCGAAGATATTTCGGCAAACAGTGCGTCAAATCTGCAATTAAAAACAGGAAGACCAGTCATTAAAGATGGGGAGAGGCGAAAAAGGGAAAATGAAGGCTCTTGGAACGGGGTCTGGGAGCCGGTTTGGAAAGATTAGTACGTTGCGATGGAAAGAGATCGCCCTATCCAAAGTAAAGATAAATTTGGACTTATTTTTGGTGACAATGTATACATATATAACGAGAATTATTTACAATTTCGCAATCATAATTATGCGATTAAGAAGGCAATGTTGTAGCTAACTAAGCTCTCGGAAGGAGCTCTTCTCGCAGTCACGAGAAGATAACGCATTTTCTAGAAAGGTTGGCTTAACCGCATACATATACAATTTATAACCAAAATATGTTTACATTAAAGAATAAAAACAACAGGCGAACCTACTGACGGATTCAGATTATTTTTTAGTTCTTTTATAGGTAAAATATACAACAACGAAATAATAGTTTAATTTGTTTTAAACGCGCAAGTGTTCGAATTGTCGGCCGTTGACATCAATGCACCACTGCGTTCTTTGATTCATTAATTAGCAGACTTCAGCAACAATGTTTGTAGGGATATTTCGACACGCTTCTTCAAATGTGCTCTTTATTGTTAAAGTGGCGGTGGTCTTCTACTGCATACTTTATCTTCTAAATGACCTCATAAAAAGTCAAGTGTCCTCAAATTTAGTGAACTTGGTGGATGCTTGTTACTACCTTGTCGTCCGATCCATTGATTATGGAATGTTTCATCAAGGTAGTTCCTGATATTGTGATGGGGATAAAAGGGTGCTCCATTTGTTGAAAGTAAATGACATCATCTCCGTATAACTGTCGAAATGCAGGAAACTCGTTTACCCAAAACAAGTTGAGGTAGCTATGATCGGTAACTGTATCATCGAAAAAAATGGACCAACCAAACCTTTGGAAGAAAAATCACACGAGACATTTGTAACCAGTCAATTTACAGGTCGTTCCATATAATTGTGTGGATTTTCTTGTGACCAGTATGTGTACTTATTACTATTAATTATACCATTCAAATTAAATGCAACATCGCACCACCTAATTGTGTCCAGAAATTGGCTGACCATCTTCTGGGATTTTTATTCGAAACCATTCGCAAAACTAGATTCTGCGATCCAGATCATCTTTATTTAAAGCATGTATCTCTGGATGTATGATTTTCAAAATTATGTGAACATTTATCTTACTTTTCCTTGTTTCACGAGCACGTCATCTCAAAGATTTTCGTGGTCATTGATGTATTTCAACGCCCATTCGCTTGCTTGTACACATCATGCACATTACTATATACTTAAAATTTCTCACAAATATCTGAAATGGTAAATCGAGTTCCAAAATTGTCTCTCTAGTGTTGTTGAACCTTCGATATCTTCTCAACCTTAAAATACGACTTTTAGTATCCCTTTTCCTTGCTTAAATGAGTGTACATTTCTATGTTTCATTTAGGCCGTAAAGATATTGCTAATTGTGATTGTGTATCTCCTTAGGCTAAGCAAAGGAGGCTATAAAAAGAAATAACAAATCATCTGAATATGTTAGTGGGTTCGCCTGGTATTAGTTTTTAAAATATGACTACATGGTTCAGAGTCGCTGTATATAAGGCAAACAAATGGAGAAAAGAATTAGCTACATAAACCAACTTATCAGTGGCGTAGCTAGGGATTTGGGTGCCCAGGGGCATTATCTCCTTTGGGGCCCCCCAACATACGAATGTTTGATATCATGAATGATATGAAAACAACTCCTGCAATATTTTTGTGCACTTTTGGTATGTTTGATAGTGTGTTAAATAAAACAATAAACATAAGTAAGACACTTTAATAGGGAATACTAATTATAATGTATGATTAAAGAATAAATTACAAAATGTGAAACCGAGATATTACATATTGAACAAATATACTAATAAAAATTCATATTGATACATTCCATCAGGTCCCGTCCAATGGAGTCCTGGGGTAAATTTTAAATTTGTGCCCCCTCGCCCCCCTTAGCTACGCCACTGCAACTTATCAACGAATTGTTTTGAAAGAGGATGGTTTCGTTTGCGGAGTAATCTGGAGCTGGTTGTCACTGCGACGTCAGAGGGATTGGGCAGGTCCAGGAGAGTTGCTCACCCTTTCGTTCCTTAGCGCGGGTGTAGGTAGCCCAATTCTTTGGGCTACCTTCATTATATACCACCCTCACACGTCCATTTCCTCTATGCTCTCTGGACTCTAAAACCCAGCAGTTTCGTGCCCTCTCGGCCCAAAGGCCCACATGGTGATCTGCACACAGCCACACATTTTCCCTACCTACATATCTTCCATTTTATATATCTATCCTTATAATGTTTCTTGCGGAGATGCCCTCGGTGGTTTTCGCTTACCTTTTTTTTCATTAATTTTCTCGTCCCAACATTTTGCCACCGAAACGAGACGGGTCGCCTGGTGTGTTGTCACGAGCAACCCTCTACTACACCTGACATCTGGATTGCGTGCCCTCCGGCCCTAACTTCCGCAGGGGATCTGCCGTAGTTGTGCGAGAGGAAAAGGGGCTGTAGAAGCTGCCCCCCCCCACCTCCCTTGCCCCCAATCGCCGCAGGAAATCTCTCCTCCACAGTACTCGGACTACTTTCATACATTTTCACTTCTAGCATCTTCATTTACAAACACAGCAAATCATTCAATCTCTGGGTCCAAACCACCTCCTTTACACCATTCCATCATATATCCACTCAGAAGACAGAAGACTCCCTCCCCCCCCCTCTACGCGATACATGAGTCACCCTGGCAAGGCTCCGGTGTGATCATACCGCATAACTAAACACAATGACGAAATCTTATCCCGCTGCCACCAGAAACCAGACACCCTTCAACACAATTCACAAAATGTCCGACATAAGTGCTAGGGTAACTTAAGTAAACAAATCACAAAAATCAACGCTTCACGTCGGAGGTGTGCTGCGGCTCCCTTGTTTCCACACCCCACTATCCAGTCCAGCAATTCACGGGTGAAACCCCCTCCAATGCTCTCGTCCGACATAAGTGCTAGGGTAACTTAAGTAAACAAATCACAAAAATCAACGCTTCACATCGGAGGTGTGCTGCGGCTCCCTTGTTTCCACACCCCACTATCCAGTCCAGCAATTCACGGGTGAAACCCCCTCCAATGCTCTCGTCTAAGAACATTTCGTTCGTTTTTGCCTTTGGGGTTTAGTTTTTGTACCGTCCGGTTTGATAGGCAATTATTTTATCGAAGTAAAACCCAACGAATTCACCTCCGCCAAAGCGAATTTAAAAGGAGGTTCATAAAGATGCTGGGTGGAGTTATTAAGGGAATGAACATGCCTAGACATAGTTGCAGTAAATTTATTGCGGACCTGCCCGCATTGTAGAGTTAGAGTAGGCTCAGAAGTGTTGCGCCCCCTCACAACCCCGAATCCACCCAGTAACCCCCGTGTTAGGGTATTCGAGTTGTTTCACATATTTTTCCTTTTCCTATTAACACTTTCGTTTACAAACCTCTTTTCAAAAGTTTTGTCGAGAAGACAAGTAAAAAAGAAAGGTTTCTTGCCTCTTTTACCCCCAAATATGCTTTCTTTCCCCTTTGGTCAGGTTTATCCAGGCGTGCTAAAAGACGGGTAAGAACGTATAGAGGGGAACAGACTTCTAAAGGAAAAAAAAATCATTGAAGCAAACCACCCTTAAATGCTGGATGGGAGGGAAGCATTCAATACATCAATGAGCAAATTCGAGGAAAACGTATCTGACACCCTATAAAATACGAATTTGACCCTCATGTGGTGGATACAATGGGGTGAAATCCCCCTCAAACTTCTACCCATTTTTCTCATCTTCACTTGCGTTCGAATCTTTGGAAAGGAATAAACTTCATCTCGCCGAAGAGGCTAACAAAAGTTCATAAGAAGACGGGAATCAATGGCGTGAAGGCTCTCTATCTCTTCCACTCGACCGAGAAGTGCGGCGCGAATGACCTGATTCGAACCACCGTTTGGAAGGAGAGTGGCAATAAGATTTTCTGCGAGAGGCTCCTGTGCAAAGGATTAAAGATGGACGTTAAAGGGAGAGTACTATTTATGCTTCTTCTCGTTTCCTGTGATCTTGCGTGTCATAAAGGCTATTCGATTTCATGGCCTATGGGGACCAATATGTCCACCTCAGGCTAGCTCCATTTTAAATATCTTCAATGCCGACTTATCAGAAATTGTGATTGTCTCTCGCTCGTTGAGGTGACTTAGTTGACTTTTAATTATGGTTGGGTTTATTTATTGAAAGCTCCATGGGGAATAATACTAATTAGAGAGAAAAATAAATGTAATCTAACGATGGATCGTTGAATAGGGGGCGTATGAGGGGAAATTAAAATCGATGCAAACGAATTTCCCATCAGGGAATGACAAGTTCGGGAGAGTTGGGCAGTTTTCCTTCCCGGAGCACCACGAGTAGTCTCTTCATTTGGTTATTCTGGCTCTTCCACGCATTTTCTCTTTACCTTGACTTCAATTTTCCACATAGTTTCCATTCCCTGATGGGAAATTCGTTTGCATCGATTTTAATTTCCCCTCACACGCCCCCTATTCAACGATCCATCGTTAGATTACATTTATTTTTCTCTCTAATTAGTATTATTTCCCATGGAGCTTTCAATAAATAAACCCAACCATAATTAAAAGTCAACTAAGTCACCTCAACGAGCGAGAGACAATCACAATTTCTGATAAGTCGGCATTGAAGATATTTAAAATGGAGCTAGCCTGAGGTGGACATATTGGTCCCCATAGGCCATGGTTTTGCTTTAGGTAAATAAACTACTTCGCACAATCGTTTTTCCGCTCTGTTGCTCAGATATTTAGCTGACTCCCAACCAGAAGGACTAAGTAACTCGTCGCGTAGCAACGGGATTCGAATTCAATCAGCGCCATCCCCCCCCCCCCCTCCCATCCCCCCGGTCGGTTTAGCGGTTTCCGTTCAGAAGATATCTCAGCTGGCCCAACTGCCTCCCCCGCTCATTAACGGCGATTGAAATGAAGCCAAATTAACCGCCTTTGGTGTCTTCCCGATGCAGCCGGAAGCTGTCTAACTCCCTCTCCCCTCTTCCCCTCACTTTCTTTATATTACAAGCCCCCCCTTGTTCTAGGCTAACATTAAATGTTCGTGTTGGAGCATTTTTTTTTATACTCACATATTCCTTGTTTGTCTGTAAGAAGTTTCGTTTCCGCAACATTTTGGTTATGAATGTCCCGAAATGAGTTCGATCTCTTTGTTTATTTACGAGTATTTATGACGAGATTGACTGATCAGCCAGACGTCTGAATCATCGAGACCCGCTAATGGCCGTCTGGAAAATCAAACGAGGGGCCATTAGCCGAACCTGCTAAAAGCCTTGAGAACATAAAAAAAAGTACAAGAAAATCCCAACTTGATTGACATAAATCACTAATTGTTCGCTTCAGAAGAAACGTTAGGCCTATTGTCTCTGGAGGGAGCATGAGGGCCTAATATTTGTACCGAAGGAGGTTATTAGGACGAGAATTGAATGCGGAGGAAAGAGAGAGAGAGCTATTTACAAACGATTTTCCCCGAATGAAATACGAATGGTTGGCTAATCATGGCTTAATTAAAGTCATTTGAACAGCCATTCCAATTTCTAAGCACAAAATAACGTGAATTTCCATCGAATATCAACCGCTGAATATCTCGATTACGCAATTTTCCATTCTAATTGTCTTATTCAAGAAGATTTGTGCAAGTGTGTTATGAATCTTAGACCAAACAAAAAATTTCAGCATATTCAATATTGACAAACTCTCCATATTTTAAATTTAACTTTTGTTCACAAAGCGATTGTTGTTACAAATAGTAAATAATTATGGATTTCACCGAGTCATATAGACTTAGGGGTTGATTTGATAATAAAGGAAAATCACTGGACTTATTACAAGGTAAAAACGGCATTAATTTGGATATAAGCTCATAACGAACGAAAGAAAAAGTTGTAAAGACAAGAAGAAAGGTTGAGGGAAGCACTAAAGGTTTTCATATAATAGCGATGACTCGTAACGGCAGCCCACCTCTAATCTAGCTCTGTAGGGGAGAGATTTTTCGAAACAAGTGTTGTAAAAGAACAAGTGTGTAACGGGTTAAAAATAGCAAACACTCACATCAAATCTCGTCAATACGAAATACAAGGACCAGGAGAGCGTAAACATGTAGAAATAGAGTCGTACGAACAGCACAACACTTGAATCACCCTTGTCGCGCACAGCTATATAAAAAGAGCTCAACGAAAGGGGGAACAATAAAAAAGAAGGTAAATAAGGATATACGAAGCCTGCGCAATTAGATCTGCGCGCTGCAACCAGAGGGCCAAACGGAAATCAACCATGGATGAGAAGACAATTGGATAAAATCAATAATGTATCTCTCTTCAAATTCCTACCCTTCAAAGGGAGTTGGTTTATAGTTTTAAATATATCTTCTCTTTCGCCCTAGATGCTCTATCTTCAACTATTGCAACTTATTTTCTCTGTATTTGCCTCTTTCTAGTAGCTGCTCCTACATACTCCCATTAACCCGACTCAGGGCAGTGGCAATTAGCCCATTAAAAAAATCACCCGACTTAGATCTACTAATATGATCCGGAAGACAACGAGCAGTCTAAACCAGCGGTCGCCAACCTTTAGAACTTAATGGGCTACTAAATGTATAATTTTTTTATTTGGCAGACCACTAATATGAATTTAGGATTAAAAGGTACTGTAAATTTATTTATACAATATTAATCATAAAAGTTTTATTTTTTTAATACGAAATACACATATTAAAGCTAAAAAGTTATATAGTAATTATTCCAAAAATAAACTTGAAGTTTAGTTAAATATTATCCATTTTTAGTGTGATGGTTGTTGCTGTTTATTTGACATCAGTATGTGGAGATTCAGCTCCAATGACGTCACTGCAAGACGGAGAGCTGCGTCTATTTCAAGCCGAGAGCGGTACCGAGTTTTAATTACTGTGACTGATGAAAATGTCTTTTCGCATGAATATGTTGTTGAAAATTGAATCAAAATATTCATTGCTTCCTCACTCAGTGATGGGTATTCATTTTTTAGGGAGAGCCAGAAATGAGGTCTTGATAAAGATGACTGGAATTTAGCTTTGAGACTCGTCGCAAGATAGATCGATGAGGCTTTCTTTTTCATTCATGCTTAATTTGCTTTCCTCGATGTTAGCTACAAATGGATCTATTATCCACATATTTCCAGGCCTAGGATCTTCTTCACTTGGGTAATAAAAATCAAAATATTCTGTCAGTGACTGTAAGTGCTGTTGAATAATGGATACCACTTGCCAGTTGAGAGAGACCCTTCTCTCCCATATATTCATCTGATCTATGTCTATGATAAGTTTTGATAAGTTTTGTTAATCGTAATTTTTTTTTATTTGAATGTTCATGAAATATAAATAATGACACATTTTTTTCCGTGGACCACCTAAATATTTTCACTGACCACCAGTGGTCCGTGGACCACATGTTGGCGATCGCTGGTCTAAACAATGGTTACTAAGAGGTTGAAGAGAGACCCCATCCAAGCAAGCAAAGTCTGAACGATGAGGAGGGAAGGTAATGGCCAATGTTTTTTGGATGCCGAAGATGTGATACTTGTTGATTTACTCGAAGGGCGAAGAACCATGAATGCTACTTATTACAAAAGTGTTTTGAGAAGAGTGCACGAAGTTACAGCGGAGAAGCGCCCCGGAAAACTTCACAGAAGAGTTCTCTTTCATCACGATAACGGCCCCCGCTTATTCTGCTTCTTTGATAAAGTCAACTTTGCGAGAATTTCTTTCGAAGTTCATCTCACACACCCCATACAGTCCTGAACTAGCTCAATCCGACTTTTTTCCCCCCAAACTTAAAAAGAGTCCTTTTACTTCTGTTGATAATGTTAAAAGAGCTGTTTTAACTTAGTTTAATTTTCCCTGTTTAAAATCGATGGTATCGTCGCTTGTAAAAGTGTTTTGTCCTAAATGGAGATTATTTCGAAAGATAAAATTTATACTTTTTTACAAATTTTATTCCTTTTTCTACAAACTTTTTGAACACCACTCGTGCTTTATATTTTCCATTCCATTTACCTTACTTCTTTTCAAATATCACTTCCCAAGCTTTCTGGGTAAGATGTTTTCGTTGGTTTTCGGTTTAATTATTTATTAAGTGCCGCACGTGAGAGGAACGTCCGGAAATATTAATCTTGAGTAAGAATCCTTCCTCAAATCGATTCTCATAATTGTTTTTCACACAGACTACCTTTCACAATATTACTCACTTCTGTGTTCATTCAACTCCTGAAATGATCCGGAATCTTTCATTTTCATTTACGGGGAGGCTGGCCCCCTCCATTTCATGACTCTTTGTTGTAGGTCGCATGTTCCTACGCAGGGGGAGTCGGGCCTACCCCTGACGCACCTTTTCTTCTTGTTGCTTTTGTTTTCATTTGTTGTTTTTTAGCTTGTGTCTTGCCTTTGTTCATTTTTATTTTGTCTATTTGTTATTTTTTAATATAGCCTAGTATTATAGGCTTTCCGACAATTACGGCAACTTTTGCCCTAGTTGGCAGTCGCCAGATGGGCTCTTTAAATTAAAAAAAAAAAAATCTTACGTAGTTCATCTTCCGACTACCCAAGTTCAGGAATATTCTGAATGCAAGAACTTGGAAGGAGACTCAAAGCAAATGGTGAAACTGACGATGGCATTTAACTCAATGGAGACCAAATAAGGACAAGGAGAGGAAGAAAAAGGAATGCATAATGAAATGAAAGGGTGAAAAAGGATGGGCTTAGGAAATTCCTTCGAGAGCTCAGTTTAGCTCTCGAGCCCGTCGCGCCTCTGTTTCTGTCTAGGACGCCATCCTAAAGGGTACCACCACTGACTATTTGTTGCCACGCCTCTGCTCCCAAAGCTTCCATAGCGTGGGGAGTATTTATTGCCTTCGGCCTTATTGGAGAACACTTACTGTCACGCTGGATCCGTGCCACTGTACAGGGATGGCTTTAAGTTACAAGAGAGGGTCGGCTTGCACGACATATCCTATCTGTTTGAAGTTTGCGGGCCTCAACCAGGCGCTGCGTGTCTTCGCGGCCGAGCTGGTTGCAATACACCGCTCGGTATGAGAGATAACGCGACGTGCCCAGTTCGGAGACCGGATTGTGATCTATCTCGACTCACAAAGCGCCCTGAGTGCTCTCGGCGAATTGGAATATCCGCATCCTGGTTCGCGATATCCGTGACGCCGGGGTTTGGGCGAGCCGGGCATATGTCGAGATTATCTTCTGCTGGGTTCCTGGACATGTAAAAATTGCGGGGAATGAACGCGCCGATGAGGGCGCCAAAAAGTCTACGATTATTGGGCGACCAAACCAGTGTTTCGCTCTTTCTCACACCGACTACATGACGGGTATTAGGGCAGCCCTAAGGGCTTTCTGGCAAAGAAAATGGGAGACTGTCGAGGGAAACTTAAAGTTGCATGCCATTGCACTGTGACTGCCACCATGGATCTACCCCCCAATGCCGCGACGGCCTCACGTCCCTTTCTGTCGTCTTCGAATTAGGCAGACTCGCGGGGCGACCGCCATTTGATTGGGCGTTCCCTTGCCCCTTACTGCGACGACTGCGTGATCACCCAGACTGTTCGGCACATTCTTGTTGAGTGTCCGGACACAGTCTGGGTGATCTTCACGCACGTTACCTGCGGGGTCGCTACCGCTTGTCCCTTTTACTTGGGACGAGTTCGTGCATACGAAATTGTGCGTTGTTTGAATTTTAGGAGGAGGTTGGCCTCCTACATTTTATTTGACACTTTCGTATTGGTCGCGTGATGCTGCGCAGGTGGGAGGCGGACCTTAACCCGACACCGGAACGTGCTTTTTTCTGGCCTTTGTCCACCCGTGGGTATTTTTAATTTTACAAATACCTATTTTTAATCACATAGGGCATTTTCTGATAAGTTTGCCGTTCTCAATATGTTAACGAAAGTGATCGATAGTCCGCATCCATATCAGGATCCACCCCAAAATCTAATCAATTTCTCCTTGAGCCGAGGCCCACCCCCACACAAATCTCATCGAAATCTCTCCATAACATTTTAGGATATCTTGTACACGATCAAACAAACATTCACAGGTGATCACATAGCCACCGCCCAACTCTGTTGAGTGGAGGTGTAGGCAGTCGCCAGATGGATTCTTAAAATAAAAAAAAAGAGGGTGGAAGTGATAAGTCGAATTCGAGTTGAACAAATGACAACCAAGAATAATAAAGGTCTGCCCACTAAGATTGTGAATAGCAATTCCATCACTGCGTTTAAGAACGATTTTAATGATCATTTATATAGTAATTATTTGCTTAGTCACACTCTCTTTTCTGTAACCTTTCCTTTAATTTCATAATTACTCTATCGATTAGCGTAAACTTCCTCCTAGTATGTGTGCAACATAATATTGACATATCCACAACCGACTAATCTAAACTCTTTGGAAATGTCGGTCTGCAAAGCCTTATTTTTGCCTTCCCTTTATTTTATGGACATCGGGAGAATTGAAGGCAAACCAGGTCTCTTCCCCACCGGTCTGACTCTATCGTTAAGGAATAAAGGAACAGTTTCACACCGTGTTCATTAGGGCTTTAGGAAAGTAAAAATGAAAGTACGTCGCGGTAATTACGGGTAATCAAGGAAATAATGATGACACACAAAGACGAAAGAATCAAATCGAGATAGGTTTTATATATATTTTTTTTATTTCCGGCTTTCTTGAGCTGAAAATTAATTTTTGATAGTCGTTTTTCGGGTTTGTTCAAAAATTAATGTATGCAGTAATTTGGTGGGTGATAGTGAGGCATGAGAGAGCTCAAGTTGTTTAATTTTCTGGGCTTTCGGAGTTCAACTCAAGTCCTTCTTCGGAGATGTTGGCAGAGACCTACGAGCATCCCAATACACTGTAATTTATAACAAACGTTCCGTGTTTTTTTTTCAGAATTTCATTATATACTTTCTGGTGCAGATGCCCAAGGCAGGGGTGCCCTTTGTAAATGTTAAACCTAGGGACTTGGATGAGTGATATGCTCTTCGGATTGAAACTACCAGGGTTTTTTTATATATTATTTTCGTAATTTCTTTTCCACCGCCTTCTCATATATTTCTTTGGTCTGCTGACCAAAATTTCGCGTGCTCTCCCTTATTCTGATTTATGACCTTACGACATCCAAAACTTTCAATAATTCAAAGACTAACCTTAGGAGGTCCCTAGAAGTTATATCATTCGAAATATAATGCAAAGCAACATAAGGGTTTCAAATTTCGTTAGAATCGAACGATTAGTTACAATGTTATTACAAGAACAAAAAAAACAAAACAAAAAAAAACGGGGATCGACCAACCGACAGAGTGAGATGTAGTCACCCGCGACTAAAAAAAACAATGTCGCAGATGCCCACGCTTGTTTTCACCACTTAGTTTAATAATAATAATTATAATTCTGAACTTGAATAAAATAATACGACGTCATGACGCACCATTCATGTCCACCCGCTTTATCACTTTTGGAGAAGGTTTGTAGTCGCGTGCGAGTCTAATCGCGCTGACTATATCCCACTATGTCGGCCGGTCCTCGTTTTGCTTTATTTTTATTTTTGGTAATAACATTGTAACTATTCGGCCGATTCTAACGAAATTTGAAACCCTTATGTTGTTTTATATTCTCTTTCGATTGATATAACTGCCAAAGTCCTCCCAAGGTTAGACGGGGAATTATTTGGCAATGACCTTATAACTATTAGGCCGATTCTAACGAAATTTGAAACCCTTATGTTGTCTTTCATTCTCTTTCGAAAGATATAATTGCCAAAGTCCTCTGAAGTTTATTCCATAAATCAGAATAATTGAAAGCACGCGACCTTTGGTCAGCAGACCTTTTTTTTCATCGTCTCTCTTTGCAAATTCAACTCCAATTTCTTCTTGTCACTTTCCCCATCATCTCCTTCGAGTTTTCTCACTGATTTGACTAACTTGTTTTTGCCTTCTATACTTTGCTTCGAAATACCATCATGAAATAATGGTTGGCTTCTTCAGTTTACTATGGTGTTGTAGGGAATTTGACATTTTAATTACTATCTTATTAGTCTATTACGAAGGATGTTATGCTACGGTGCAGGAAGAAACTTACAAAATCGTTTATAAGAGAGCGCAAGTATCCACTTTTTAAGCGTGTCTCCCTTGCTTCTGACGTCACTGAGACCTTTAGTCTTCTATTTAGTCCTCTGCTTTTAAGTTGTTGTTAGAGTCGTCAACATTGTCACCTAGTTCTGCAATTCGGTCCAGAGCTTTTTTCCCGCTATCGTCTTCGAATTGGGTACACTCGCGGGGCGCACCGCCATTTGGTAGGGTGTTCCCCTGCCCTTTATTGGGACGACTGCGTTGTCCCCCAGACTGTTCGGCAAATTCTTTCTGAATGACCCAGTCTGGCTGATCTTCGCTGCCGCTTTTCCTTTCTCCTCGGGACATGTTGCAGTAAGCTTAGTACAAAACAACGTCGTCATTGTGTCATCTCAGTAAGCCTTGTAGCTCCACTAAAAATTGCCACTAAGGAAGGAAGACGCTGGAATATAAGAAGAAAACAATGATTAATTTTTTTGACAGGTATCTTAAAAGAAAATGAATAGAAAAAGGTAATTTCATTCCAAACAAGGATCCCTTTGTTTGCGAAGACAAGCAAACGTTTTGTGTTTCTTGTTTCGCAGTGAGATTGTCACAAGGAGACGTCTCGTCCAAATGTTCCTTCGTTATTGTGTTCTTTTATTGGTCCTTTCAAGCACAGTTCGATTTTACGCGAAGGAATATCGACTGAAGTCGTTTTTTTTGTATGTTTTCGATATGTGTCATGTTAAAAGTTGAGTTTCTTTCTCGTTCAAAATAGGGCGACTCCACAGTAGTTATCAAGATATTTCCCAACCATCGTACCCGTTAGGTACTATATCGATGTGCATGTGAGAAATGATAGGGGAGGTGAATCGATAGATACATGTGTGAATAGGTGAGTGAGTAAATATGTTAACAGATTAGATGAGCGTGAAGTAGATAAGTAAATAATATGTATTTAAGTTTAACTACCGAGATTTCTTGGAAGAGGATTTAAAGGTTATTTCAAATCACACACACACACACGTAATATATATAATTAAAATTAACCTACAGGAAAATGAGAAGATGAATCCAATCACTTTCGAACTATATTTGCAAGTTCATTGACCCTTGAAAATGAACTTGCAAATATAGTTCGAAAGTGCTTGGATTCATCTTTTCATTTTCCTGTAGGTAAATTTTCATATTATTGCTTTCCTCACGTGCCATTTTGTGAGGTTTTAATAAGAGGATGAAAGAACATTTAGCTGATATCAGAAGGTGTACGAACTCTTCAAGTCTCTTTACGCACATGCAAAAGCACGACCATAGAATTGATTTTAATCATGCAAAAATCATTTATAAATCAAACAATTATATTGAGAGGAGAATTGCGGAATCCATCACCATCAACAAAGTTGATAATTTCAATTTATCTGAAGGCAATACAAATTTTACAAATATATATCGAATAGAGTCGCCAATCGTATTTATAAGCCCTAGGACGCAATGAGTCTTGGGGATTAGCAACACTCCAGATTGTTTCCGGTTCCATTTCATTTTGTTTAGCTTGTCATTCGCGCCAGATCAACTCGACTTTTATTCCCAGATTGTTTCGTTCTGTTTCATTTTGTTTAGGATGTGTGTTACCTTATATATACTATGTTCCTTGCCTAGTTTCTTCATTATTATTTGAAAATGGCATCTTGCTGAAACTAATCCGATAGTTATAAATTAAATCTTGATTAAATATTGTGGTTTGCCATTATCTTTCTCTGATATTCATCACGCCAATGTGATATCTTCCATTTTAATATATATATATATATATATATATATATATTATTTGTTGCGGATCAAGGTGAAAACAAGGGCAGCAAGGCTAATTTAATCGAGGTTTCGGCTGGATTCCCATCCCCCTTATCATCAGAAACTGTACAGACAAATATAGCTCCTTCCGTATCGTAGAATCTCTCTATATTAACCAACACAATCGATCTCTCAATCGCGATTTGTCTTCTTTCCAACTACTAATCACCTAACCCTTCCAACTGATCCAATCATCCAACTAATTAACTATTTTCCTCTACCAACTTCACTTTTCGCCCATTTCTTCTGTCTGTATTGAGTCGCCTCTCGTCCCCGCGTTGTATCAGGTGAGTCATTTTGTCGTGTATAATTTCCAGACTTGCGAAGTAACGAAGTACAATTACTTAAGTACTATACTCAAGTAACTGTTGTACTTTGTACTTCCTGAAAAGTACTTACTCTTTTGAGGACACTCACTTCTCTTTGCGTACTTTTTCTTGTTACTTTTTTTTTTACTCCATTCTTATGTTACTCTTTACTTCATTACATTTGAAAAGCATAGAAGTATTCTTTACTTCTCGCAGTTAATTTTGGTTAATCACAGACTTAGAAGCAAAAGTCAGACGATGACCATTGACAAGCGTGTACTCTGGTTTGAACCAATCATGTTTGGACCAATTTAATATGTGAAATGATTATAAATCATGTTAAAATTCGCATCATTTATATTTTTTGTGAATAAATTATATATATATATATATATATATATATATATATATATATATATATATATATATATATATATATATATATATATATATATATATATATATATATATATATATAAGTACCATTACTAGAGTAAAGGGCAGATTTCAGAGTTGGCCACCTTGCTGGTCCCTGAGCCCTCAAGTTGCCTGCTTTTGGACAGTGCCTCTCTGACATCTCTTCACATACCCTAACCTTACCATCTTCTTTACTGATCACTTCAAAACTTCCTATCGGAGATGTACCGGTTGGTTTGCGCTGTTTTATTTGTAATATGATGATGGAATTTCGAAATATTAAAATTATATGTTCCGTCTTTTTCTTGTAAGTTTCCGCCCTCCTCGACGCGTCCAGGCATCTTCCTGCAATCGGCATGTTTATCTGCGTGAGTATATGTACATATGTGCGCTCGTGGTTAAAATTAATCCTATTTTACGTACAGCAATGATTGCCGTAGTAGTCTCCACTCTTACTGCTTCTCCACTCTGGAGTGTTGTGACCTGCTTTGTTGGGAAGCAAGGATTAGTTAATGAGAATTGCGTGCCCTTCCCGTTTACTCGGACTGTACATCTTCCACACATTTCCATTACACTAGCTTAAACCAGCTTTAAGACGGAACCGTTTTTCGAAACTTTATTATTATTCCTGTCGCTCGCCAGTGTTTCTATGCCCTCTCCCAGCGACCCCGGTTTACGATTTTCGAAATTTGCCTCCTTTGGCTTCGCGTTGCTCTCGTTTTGATTCCCAAGAGTCGTTTCGCGTTTATATGAAGCAGTTTAAAATCTAGGAGAAGAAAGAAGAAGACCCAACCAAATAGCAATAGTCAACCTGATTTGCTCTCTCCTGAATTCCCACGCCAACTCCCGCCTCGTGGAAAGCTCGTAAACGAAAGTTCGTAAAAAGCGTCGAACTGCCAAACTTGTAACCTCGCGCCTTTCGATCCAGCTTTCAAAGCCATAGCCCCCGCCTCTCTCACTGTGGAGATACGGCAACAGTGGGGGGATACCTGTGACGGTGCTTTCCGCACCCCCATCATCCATTTCTCCGATAATAGGAAAATGGTAATACTTCAGTTTAGGGTCGCACGATAGGAGGCGCTATTACTGGGCTACAATTAATGCGATCGGCTATGCATGTTTTAAAAATACTCCTAATTCGAAAGCCTACAATCAGATTTGAATGCAAAAAGCGATTGCTGAATGTCGGCGGTGCTATCGTCGTCTTAAATTACCTAATAAATAATCACTTCACGACAAAAGCTAAACCATTCGGCGATGGTAACGTTATCAAAGCCATTCTGTTCAGGAACTTCAACATACGTAAAGAGATCTATTACAATAAATATGCAACCTGAATAATCTCTCTGAGAGTTAAATGAGACAAACAAACTCACTATTTAGTGCTGGGGATATTATAATCAATCCGTACCTGTCGCAACGCTTTCAAAATGAGGCTATAATTTTAACAAAAGTCTATTAAGAGTTAACGAGGAATTAGGAGAAGTCTTATTAAAGATTAGAATTTAAATGCGCAATAAACGACTATTCTGAACGTTAAAGACACGAGCTTTGGCGCGAAAATGGAAAGCGGAGCTCTTATAAAAACTTGTACCTCATTGCCAATATGTGAATTAAGTGCGAATTGAATGTTGCCAGTGTGTAAAAATAATGGTTTATTTTCACATTAAGAGAACGCAAGGCTGACGCAACTAAAAGTAAATTTAAAAGGCATTTGCAAACCAATTAAGAATGAAGGTCATAAACAAAATAAAAACAAATAAAACGCCGTGATTGGCCTGAATTGTAGCCCAGAAATAGCGCCCCTAAACTGAAGTATTCCCGGGAAAAGTATGGATTTTCAGCAAAAACGAGTTTCAGATCTGAAAAGTATACATACAATTGCATGAGAAAAACATTTAGAAAATTCATTTAAAGGATCAAGAATCAGAACTAGACCTAGCTTAACCTTACCCTATTTTACCCTACCTTATTACCCTAACGATATTTTCCTCAGCTTCTCGCTGAAACAAAGTTTTGTGCAGAAAACAGTTTATAGACAAGAGACTAACACTTGGTCAAATGCGGTATTAGAATGCCATGTGCCCTTAAACGCACTAAATGAAAATTTGCATGTGATTTTACTGCCTTTCGAATCCTTTGCAATTAATTATATTACAGTAAAAGAAATTTCGATCTTACTTAAATTTACCATTCCTGTTGCGTATAGGGAATTTAATAACTCGTTGGATTATATTGTGAGCCATATATATTTCTAAGGCCTAAATATATTCTTCAAAGACCACGTATTATTTGGTATTGTGACTTAAAATAACCACTTCACTCCATTCTAATATATCAACTGAAGAGACAGCCATGCGTGAACAGTCCGAAGTATAACGAATTATGTTATTGGCTAATCCGTCAAAAGACGCATGCGCAGATCGTCTGCAGATCTAACATAGCCTTGCTATTGGCTAACTAAGCAGACCAAAGGTTGAATAAAATACGGCTAATGGGTGCGCAAAGATTCAAATTGAGCAAAATAACATATTTTTGCAAAATGAATAACTACGTTATTATTAAGTTCCGGAAGGTGAACATGACATCAGTGATCATCATTTTAAGAATTAATAACGTTTATGTCCTTTAAAATTTAAAAATCCTTAATGTCTTAAAATGAATATTATCCTAATTAACTACCTTCTGTTTCTCGTAAATTACCATCTTACGTTTGGAGTCGCTAGATGGGCTCCTAAAAAAAACAAAAAACAAACCCGTTAAATACAATGATGGTCCCGTAGGGTTAATGCAAACAGGATTGGGCCGAAACTGATAACTCTTAAAGTTATAAACGGATTGTTATATCATTTTAATGAGGTGTTCCTAAGGTATTTGTCAACCAAACCTATGAAATTCATGATAGTATACTCAATATTTCTTTAGTTATGTGTGTCCAAATCCGTAGTAACTCTTACGTAATGCTTGATAATTTTGTAACTTAATAAAAATGCTTGCTATTTTTAGTTTTTTATTTAATATTTGTTGCTGTTACTATTTATATTATTTTTCACATACTACAGTGTTTTTTCTTTACACAGGAGACAGAGCTAAAATGCCCAGAGAATACAAAAGTTCCCCAGACAGTTTCTGTTATATATGTGGATGAGTTACATTAAGTCAATACAAGAGACAGATGACTAAACATGTGAAGAAACGTTATGAGCTGCACTTTGGATGTTAAGTGGGTGACCAGGACAAACGCTGGGCACCTCCTAATGTAATTCATGAGCCACTAGTTAATTAAGGAGAAAATCATTTTGCCACCACTGCATATAAAACTAGGCCTAATGAAGCAATTTATCAAAGTCCTGCAACATAACAAGCCATGTTGCCAGTACCTCAAAGCGATCTTCCCTAAAATAAGGGATGGCAAGATTAAATAAGGGATATTCGTAGGCCCTTAGATTCGTCAACTTATAGCTGATGAGGACTTCGAGGGGACAGTGGATGAAACTGAGCTAGCGGCCTGGAATGTATGCAAAGGACTTCTGGGAAAGCACCAAGGGGCCCAGCGAGAGTGTATAGTGGAGAGCCTAATCAAGTGCTACCAAGATCTCTGATGCAATATTTCACTGAAGATACACTTTCCTTATTCTCATCTGTCCTTCTTCCCAGAGAATGCAGAAGATGATGAACATGGAGAGAGGTTCCATCAAAATATAGCGTCAATGGAAAACAGGTATAAGGGAAAATGGAGCCCTGCTATGCTGACTGACTTCTGCTGGAACCTGAAGCGTGACACACCTGAGGCGTCTTACAAACGAAGTAGTAAATACTAAAATGTACTCGTAGGTTAATACATTATATAATGCTAACAAACATGCTGATTCATTATATATTCATGAATTAATTACAATGGACAAATTTAATATGACTTTGGGAGCGAAATACATTTATGGTATCGTCGAAATCGGTATCAAATGCATAATTATTAAATCGGCAATTTATAAAAAAATGTTACGTGATGGTAAATTTTGTTAGCAAACATGAATTCATCACACAAAACTTCATAATAAAATGCACATGAAATGTTATTTTTTTTTTTGACACTGAAATTTGTTGTAGTGTTATTATCGCATACATTATACTTATTTATATATTACATTGTTTATAGATATATGTAAGTAATCATTGTGCATAGTATTCAACGGATACTTTCGCAAGAGAAGATCATGTAAAAGTAATTAAGTGTGTATTGTCATCAAGTACTAGTAAATATGAGGTGCACTGAATATATTGTGAATATAATTTAAAATTTCCCGGTGATTTAAACTTATTTGCCTGCGCCATATTAGGAGGGTCCGAAGAGTTACGCGCCCAGGGAAACTAATTGAATCTCTTCTCTAAACACACTATTCACGCTGACAGGACTCGGTACCCCGTCCAGCCACAGCTTAGCCTCTTCTCCTTCTTTCTGACGCCCTGTCTTCTTAGCATACTTCCTAACTTTCCATAGAACCTTTCTCCAACTTTCTCTTGTCGGCATCTAATTTCACAGGGTAGACACCAACCAGCTTCCTCTCACGAACCATCCCGGATTGGAGCTGAGGGGGGAAGGGACAATGCCCCCTCACCCCTGAGCTCCGGTTTGGAGTGTTGGGTTTTTAAAAACCTGACTCACCCCCAGCCTCGTCTTTCTCACATAACCTTTCTCTCTCCTTTCACGGTCTATCAATTTTATGCTCAGCCCAAGGAGGAGCCGCCACGCCCAAGGGCTGCTTGGGCACTGGGCGGGATGAGTGGTCTTGAATGGTGGCAGCTGGCTTTGCCGGCCCCGTATCCACCCCTCACAGAGCGGGCTACTGCATAGAGTGATTAGAATTTGCGTCCCGTGTAAATACTAGGGTTACCATGCCCATGAAGGAGTTAACAAAGTCTCCGCCTTTACTCCCCTTTCACCAGCATCGAAGCCGCTTTCGGGCAGCTCTACTGAAGAAAAGGAGCACCCAGCCTCTCTGTGCTTTTTCGGGGGACGCTCCAAATCTCTTCTACCGCTTCGGCCATACGAATCGCTGCTGTAGACGTGCAAAGTCGGGGTTACCCGAAGTCTGTGTAAGTTGGTCCAACGCCGCACGCGATAGTCCAAATCGTGTGTGGCCAAGTGTATTAATTGCGGATCGCCACATCTCGCTTCTTCCAGGCAATGTAATGCGTATCTCCTGGAGAAGTAAATCCTGGACATTCAGGCCCAAGATCGTCTCTCATTTCGCGAGGCTAAGCACTTGGTCCTGGCGCGCCCGGCGCTGCCTGGGACATCTTATGCCTCAATATTAAAAAAGACTACCTCAACTCCTGGCCCATCCAGTCTTACGAGCACGATCTTTTCCGTGCGTATTCGGAACCCTTCTGCCGGTTCGACCAACCAAGGTCGTTCCTCTGGTAGAGTGGCGGAACAAAGGGTTCACACCCAGTCTTGGCTATAACCAGAACTCCCCTCCTTCTACCAACTTGACCGTTTCCCGTAAGGCGAAACGGTCGTACGCCTGTATTGAGTCGTCAGACTTACAGGAGGCAACACCCATGAAGCTGGCCGTGAGGCTATCTTCCCGGGTTCCTAAAGCTGCCTCCCAAAAGGAGGACAGCACTAAATGAGCTTCGACTCCTACGCCCACACTGAGTGCCAGGCTGGGGTCATTCGAAAGCGGTGGATCCTCCAAAGGAGGAGGGGCTCCTCCTTCATAAGATTTCGAGGCGGAGGGAGCAAAAGTTTCGCATAACCAGCCCAACCTCCCCCGATAAGTCCTCGAAGGTGACACCGCCTTCAGCCCATTGCCCGGCCACCAACGCCCGGTGTTTTGCCTCCGGGAAGCGTACGCCCATTCCCGCAAGCGTCTTCTCTTCTCGAAGAAGGCCCCTAAATCTCCTCCAAGTTAGGCCTGGAGGGCATATTCCTTCGATGGAATTGCCGTGTCCTCCGAGCAAACTATGAGGAGTTGCAGAGGTTTTTCTCCTCCCGTTTTCGCTTAGCTATCTTTATGCAGAATGTGGGGGAATCCAACGTGGAATTTATTTTCCAGCACGAAAGTTCCATGCGCTGGAGAAGGTTCTGTTAGGCTAAATTGGTAAGCCTACCCCCCCCCCTTCCTTTCCACAAGCGGTAGCCTCGAACCGCGTCCGCCATGGTCCACCGTAAACACGGGTTAGAATCGCCTCGGCAAGAAGATTCGATGCCATTCGAGAGTAGAGCTGTTTCCCACTCCCCCCCCGCGGGGAGAGCCTCGGACATATATAATGTTCGTCTCCCATGAGGCAGACACAGCTGAGAAGTCTCGCCCGGACTCAAGAAGATTCCCCTAGTTCCAAATCAGGTGCTAACAACGAAGCAAAGTGACGGCTGAACTATTGGTGTGTCGGAATTAGCCCCAGCCAGTGAGGTAACTCCATTTAACGATCGCTACCGAGTGATTTTTCCGATTTCACTCATCAACTCCTGTCGAAGCCCTCCTCGTTCGCCCCTCGTTTTCGGGTGGCCGAAATACTTCTCCTGGACCGGACGTTACCGCCCCCCCCACCTTTTGGAGAACCGTCATCACTAAGTTCCCGCTCAGAAGCTCTGAACGCCCTCGCCTCACGTGCAGAAGACATCCGTGAAGCCTTACCCGGTCGTCTCACCCGTAATCCTCCGTAAGCCAACCCCTCTCCCCCTTCAGTAACCCATTTGAGTTAATTCCCCCCATTTGAATAGTCTCCTCAGGTATACATTAAATTTTAACTTCATTTACCGATGTAATTTAGCCCATTAATTCTCTGATGTAATTTTGCCCATCAATCCTCTCACTTTTATGTAAATAAAATTATATTTTTGTACAGACCTCTTTAAATTTCTTTGAACTTTGCCATTGCCCAAATTTTACCTGACCTCCTGGCACTCTTTCTCGCTATTCAGCCCGTCGAAATTCGAGGCGTGCCGTCCCTTTGTCGGTTCGCCTTTAAGTTATTGGTCCCTTCCCCATAGATATAATATGGTATTGATATAATATAATGTCATACCACGACACAGGAGACCATGTTGGTCACTTATTCCCTGTCCACACTCTCGTGGTATAAAGACTTTGCGTGCCAACACCTCGGGATGGCTGCCGGGAAGGAGGATGCACCATTTACACACGGCATGATGTCTCCGTCATTCTGTGTGCTTTTAATAACTCCTTTCAGCTGCTCATAGATAGGAGGTATACTGTTATCTCTGCTGTGTTCCTGGACATGTAGGAATCGCGGGGAATGAGCACGCGGATGATTGCGCCAAAGTGTTAACGAGGACTAGGCAACCGGACCGGCCTTTCGATCTTCCTCACACCGATTACCTTGCAGGAATACGAGCAGCCCTCCGTGCAGCTTGGCAGATTGTATTACCCCGCGACTCTTCCCATGGATCTACTGCCCAACCCCATGGCGGCTTCAGGCTGTTTTCTGTTGTCTCCCAATTAGGCACACTCGCAGACGGCTCGCCTGCACTTTATTGTGACGACTGCGTTGTCCCCCAGACTGTTCGGCACATTCTTGTTGAATGTCCCAGTTAGGGTGATCTTCGCGCACCGTTACCTGTCCTTCCAAGCCGAGCAAAGTCACGACAGCTTGTTCCTTGTACTAAGGACTGTTTCGTGCACACAGACTTGCGGATTATACGACTCCTTGGAGGAGGCTGGCCTCCTCCACTTTATTCTACTGTTTTTTTTGTAGGTCGCTTGTTCCTTTGCCGGGAGAAGGCGGGCCTACCCCGACACTGGAGCGCGCTGCCTTTTTGCTTTCTCTTATTTTTGATATGTTGTTGTTGTTGCTTTTTAGCCCCTGCTTAGCCTTTTTCTTTTTTATCTTTTTTTGTTATCTACACATTATTTGTTTTTTAATCTAGCCTAGTGATAGTCTGTTTTGAGTATGGTGACTTTTGCCCTAGTATGCAGTCGTTAGATGGGCTCTCAAAAAAAAATCATAACCCACCTCTTCATCCCCTCTATCTTTACTAACGTCTCCTCACAAACCTTCTGGCGGAGATTTTTCCGTCGGTTTTCACTCTTCTTTCAAGAGCCAAGGCAAAAACAAACCGAAACTGCTTTCCAATATCAATCATATCAAGCCATATCGGCAATGGTTAGTCAAGGGATGAAGGCTCGATTTGAGTCAGATCGACATTGGGGCGATTTCCATATGCCGTCACTGCTTTTGGTTTGGACCCCACGCTAAACTATTGTTCCCCACTGAAATGGCGGGGTAATCGTTAGGGGTCAACCTCACAGTATAACAATTTCATTCGATCACAAATTAATTAGCTAATTGGCCGCAGTGGGTCATGCCAAACCCCGCCGCGTCAGTGCAAGTTTATTGGAGACGAAGCTCCATCATTTGGACTGGTCACGAAAGCCCGTCCAGATCGATTTAAAGTCACGCGATTCCCCTTAAAAATAAGTCTGTCTGGGCGACGATCACGAGGCTCTTCCTCTTGGCACAGGGTCTTCGGGTAATATGGCCACAAAGAGGTGCCCTGTTACTATTGGATCACCGGTGCCTAGACCACAACGATTAAAAATTAATGGGAACATAAGGAATGCAAAAGCGCCCCCCCCCCAAGTGCCATTTGCAAGGGAATTAAACCAAGAGGAAAATAAAACCGGTGATTTCTTGACTCTCGCTAAATGAAATCGGGAAGTGTCGTTAAGGGGGAAATGGGCTCGGAACTGTATTTTCTTTTCCTGCAGGTTTATCTCGGAATCTAAATAGAATTGAATCGTAGAGATTCGCACCATGCCACCTGTTTCGTGGAGGAGTAAAATGATTTCTGGCAACTTGTTGAGATGAAACCACCCCATGGATGGGGGGGGGGGCAAGTTCGTACCTACATGTGTGTATCTGTGAATTTTGTATATTCCCTGTCGCACACAGTTTTTTAGGCTGAGTGGGTTCGCATAGCGTCGGGTGAGTTGCGTGCCCTCAGGGTCCCTATTCCTCCCATCTAACTTCCACCCATCTTTCTCACCCTAGCTTCACCATGTTCTTTCTACACAACTTTTCAAAGCTTTTCAGGTCAGATTTTACCTTTGGGTTTATCTTTCTTTTTAAATATCCGGCCCCGAAGGGGGATCCCCGTATAGCTTGTTACATCTGGTACCTGGCAGAGTGAACGCACTCTTGGCTTCAGTACTCCCTGCAGTCTACGCTAGATTGAAGCTATCTGGGCTTTATTCTTTATGGGCATTCCATTTTATCACCTATTTTCTTGACCGGCGGCTAATATATCAGGCTAATCGCACACCAGCTTCGTCCATTCATTTCGCTCTTCCTCACACCGGACTGCTCTCCGGGCGGCTTGGCACAGAAGATGGGAGACAGTCGAGGGGAACTTAAAGTTGCGTGTCATTGCGCCGCGACTGTTCCCATGGACCTACCCCCCAATTCCACGAAGGTTTCAGGTTGCTTTCTGTCGTCTCCGAATTGGACACACTCGCGGGACTCACCGCCATTTGATGGAGCGCTCGCTTGCGCTTTACTGTGACGATTGCGTTGTCCCTCAGACTGTTCAGCACAATCTTGTTGAATGTCCCAGTCTGGGTGACCTTCGTGCACGTTACCTGGGGTCGCTGCCGCCTGTGCCTTGTACTCGCGACGGGTTCGTGCACAGAGACCTGTGCACTGTTTTTGGACTGTTTTTTGGTAGGTCACATGTTCCTGCGCCGGGGGGAAGCGAGCCTACCCCCGACACCGGAGCGTGCTTCCTTCTTGTTGCCTTTTTCCTTTGTTTTTGTTTTTTTTGTTGTAGCTGTTTTTAGACTTTGTCAACTTTTAATCATTATTTGTTTTTACATATTGTTATACTTTTTATTATAGCCTACTAGTAGGCTGTGCTGAGTACAGCTACTTTTGACCTACTTGGCAGTCTCATGATAGGCTCCCAAATTTGAAGAAAAAGAAAAGAATCATCCATTCATTCCTTATCAAGTCCTGGAGTTTGGGTCACCCTTCTCTCCTCTACTGCCCCTGCAAGAGGATGTCAGGTGATATCTGGAGGCTTGTTTGCCCTCCCGACCCCACTGCCTGCAGAAGGATTCGTGGCTTTATATTTTCCACTATTTTTTCCATCGTTTACCTTCATCACTTTCTTTGCAGATCGTTCCTTGCTTTAAGTACGAGACGTCCTCGTTGCTATTGCACTTTAAGTTCTTGGACAAAATATAAATATACGCATCTCTATATACATTGAAGTACTGAAAGTCATAGGATAGGTACCCAGTATCGTGAAGGGCCCTCCACTCTCTATCCCGGCGAAGTGCAGCAACTCCACGTGGCATTGAATCCACAAGTGGACGGATGACGTCTGGGTATATGACCATAATCATCATCACTAACTCTATAATTTAAGAAGGGGATTTTTTTTAGTATTTGAATAATTATTTCATCTTAGTTTGGCTATGACTTATGTTTTTTATCAAAGCTATTTCTAATAATTCTTTTATAATATCAAAAGACAAAATGGTGAAGTTCAGAAATAAATATAAGTATCGAGATTTTGTGACTGTTTTTAAACCCAAAGAATTACAAATGGTGAAGTTCAGAAAGTTTATTTTTATATATCCTCTATAACTATATTTTAACAACGTGATATTTTGAAAGGGAGGAAATTTAGTTTAGAGTTCCTTTATAAAATTATTATAATTGGTGAAGTTCAGAAAATTTATAAAAATTTAACCGTGGCTGCATTATTTGAGATTTGAAATTTTAATCTTAGTCGCGAAGCGCAATGGCAAAGCCATTGCCTGGTTCCCTGATATTTGTAGGTGCAAGATCTTGAGTGCAAAGAGACCTGGCCCCCACGTCCCATAAATGCTCGAGTGGATTCATGTTGAGCCCACCTCGCGGCTGCACCATTCCCCCCCCCCCTCCCTCCAGAATGCTCCTCCAACCAATTCTGGGCAATTTGGGCTCGATGACACGGTGGAGTATCTTATCGCTGTTGGAGATCCATGACGAGATCCAAATGGGCCGAGCAGTGCAACGTAGCGGGCACCGCTCAATGAGTTGTTTAAGCGAACCGAACCGAACTCATGCCACGTGAACACACCCCTCACCACTATAGAACCATCACCCAGTATGTACGGTGCTTCGCTGACAACTGCGTTCCATGGCATCGTGGAGTCTGGGGCACAGCTGAACCCTACCATCAGACCGAATCACCTAGAACTGTGACTCATTGGACCACGTCACAAGTTGCTAGTCCCCCCAGGGTTCACTTAGAGATGTCATGGCCCTAGGTGCGACGCTGTGTGTTGTGTGGTGGTGTTAACAGACAGGGGCACTCGAGTGGAGTTTGTGTTCTCATATCCTAGGTAATTTAAAGAAGGTTGGACAGTCTTGATGGTTATGTGTCTGGTACCTTCCCCGTTGAATGCGGATGCGACTTGGTCCAGTGTTGCTTGGCTGTTACCATCGACAATTCTAGCCAGACGCCGCTGGTGACGATCAGTAGACACCCGTGGTCGCCCGCTGCGCTGTCCACGGTGGGCGGTAATGCGTTCCATGAGGCAGTGGCGGATCCAGAAAAAGCGAATGGGGGAGGGGGTGATGCTAGGATTTTTATGAGTGGAAATTTGTTAAAGCTGCTTATTATGTTGCATATTTTACGAGTAATACAAGTATGATCGTACAAATAATTATTTGTACGATTATTTGCACTGATTATAATCAGTGCTGAATACATACGAATAAGTTATAAGCCTAAATGATGAATATGTACATGTAGTGTAGACTATAATGATGTAGGCTACTTGCAAGTCATTTCTCCCACTTAAGTAACGAGGCACATAATAGAAAAAGTATTTTTAGTTTCCAAGAGTAGGCTCTCTCAAAATCGTAGGCCCATGCCCAATGTCCACCTTCACTTGATCATTCGAAACTTGATTGTCATTGTGGACGGCGAGTAGTGCGAGGCTGTTGAGGCGATCCTGACCAATGGTGCTCCTCATGTATATCTTTAGCCGTTTCAAGGCTGAGAATGAGCATTCGAACTCTGCATTTGAGACTGACAGAGTCATTAAGATGGTCAGGAGCTTCGCAATGCTCGGGAACATACAGGTCTCGGCGTACTCCTTCGCATTCTTGACAGTCCCGAAGACTGGAGCGGAATTTGTCCACCGCTGTGCCTCCGCCTGTACAAGCACCAGTGACTCAACATCGCTCTCGTAGAGCTTAGCAGCATTAAGGATCGTATCCACGTCTGCTTTTGAGCCCTTGAGAAGCTCCTACAAACGGAGAGCAACTGGCACGGTATCCTCCTTAAATCTTTTCAGTTCGGCGATCACTTGGTCGATAGTACTCCGCAGCAGTCCTGACCGGGATATTCGCCCGCTAGGTCTGTCATGCACAGACTCGGGGAACATGGAAGTCATCGTGAGCTGAGTCCACTTCAATCAGGAGATCCTTGGCTTTTGCAAGTACAGAGTCGAAATGCTCTTCAGCATTTCTGAACTTGGCGAAAACAGTCTTGATCTCACGAATCAGTGCGTACGCAGATGCCAAGTCACTGCCCTCCTTCTGCAGGGTCCTGCTCGGCTCGAGTGTGTGGGCCAAAACTAACTCCGCCACAACTAGCCCAACGAGAAAGTGAGGGTCCCTAATCGCGGCGTGTAAGATGCCAGCATTGGCATTCATCTTCATTTCTTCTTCCATGAAGACCACGATGTGAGGCAGAAACTCGATGGACACGAGGACTGCATCATGCCGCTCAATCCATCGGGTGGGACACAAGGGCACCAACTTCTCCCGCTCAATTGAGGAAAGCTTTACGGTTTTGGAGAACCGGAGCGTCCGCATGCTGCCTGAGTAAATGAAGTTATGGACTTCGTTGAGCGTCTGAAGGGCGAGTTTCACTTCTTTCACATTGCAGGCCTTGGTCAGCACCAGGTTCAGTCGGTGATTAAAGCAGTGGCTCGGTTTGGCGAGGGAGTATTGCTCCATGATGATGGCGGCACAACCTCTGAACTTTTCCATCATGACACTCGCTCCGTCAAAGCCGAGGCCCCGGTAGTTTGACATGTCTAAACCAAGGCCATGTACGGTGCGAATGAGCAGTTGGGCCAGGCCTTCACCGGTGAGGTTCTTAGCATGGATGAAAGTGAGAAAGTCCTCCTTGATGTCCTCTACGAGATGTCGAAAGATAATGGTGGCTAGTTTCTTCCCTGAGACGTCCGTGGTCTCGTCCATTATTACTGCGAATACCTCTAGCATTCCGGCTAAGACCTCTTCTAACACCAATCGACCTGTAAAGCGAAATGTGATTATTGTGACATCTGCTCATAATGTCAAAATAGCATGAATTCTATTTTTGGAATAAGAGACCTATTTGTTAGACAGAAGTTGCAGTGTCATCCACCTGTGATATCGATCAGTTCGTCCTGAATGGTTTTGCTAATGGGGTTGGAGTTGGCTCGGCTGGCCAAGCTGGGGAGGAGGCGGTTGACGTCGGCATCTCCTCCCTGGGCTCGCTAACGCAGAGGCGCTCTCAAGACTCCGTCTCCCGCTTTGGTCGGAATAAAGAGGTCCAATGGACCGTGTCGTAGAATGACTCCCGACGATACCATATATACACTATTCGTTGGGGGAACTTCCTTAATTATCTTTAGAGTGCGTTTACTGTCTGGCGGCCGATATTATGTATCTTCGATATGCTTAAGAAGTGGAACTGAGCTCAAGGATAATAATATTGCTATCATTAATAAAATAGAGTTTTATTAATAATAACTATAAACAATACACAAAAACGGAAAATATTGACATAAACAGAATGGAAAGGGTCGTGGAGACTCGGGCTAATCCAAGGATTTAAGGGATTAAAAAAGGTAAAACAAATATAGAGTTAAAGAGATGGGATGGTTCGATAAACAATTTAAAGCACAGGATAGAATTGACAAAAAGGGATCAATACTCAAAAGGTGACGTTTGGCTTACGTAACTTTTCATTAGGGTGCGGTGGAAGGTACTTGAAGGAATATTTGGTCCGCTGGCGAGTTCCAGCCGAAGGGGGGGGGATAAAAGGATCCTGACGAGGCGTCTTGGAAAGGAGAACCGTTACTCGACGAACGGCTTGAAGAACAATGGCTGTTCTACTTTGTTCTCTTCTGAACAAAGGGGGGAATGAGAACCGTCTCTTGTCTACGGGCTCAAGAACAATGGCTGTTCTAATGTTGTTCTCCTTTGAACAACAGGGGGGGATGAGAACCGTTTCTTGGCGAAGGGCTCAAAACGAACAATGGCTGTTCTAATGCTGTTCTCCCTTGAACAACAGGGGGGGGGGGGAGAGAACCGTTTCTTGGTGAAGGGCTCAAAACGAACAATGGCTGTTCTAATGCTGTTCTCCTTGAACAACAGGGGGGGATGAGAACCGTTTCTTGGCGAAGGGCTCAAAACGAACAATGGCTGTTCTAATGCTGTTCTCCTTGAACAACAGGGGGGGATGAGAACCGTTTCTTGGCGAAGGGCTCAAAACGAACAATGGCTGTTCTAATGCTGTTCTCCCTTGAACAACAGGGGGGGATGCCTTGGGGACTTGGCGTCACGAAAGGCTCGAACCTTTGGCGCTCAAGGAATATTGTCCTCCTTCTGGACAAGTGATGGTGAATCTCGAGGTCGAGGTCCCTTGGCGCACAAAGGGAGAGAGGGTCGTGGTGATGTTTCGCGACGAAAATCTGGATCTCCAATCTGATCTTAGTGGTAAAGTTTCCATATAAATAGCCAGGACATCTCCTTGGCGTGGGGGAAAATGGAGTGGAAGCTTGGAGGGAACGCACAGCCGGGCCGGGGAACAATGCCTTATCTGTTCATAAGCCTAACTCGATCTGGCGAGGTCGGCGTATAGGGGCGAACGGGGGGACGATAACCTCCTTGTTTAAACATTGGCATCCGGTAGCTGAGATAAGACTCCAAGCCTCGAATCGAAGATGCACGTGGGCAGCATCGTGGTTTTTAATAATATGGGATAGGAGTTGAAATTAACTCGTTCTATCACACCCCTCCATTCCAGGGGAAGTTGTCACTTCGAAAAAAAAAGAGAGAAGGGACAACGATAGAGCTCCGTTGTGGGGAACTCGTTTTCTTGTACCAACCGTACCTTCCTGCACCTAACTAGTATTACCTCAATGCATATGATTATTTTGATCTTTAGATTACAGGGGAAAATAACCTTTAATACAACTTAATCAAAGAAAAAAAAAGGGCATGGAACAATGAAGTGATATAAACTTAGTACATACGGGACAAAATAATTTATACGTAAATTAATAAGAACAAATATATATACATACAAAAAAATTAGACATTGAGCGTTACAAAATTCAGACATATACATTAATTAATTATATTACAAAAGAATCTTAAATTAAGTCGTACAAGACGGAATATACCTACATGGAGATACTAATCCTATGAATACAATTATTCTACGCTATTCGGTAACGCATTCCTACTGAGTGCGTCAGCGACCTGGTTATAGGAACCTTTGATATAATTTATTTTAAATTGATACTCTTGCAAGAGTAAACTCCAGCGCATGATGCGGCCGTTTGAGTGTCTCAAATTCCTAATATAGGCTAACGGACGGTGGTCGGTTCCTATTTGAAATTCTTTACATATCAAGTACAGCTTGAATTTGTCTATGACCCAGATAATTGATCGAGCTATCTTTTCTCTAGTGGCATATCTCTTTCCGCGTGGTAATAATTGACGACTAGCATATGCAACTGGATGACTCGTTCTGTCATCCACGTATTGAAGGAGTACACCTCCAATGCCCTCGTTGATCACGTCGGTCTTAACCCCAAAGGATTTTTCCGGGTTGGGCAACTTAAAAATGGGGGCAGAATTGAACTTACTTTTGAGCT
This sequence comes from Ceratothoa steindachneri, assembly GCA_963969495.1. NCBI lineage: Eukaryota > Metazoa > Arthropoda > Malacostraca > Isopoda > Cymothoidae > Ceratothoa > Ceratothoa steindachneri. The sequence goes on from OZ018331.1 coordinate 93,883,478, forward strand.
GATTAAAATGGGAAACAGCGACATCATTCCAACGTAACCGATCGGAGAAATTCTTTTCCTGAAGGGGGCATAGGGGGGCCAAAATTGCAGCGAAATTCGGAACAAATCGCTGATAGAGAGAAGCTGATCCTAGGAACGATCTTAATGGCTTCTTTGTAATCGGGAGGGGCATGTGGGCGATTGCCTTAATCTTGTTCTCGTGGGGACCTAACTTGCTTTGTCCTATTTTGAAACCCAAATATTTGATGGTTTCGTGGGCAAACTGGCATTTGCTGGGGCCAATGGTGAGGCCATTTTCACGCAGTTGCTTGAAAAGAGCTAATAGGGCGGGTAAATGGTGATTCCATTTGATTAGTTCTTGTAGCTGACTCTTCGGACGTGGTGTCAGCTGCGCGTCACTATCCAGGTCAGAGGGTTCTAAAGACTCGCCTGGTAGGGAAGGAGGAGGGTAATCGGCATCAGGTTGGATGCACACTGTCTGGATTACATTAAGGGACTCCGCGGGGTAATCTTCTTCAAGCGCCGATGCTTCGTCCAGTTCTACGAAGGTATCTCCATGGGCGCGTTGGGGGTTCTTTTTTTCTTGGGGTCCAGGGACAGTCTCCGTGTCCTTGCCTGGGGCCTTATCACCTAAGGGTGTTAGTGATTCACACTACTCATTTTCCGTCCTAAAGTCCTGGTTAGGGGTCTCCGAGAAATCGGACGGTATCGGGGTTCTGATGGGGACGGGCTCCTGGGCTTCTTTCTTATCTCGGCCTTGAGGAAGGGCGGCCTGAAACACAGGGTCGAAACTTACTTGGGGGCTCTGTCCTATAAGTACGGAACAGAATTTTATGGGTGCTACAATGACTTCAGCCCAGCCATTATAATATTGACACTGCAGGTAACATCTAGCGACGGGGAATCGGTTCGCCCGCCCAAGTTGGTCATGTACCACCGCAAATCTTTCGTGGTTAGAGGCCACTGGGAGGAGTTCGTCGGACACGATGAAGCACGTACATCCTGTGTCCCTGACGAGAGTCAATACTCGGCAGCTGTCCACGCTGCCCTCCTCATATTTCAAAGTTCCCGATGAACTTTTACCAAAAACAAAATTTACCTGGTGGTTTGACGGAGGGGGAGAAGTTTCTGCTTGGGTCTGCACCACCGGGGGAGCCGGGGTTGCATTAATCTGGTGAACTTGGTGGGCTGGTCCGCTTTTAAGCCTAGAATTTTGGGGGCAATTCCAGCTCATGTGGTTTTCTACACCACAGGTGAAGCATATGGTTGGTCGCTTCGGGAAGAGAGATGGAGGAGAAGTCTTAACGGGAGGTTTGGAGTCCCGTTGTTGGTTTTGGGGAAAGAAGTTTTGGGGTTTTACGGGGCTCGGAAACTTTGTCAGCTTTCCTGGGAAGAAGCGCGAGTCCGTCCTTCTTTCTTCTCGTTGGATTTCTTTTTCTCGTTCTTCTCGTTGTATTTTTCCTTCTCGTTCTTCTCGTTGGATTACTCTTTCCCGTTCCTCTCTTTCTCTTTCTTTTTCTACCTTTTTTCTTTGAACTTCTGCTTTAATCCGAGCTAATTCAATCTGAAGCTCAGCTTGTCTTATCCGTTCCTCTCTTTCTCTTTCTTCTCGTTGTATTTCTCTTTCACGTTCTTCTCGTTGTATTTTTCCTTCTCGTTCTTCTCGTTGGATTACTCTTTCTTCTCGTTGTATTTCTCTTTCTTCCTTTTTTCTTTGTTTTTCTCTTTCTTCCTCTTTTCTTTGCTCCTCTTGAATGTACTCAATTAGTTCTTTTCCGGAGAGTCCACAGGATTCTCCTTGCGCTTTAAAGATTTCAAACTGAGTCATCTTTGCACTTGGGGGCGCACTAGTCAACCAACTAAAATTCCTTGCAACAAGAATTATGCCTCTATAGAATTAGCCTACCTAAATATGGGCACTGACCTATTCGTACTTGGTTTCTCAATCTAAATAACCACTGACTAAAATCACAAAAAACACAAACAAATTATTATAACCGTTCCCTGAGCTACTCCAGCTTCTTAAGTTTCAAAAAAAAGGGGATAGCAATCGTTAAAACAAAAGGGAACTACTATATTCTATTATTATAACGAATAACACTATGCTTTACTCGACTGAGACCAGTGTTTGCAAAGATATAGCGTTAAACCCCACACCTGACACCAAATTTCAATAGTATATATATATATATATGTCGTAGAATGACTCCCGACGATACCGTATATACACTATTCGTTGAGGGAACTTCCTTAATTATCTTTAGAGTGCGTTTACTGTCTGGCGGCCGATATTATGTATCTTCGATATGCTTAAGAAGTGGAACTGAGCTCAAGGATAATAATATTGCTATCATTAATAAAATAGAGTTTTATTAATAATAACTATAAACAATACACAAAAACGGAAAATATTGACATAAACAGAATGGAAAGGGTCTTGGAGACTCGGGCTAATCCAAGGATTTAAGGGATTAAAAAGGTAAAACAAATATAGAGTTAAAGAGATGGGATGGTTCGATAAACAATTTAAAGCACATGATAGAATTGACAAAAAGGGATCAATACTCAAAAGGTGACGTTTGGCTTACGTAACTTTTCATTAGGGTGCGGTGGAAGGTACTTGAAGGAATATTCGGTCCGCTGGCGAGTTCCAGCCGAAGGGGGGGGATAAAAGGATCCTGACGAGGCGTCTTGGAAAGGAGAACCGTTACTCGACGAACGGCTTGAAGAACAATGGCTGTTCTACTTTGTTCTCTTCTGAACAAAGGGGGGAATGAGAACCGTCTCTTGTCTACGGGCTCAAGAACAATGGCTGTTCTAATGTTGTTCTCCTTTGAACAACAGGGGGGGATGAGAACCGTTTCTTGGCGAAGGGCTCAAAACGAACAATGGCTGTTCTAATGCTGTTCTCCCTTGAACAACAGGGAGGGAAGAGAACCGTTTCTTGGCGAAGGGCTCAAAACGAACAATGGCTGTTCTCCCTTGAACAACAGGGGGGGGGGAAGAGAACCGTTTCTTGGCGAAGGGCTCAAAACGAACAATGGCTGTTCTAATGCTGTTCTCCTTGAACACAGGGGGGGATGAGAACCGTTTCTTGGCGAAGGGCTCAAAACGAACAATGGCTGTTCTAATGCTGTTCTCCCTTGAACAATAGGGGGGGATGCCTTGGGGACTTGGCGTCACGAAAGGCTCGAACCTTTGGCGCTCAAGGAATATTGTCCTCCTTCTGGACAAGTGATGGTGAATCTCGAGGTCGAGGTCCCTTGGCGCACAAAGGGAGAGAGGGTCGTGGTGATGTTTCGCGACGAAAATCTGGATCTCCAATCTGATCTTAGTGGTAAAGTTTCCATATAAATAGCCAGGACATCTCCTTGGCGTGGGGGAAAATGGAGTGGAAGCTTGGAGGGAACGCACAGCCGGGCCGGGGAACAATGCCTTATCTGTTCATAAGCCTAACTCGATCTGGCGAGGTCGGCGTATGGGGGCGAACGGGGGGACGATAACCTCCTTGTTTAAACATTGGCATCCGGTAGCTGAGATAAGACTCCAAGCCTCGAATCGAAGATGCACGTGGGCAGCATCGTGGTTTTTAATAATATGGGATAGGAGTTGAAATTAACTCGTTCTATCACAGACCGTCATCCCGATGCCAACAGAGAGGCAGCATATTTTGTCCACCGAAGAGGATGCTCTCAATGATCGGAACCAACAGGCACCGATTGCTCTCGATTTGCTCATTCTTGGCCTGTAGCATGGTGTCGACAGCCTTCGTCGGGTTTCGAAAAGTGTCGACAAACCCCTCCATTTTCGTCATAGCTGTTGCGTGATATCCATGCTTATTGTGACTACTGAGCAGTTCGTTTTTGTTTTTTTTGTACCTGCACACCTGCTTTAACACCAAGGTGCCCAGCCTATGGTCTTCAACTCCGCCCCTATTTCCGATGAACAGCACACATGCAACGCTTTATCCACCTTCGTTCAGCAACGAGTACTTGAGCCAGGGGTATGTGATGCACCAGCTTGGTTGGAATCGCCTCTTATGACCACCTTCTTCAATGAAGGGTAACGACTTTTTAGCCCTTGTCCTTTTTAGCGTTGTTATTCGTTAATTAGATATTGCTATTTGTTTCTTAATATAGCCTAGTAGAAGTCTATGTCATGTACGGCGACTTATGCCAAAGCAGGCAGTCGCCAGATGGGTTCACTCAAAAAAAGGGGGGGGCGATTCGACAGACGGGGCAGTCTGGTTGATTAAGGCCACTTTCTCGGACTCTGTGGCCGCCTTGTTTCCTTAAATCAAGTTGGCAACGTCCACTGGAGCTGCGGGGAGTGTCAGTGCGCCTTGCGAAAAAGGAGAAGTGAGTTCCTTGTCCTCCTGCTCCTCATGGTAAGATTCGGCTTCGGGGTCAGATCTACAGGCTATCAATGTCGAAGGGCCTGGCTGTTGCTCCAGCTCATTGACATCACTCGCAATTACCACTCGTCTTGAAGAATGAGGTGATCTTCATATCGCCGGTTCGTTTCATGGTAAAACGCCCTGTGAATGAGAGGGAACTTATGCATCACATGGAAAAGCCCAGCCGCTCACATCACCTCATGTCCGTAATAATATATATTACAAAAAAAATCACTTACTTTGCACTGCTGTGTTTCAGAGAGAGGATGACTCGGAGATGATGCTGGTGTAGTTGCGAAGAGAGAGGATACTGGAATTAGTTCCGAAAGTGAGAGATGCATATAGCCAGCTCAGGCCAGCTGACAAAGAGCGAAGGATCAGACGTGAGAGTCAGGATGCGCGATCCGACTGGTCAGCGAGTCAAGCGCACGCGCCCTGTGTCCGCCGTGACTCAAGAGATGAGGTGCCGACTCGAAAAGCCATGCAAGTCAGGCACACGGTTTGGAATTTTTCCCTGGTCATGGGGGGTGGGGAGTCCTGGCCCCCTCCCCTGGATCCGCCCCTGTCATGAGGTTATTATGGCATATATGTGACATCGTAGCTCGAGGGATGTTGAATGTCCGCACAGTTTCAGGAATGCAACTTCCCACCAGTGTGGTACCCACTATCATGCCCCTTTCGAACTCCTATGATTCGCCTCGCCTTCCATGAGGTGCCTATCCACTGTTCACACTCACCTACGAGATGTCAGATTGCAACTGGCACAAATCTGGGAAATTCTGTGACATCACGGTACTGTATTGCTGTCCGCTATTACCTCTACATCCTGCTATCCCATTATTTATGTAGGTATCGATAATTAAAGTTGCCGAACATATCGTTATATATCTATTTTGCTGTAAAAATATTACTCTAACGAGAGAAAGAGACGTATCTGTTGTTAACCTGCGATTGTATGGCATACTTGTCCCTACATCCTTTCGGTATTCATCTTTGCGTTCTTTTGTTCGGTGGAGCGTAAAAGCCGACTAGATGTTGCCCAGGAGGCGACGAACTGCTTTCCTTAATTAGCGGCTGCAAGCGCAGCTTTTTAGAGACCCATTTTTTGTTCAAGTTCTGACGTCACCTTGGGTTTCCGATTCCAAGATCAGTGGCTATTGTTCAGTTCTTTGGTTCTGATATAAATGTGAATTAATTAGCCCCAAAGAAGGGTTCGAGTCTCTCCATTGCTCCGGTCGAGGTTTGCCCCTTTTTGGTATCTTTTAAGCGCATTCTCGTTTCCAACTTCAGTCTTTTGTTTCTTCTTTTTAAGGATTGGTAGCTCTATATTTGATGTTTGATAGGGCTGAATTGGGAGGGAAAGAGAGGATTAGTTTGTAGTTGCGGAAAAGCGGTTGCAGATTCTGATGTCAGTGTCAACGGGTGATTTGTTGAAATGCGGTGTTGAAAATTTCGGGTTAAAGTCTAGAGCTTTAATCACATTTCAGGCTATTCTTTTATAATTATTCATTTATTTATTTACCTTTAAAGCGGTCCCAATTTTTCATTTGGATTATAAATGCTCCTTATTCCAATTTGTATCTTACTCTTTGTGCGAATTTGTTCCCCTTTAGGAGTTAATACATTCCCCTTGGCTCCTTCTCTCAGAGTCAATCAGGCTTGCAACTTCTGCGTTTGCCATCCTGAAAATGGGTATGTTTTCTTTGTGATAATTGCCTAGTTTAGGAGAGTTACGTCCCAGCCTAGTTCCTAGTGTTCCAAGTAATCTCACACTTTTTTGGAAACATTAGTGCCCAAGACAAGCACGTTTTATTCGCCAATTTTTAAGTTAAAATCTAAATAAATACATGATCTGAAATAAGTAATTTCCTAGTCTTCAGTCGAAGCCATTCCATCCATCCACCCCCTGCGGGCCTCCGCTCTAAAGCCAATCTTTTTCTCGGCTTTTCTCATCTGATGCCTGTTTGGGGCTGGTCTCGCGGGTATTTCCATATATTTGTGGTAGCAACCAATTCGCGCTTAATCCCTCGAGTCCAATGCAGTCAAGTTTGGAATGAAGCTTGAGGGGGGAGTAAAGTTTTGTTCTCCTTTATGGTGTGGGTTCGTTAAACCCATCTCCAACTGGGAGATTGTGGCGGTACTCGTACTTGATCGATATTTTAAACGTGATTGCACAATTTTTATAGAAATCAAACAAACTCTTAGAAGTTATTTATATTTAAATAACTATTTATCTTGTAATTTAATAAATGATATAATTCCCACCAGTTTCTACTATTAGACTCCATCTTTACTATTTTTACTCTCGTTACTTAACAAGGTTGTTTCGACTTGTGTTGTTGACATCTTTATTATCTTCAAGTGATTCGCTAAACTCCTAAAAAGATAGTACTCTGATGGGGCTAAGTCGGGTGAGTAATGGAAGATAGTAAGTAATCTGATGAGGCTAATTCGGCTAAATATGTAGGATGAGTCATACGAGGGGCGATCAATAAGTTTTGCGAATCGGTAGGGCAAAACAGAGGAAGGGGAATGGCTCTTTGTGGGGGTTTAAGACAAGTTATGACAAGTCAGGATCTGCAGCTGCACGCTCCTGCCTCGTCTATTTAAGAAGCAGTAGCTGATCGCAGATCGTCAGTCACAAACTTTTCAACATTGGAGAAGGTTGAGCACCGCGCAGTGATCATATTTTTGACCAAGGAAGGCAAAAATGCAAAAGAGATCAATGAACGCATGATTGCAGTGTACACCGACACCGCTCCTTCCTATGCAACCATTGCTCGTTGGAATAGGGAGTTCCGCCATGGTCGTGATTCCCTTGAAGATGACTCCCGTCCAGGACGCCCGTCAGACGTGACCAACGAAGACAATGTGGCCGGTGTGGAGAGGAGGATCCTCGAAAATCGACGGGTGAAAGTCGAAGAAATTGAGCGAGAACTTGGAATATCACATGGAAGTGTTATCAACATCATCCACAACAATTTGGCGATGACCAAGGTCTCTGCCCGTTGCATCCCTAGAAACCTCACGCCCCATTATCGACTTGAACGTCGTCAAAGTCCACAAGGCCAGAGTTGCACAAGCTGCCCTGCGCGAGTGCGGATTCGAGGAGCTCAACCATCCCTCCTAAAGTCCAGATCTGGCCCCTAGCGACTACTTTTTATTCCGACAGCTCAAGGCTGCACTGCGTGGACGCCGGTTTGGGGACGATGAAGATGTCCAGCTCGCCGTCCAGGAGTGGATTGAACAGCAGTCGGGAGATTTTTGGTTGTCGGGAATTCGAAGCCTCAGGGACAAGTGGCGCAAGTGCATTGAAGTCGAGGGTAGTTATATTGAAAAATAATAAAACACTTTTCCTCATATCTCGTTTCCTTATATCCGAATTGCAAAACTTATTGACCGCCCCTCGTAGTTCTTAATCGAAATCGTTAACGTTTTGTATGGTACTGGTACCTTTTGCGAGATGAGGTTTCGTGTTATCATGCTAACTTTTTTCTTCAAGTGTTACATGTAAACGGCGCAACTGAGGACATTCAACCTCTTTGGTAATAGTCTGATTTGGCCTGAGAAGTTCAACTTAGACTATGCGATTCCTTTCTCGACAAACGCATAAGAGAATCTTCGCTGGATGAGGCTCCTCTGTTTGTGCTGGAGTCTGGTTTTCCTCAGGATTCCGCCATTGTCTATCTAGAACGTTTTGTACACAACCTACTTTTCTTTTATTTTAACGATCATACCAAAAATGGCTAATTTTTAGTCGAATAATAGATGCTTTCGATTAATTCTAGCATAAAATAATGATAAACATGAAAAAAATGAGGCATTACTTATTGGATTAATAATACAAAGTTTTCAATAAATTTGCACTACAATTACTAGTTCATTACCGTTTTAAAGTCTCTCCCCATATTTACTTGTACTTAATTTGATAGATTTAATTAATCAGTTCCATCAAATTCTATTTTCAAAGAAATTTACAGTTGAAAAATGATTCATTTAACCTTTGGTGATATTGCTTCTTTTTACTTGGTCATTTGGGGGATAAATTGTCTTTACTAGTGGGCGCTAGGAGGTTGTACAACATGGGGACTTTCTATTCCCTGTTCTCTTGATCTCTGGCTGAGTCTACAATTGAATTTTGTTTATATTTCAAGGCACTAAACCATGGGCCTCATTGTTTGATCATAACCACTAAATCTCTATTTGACGTGTCTATTCATAGAGCAGTCAAGCTCTTAGTTATATCCTTCACTTGTTTTGATTTAATTTAGCTTCACTTTATCTGCCAAAGAAGCTATTTTATTAAGGTTTATTTTTAAGTTAATTGCTCCGAAAATTTTAATTACTTACTCGGAAATGATGGTAAGAAAAACTAACGTCGAGAATCTATGGGAAAAGAGGAGCGGATTTCGCAATTTAGAATTCCCCTGTTAAAACCCGCATTTAAGATTTATAGTCGATTTGCTTGCCTATTTATTCTCTCTTTCCCCATTTCTTTCTCTTTCATTTGTATTTTTCCCTCGTTCTGTTTAATTTTCCCATTCTTACCTAGTCGCTTCAGCGTTGAATATTGCCAATGGCTATCAGATTATAATCGGCACCTTCGTAGTTTCGTCGATTTGAATCGCCAGCTCATTGCTCCAGTCCTTCCCTCTACTTTATTTGTAAATAATAATAAATAAAAATAATTTATCGCCGAGTTTTCGCCTAAAGGATAGCTATCAATCATTATTTTCACTTGCTGCCAAACAGTTCACCAATGCGTCCTGCACAAGGGTTCTTGTTTGCATTGCGCAACGGTGACAAGTTCGGCTGAGCTGTGCACTCTTCCTGACTCATCCAAGTAATCTTCCATAGCTTGTTCAGACCATTTCCCTTCCACATATTTTCACTTCCCATAACCTACTTTCTTTGCGAATCTCATTTAATAACTTTGTGCACAGAGAGGCCTAAGCTGGATTCCTCCTTTGTTTTCAATAAATAAAACACTAATTTGACCTGTTCAAGGTTGATTATTTCCTTGTATGAAGCCCTAGACAATGGTTGTTTAGCAATGGCCTGTAACTTTTTTCTTCCGTTACCTGAGAACTTGTCCGTTCTAATTTCACTGTCGCGTTAATTATAATAATATTTTTGATCAAGAATGAAAATCCCTATATCATTATTGACAAAGTCTGCATTTTCGTCAATTAAATGCTTGAAATTTACCTTTCACACTCAAGAGACAGTATAATCGATGGAGGTCTTTTTCTCTTCCATATTTTTTCCAACTTGTTACAGCTGCTATCAATTTGATGACACCACCTCAGAGTAGCCTCAAAATGTTTTTCGTGTGGCGATTTCTTACATAGATATCATGACTGCGAGAACCCAACTAGATAATTGTAAGGATCGCAGGATCCACTTTATATTCTTTATATTCTTATCCTAGTCGTTAGAAATTGAAAACACAAACTCGAGAATCTTTCCAACATACCATCAACCTAGTTCCTCGCCTACACATAAAAACCTAAGCAAGTGTGGCTTCCCTTAATGCAACTAGTCCTCTTGACATCATGGCTAAATTAATCATATCTCCTTATTTCTTCTATGAAAGAATTCGAAAAATTTGGATCTTTTTCATCAGAGCTAAATGACTTAAGACATAACACATACCCAACTTCAAATATGGGTAATATCTCCCCTCTTCTTCCCACAACCATAGCTCATTTCCCGTACCAAGAAGTATTTCTCCCCCCTCAAACAAGTAATATAATTATCTACAAAGGAAGGCGATTCTCCCAAATTAAAAAGCGAAAACCTAAAAACAGCGAAAGAAAAATCTTGATCGAATCCAGCCTTGAACAGGTTTCTCATTCGGCTCTTTGTCTGCGATCATCATAGCTTTATATCTGACGCCATTAGGATTTGTGCAAAGGCATTTAACCGAGGCATGCTCACCTTGCCAGCTGTCGTTCTCCAAAGAATAATGACTAATGTAAATTCTTTCAATTTTCCTTAACTCGTTTAACTTTGCCTCTTCCCAATTAAACCTGACTCTTTGTCTTTTTTATTCAATATACGTTCTTTCCACAAAAAAGGAAAAGAGTTATTTGCATACTTTAAGCTCATATTGATTTTCCTACCTGATATAATGAATTCTTCCCCAACCCTGGTAAATTTACCCCCTCCCCCGATATCATGGTTATACCTCTTTCCGCACTTTTAGAGATAGCCGAGGTGGAGAAACTTATGGTTATGTACTAACCGCGTATTTAGCTTCCTTAAAAACCTCTTTCGTACTAACTGCAATCCCTCACATCCGATCCTAATTGTTGACTTAAATATTAACAATCAATCTTTGCAATATTAAATTCGATTTAATCAATCTTTGCCACAGCTTCTCCTTTCTTTCTCTTATTACACATGCTACCCACTTCTCTCCTACTTGTTTAACCTATATCGGTCATATCTGGTGCAATCAACTTTTTAACACCAGTGTAATAACTTGTTTAACCTATATCGGTCATATCTGGTGCAATCAACTTTCTAACATCAGTGGAATAAGGAATAATTGCAGCCGACATACCTAACCACTTCACCATTTTTGCCCCCTGCAAAGAAAAGTAAAGCACTTCGCCCATAATTATTTCGCTACCACAGTTAAACAACCTCTGTAAACTGTCCAGATCAACACAATGGCTTAAATCAAGCGGAAAAATAATTTTCTAATGCTTTTTATAATATAAACAATGCCCCCCCCCCTACCCTGTGGGCTCCGAATTTCTTTCTACTTCATAACTCTTATCCTTTGATTTCCCAAAATTTACTTAAAATGCATTAACAATAAACATACACTTTTTAAGAGGTACAAACGAGGGGATATTTCCTTTGCTTCCTATAATAATTAGAAAACATTTACTGGCATTTTCACAGCGTGGTAAAAATAAATTATTTCCATCACTAAATCAGCTTTAGCTACTGTGATAGCTAGCTTACAAACGCTATAAGCTATATTTTGAAGTAATATTTATCAATTCTATTCTTAAAGACTTCTAAGTATTCCTAAGCATGTTAAACCATGTTTGTTATTTCATAACACAAATCCAAATTTACATAAAATTTAGCCATTTGCAGTTTATATAAATTTGGGAAACCCGGAGATCTTCTCTGTCAAAAATTATGGTAGATGTTGTGATATATATATATATATATATATATATATATATATATATATATATATATATATATATATATATATATATATATATATATTTATATTTATATATAAGAGAAAGGGACATTAGAATGAAGGCAATCTTTTACCGAGAAGACATAAATAACGCCAGGGGAAAAAAGGTTTGAAATTCCTAGCTTAGGGAAATACTGGGTTTGATGGGGTAACGCTTTGGGCGAGGTAGTCACTGTGCCTGGTAGCTTAACGGTAGATCATCTGACCGGCAATCAGCAGACTCGGGTTCGTGTCCCGGAAAGGAATTACAAACTTTTTTCCCCTGGCGTTATTTCTGCCTTCTCGGTAAAAGATTGCCTTCACTGTGCCGCCCTCTGCTCTCTTTGATTCGAGTGTTCTTCTAATGTCCCTTTCTCTTACCTCTAAAAAACTCCTATTTCTTGTCTCATTGCTCATTCGCGTCCAAATTCTCTTTCTCTTGTACTATATTGTTATATAGTCTGCAGTACAAGGTTTCTGCATCTTTCTTTCTGTCTTCAAAATGGTTTTCAAAGGCAGAAAATAAATATGGCGAAAGCCCAGTGTGGTGGTTGTTATCACCCGCAGAACTTGTATTTGCTCTTTCTTTTTATATATATATATATATATATATATATATATATATATATATATTTTTTTTTTAAGAGAGCAGAGAGGTTGCGCGTTGCCAGGCGTATACGTATTGTTAGGATAAATCAGAAGGTTAAATTTAGGAAGTTCATTACTATATTATAACTTCTTGGTACCGACGTTTCGGGTAGGAACCCATTCTCAAGGATGTGAGATTATAAATATATACAAACATAAGAATTTTTTAGATAAGTTATCAGATATTTATAAATTAACTATATGGGAAATGGGAAGCAGCAGAGGTGGTAATATTCAAATTATAAAAATGCAGGGCTTTTAACTATTAGGGAATAGGAAATATGTTTTGTTTTTTTATAAAATGAGTTGCTGGAAATTTAACCTAAATTTAACCTGCTGTTTTATCCTAAAAATATGTATATTTATATACATTTTAAATATATATATATATATTTAAAAAGTATAAAATCATGAGCGCGAAAGAATGATAAAGAAATCGAGCAAACCGCAAGAAACAGAAAAACAGGATAATTTATTTTTTCTTCCGAACAAGTTATTTCCTAATTCAAAAAATTCCGTACTGGGGTGGGATTCGAACAAAGCACACTGAGGCAGCGAGCATTCGCTTTGATCTCCAATTAAACCAAGCCTTAAACCACTCTGTTTCTTGCGTTATGCTGGACATATATATATATATATATATATATATATATATATATATATATATATATATATATATATTGAGAGAGAGAGGAATAGAGAGAGATAGATAGATAGATATAAGTTTAGAAGTGATGGTGTAATGACAACAAAGTCGGAAAAATGCATCTCCATCCATCGGAAAGGACTTCTCCAGTGGTCAGATGGTAAAAATGATAAATAAAATCATGCCACAAGAAATAAGACCAAGGCCTGGCGGTACAAACGCGCGATCAGAAGAGTTCCTTAGTCAAGCCAGTCTCCTGATATGAACACCTTTGGGTTATACTGGACAGAGTCGTGCGAAAAGCCACATCAAAGGCCTATCCCAGCATGCAAGGCTGTGTTTTGTTGTTTTTTTAACTCTAGCCCCCCTGTAGGGCAAGAGAAAAAGTGTTGTAAAGTGGTCAGTCATTCACCAGTGGGTATGACAAGACCCTCCCACCTGCTGCAATCCAGCAGTGGGACTATCCCACTTGGATGTATTCCACGCGAGGTTGCAATAGAACTTCCACTTCATAGCTCTTGCATAGACCCCTCCAACAGCATGCAACAGCCTCCATCCACTCTAACCTCGCACCCTCTGCACAGTCTCACAGAAGGCGCATCCCCACTTAATTGTAGCAACGTATGATCAAACGGCTTTCTTCCTTCCATCTGATCTCGGTGAGCTAAAAACAACAGCATCCGAGGCCGATTTGCTCCTGTGTGCAGCCCGGACAGAAATTTCACAGGAGACAATTTATGAACTCATTCGTCCGATGACTAAAAGGGCTTATGAATTAAAAACCGCAAAGGACAGGTCTACTAAATACTAGATTAAGTATTTAAATGCATCAAATAACATTATTTTGTTTGTACAAATAAATCTTTCTAAAATAATGCTGTTTCTTTATATTTTTTGTCGCGTGCGATTTTAGTCGCGAGCGAATCTACATCTCACTATGACTGTCGGTCGGTCCCCGTTTTGCTTTTATTTTGTTTCTGTAATAACATGATAACTATTCGGCTGATTCTAACGAAGTTTGAAATCCTTATGTTGTTTTTTTTTTCATTTTCTTTCGAATGATATAATTGCCAAAGTCTTTCCAAGGTTAGCCCGGGAATTATTTTGTTTTGGCAATAACATCATAACTATTCGGCTGATACTACTCTGCTAGACTAGACAAGGCTATAATATGCTATACTTTGCTAGGCAAGCCTAGAATAAGCTATACTATGCTATTATAGGCTAGGCGACACTATGATAAGATATAATGTACAAGGGTAAGATATACTATACTATTTAGGTTATAAAATGCTATGCTAGGATAGCATATAGTATGTTAGGCTAGACAATAAATACTAAGCTATGCTTGACTAGGGTATAATAGGATAGTATAGGCTATTCTTGTCTAGGATAGTTAATGCTAGGCTAGGCTAAGCTATACTATGCTACGGTAGGCTAAAGTATATAGGCTAGGGTGTGTTATGTTAGGCTATGCTAGGCTAGGTTATATACTAGGTAAGACTAGGGTCTACTAGGCTAGGTAAGACTAGGGTCTACTAGGCTAGGCTATAGGGTACGCGACTTTTTGGTCAGCAGACCTTGTTTCCCGTTTCATGTTTATTTGCTTTTCTTGGTCAAACTCATATTTATTGATCGCTTTGAATCATCTTTACCGTTGTAATTTAATTGATTTTGACTTATACTTTTTCATATTTTAACTGATATTTAATTGCTTGCCCCGATTTTTTTGTTTCGATTTTGATTCCTTGTCTTTATTTTAAATTTTTAAAAAATTTTATCCTTTAAATTCAGTGTCACTAATCTATTTGAGCTAATTTATAGATTTACAGCAATTAGTGTGGCCGAACGAAGACCAACTGCATATTAAATAATAAAACCTGCATTTAACGTTTCTATTATCTTGTCCACCTTTATATATATATATATATATATATATATATATATATATATATATATATATATATATATATATATATATATATACATACATACATACATACAGGGCCCCGCAAAAGTTTACAACACACCATGAAACACAGACGTTTATGTATTTGTAAGCACGATAGGTAAATGAAACTTTTGTTACTGACAGGATATGTATTCAAACAATAAATTAAATCATCAGGACCATACAAAAACATCAATATAGTTTTTTGTCGAAGAAATACAATTAATTAGTAACGCAAAAGTTTACAACACATATATCAAATCGTTTTCTTAATATTTAGTAGCATAACCACTGTTACTAATAACAACTTGTAGCCGCTTAGAGTAGTCTCCTAAGTACTTCTTGAATGTGTTTGTGTTAATATTACTCCATTCCTCAATGTATATTTTCTTCAGTTCAGACATGTTTGTTGGTTCTCATTTTTGGATTCTGAGCTTCAGTTCCTTCCATAGATTTTCGATAGGGTTCAGATCTGGGGATTGACTAGGCCATTTCAGAACATTTACACCATTTGATCTAAACCAATTGTGTGTCAGTTTTTCTGTATGCTTTGGATCATTGTCTTGTTGAAAGATCCAATCCTGTTTCAATTTAAGAGAATGCACACTTGGACGTAAATCTTTCTTCAAGATTCTTCTATAATCTTCTCCATTCATCCTTCCTTCTATGGTTTCGATATTTCCAACACTTGCGGCACTAAAGCGACCCCAGATCATGATTGGGCCACCTCTATGTTTTACTGTTGGGGTAGTGTTCTTCGGTGCGTATTCGGTACCTTTCTTTCGCCATACCCTCGGAGCTCCATTACGGCCGAACAGTTCTATCTTTGTCTCATCCGACCAAAGTACGTTGTCCCAAAACTCTGCAGGTTTACCAACAAACTCGTTTGCAAAATTCAAACGATCACGAACCTGTTTTCCTCTAAGAAGTGGGGTTATCCTTGGAGACCGTGAATAGATGCCCATGCTACGAAGCGATCGACTAATTGTGTCTTTACTCACTGTAACTCCACTCACTTCTAAGTAACGCTGAAGTTCTTTAAAAGTAACCTTGGGTGTTTTACTGACCTTTCTTACTAATAGTCTCCCTGCACGTTCGGTTATCTTGCGAGGACGGCCAGAACTGATCAGAGGAAGAGTAGAATTTCGAGACTTCCAGTGACGTATTATATCGTTCCAACTGAACTCAATGGAACTACTAACTGACGAAATATTTTTCTATAACCAATACCACTTTTATGAAGGTCTACAATACGTTTTCGAAGATCTTGATCGATTCGTTTCTGTTTCCCCTTCGTGCGAATGTTTACAGGACGCTGTCTGATAAAGAATGATGCGATAGCTTATACCAGTCCCTAAGTTATGTGCGTAGATTAATGTAGAACGTTCTAGAAATTGTAAGAAGTTTCTCCTTCTCGAACATTTATGAGTAGGTGTTAAAAATAGATATGTGTTGTAAACTTTTGCGTTACTAATTAATTGTATTTCTTCAACAAAAAAACTATATTGATGTTTTTGTATGGTCTTGATGATTTAATTTATTGTTTGAATACATATCCTGTCAGTAATAAAAGTTTCATTTACCTATCGTGCTTACAAATACATAAACGTCTATTTTTCATGGTGTGTTGTAAACTTTTGCGGGCACTATATATATATATATATATATATATATATATATATATATATATATATATATATATATATATATATATATATATATATATATATACGCAATCCGTACTTTGCTTATAAAGCTTAAAATCTCCCAAACGCAAAAAACAATCGCTCTCCCCCTTCTTAGCTAGCACCTCTTCAAAATTTCTATTAATTCTTTTCTCCAGTAGTTTCAATTCGGTGTATAACTAAGGTATTATCGGATGGACCAACCAGTCAATGCTCCCAACAAATGACTCCAATGTGCTTATATCACTTCTCGAGTATCTATAAAAAAATTGTTTTGCATGCAAACTGAGAAGACCACATCAAATTTAAGAGACTAGGCAATGGCTTCGCCACTCCTCCCTACGGGGGAGACCTTGCGCTTCGCAACTAAGATTAAAATTTGAAATCTAAAAAAAAGCAGCCATGGTTAAATTTTTATAAATTTTCTGAACTTCGCCAATTATAATAATTTTATATAGGAACTCTAAACTAAATTTTCCCCCTTTCAAAATATCACGTGGCTAAAATATAGTTATATGTAGAAGAAGATATATAAAAATAAATTTTCTGAACTTCACCATTTGTAATTCGTTAGATTTTAAAAAATTCACAAAATTTCGTTACTTATTTATTTCTGAACTTTGATAAAAAAAAACATAAGTCATAACCAAACTAAGATGAAGTTATTATTCAAATACTCAAAAAATCCCCTTCTTAAATTATAGAGTTAGTGATGAAGTGATGATGATTAAGCCCAGTTGAGCTTAAGTAAAGAAGCTTTAGGAGAGGCCCTTTCTTTCATTCGTTGAGACGTGGGTTTACTTGGTTTAACGAATCATTTCTCCTGGAGTTAGACGGTTTGCAAGTCATACTGTAGGATGGGAAGGGCAAAATAGTAAACTAAGCAAATCCTCAAAAGTGTCATTCTATAGTTAATCAGTTCCGTTAAAAATTCCATTTACAAGTGTGAACAAAACGAAGGCAAAAAATCCTCATATCCTGTCAGAGCTTTTCCCTGAACTAGTAGGCCAATCTTCTTTTGAGAACGAGGCAGTTTTGCCACGCCGTCTTGGTTTGTAGTGAGCCTATTAGTCTCCTATTTTAGCTACTCGAGATGTGTATCTTTCGCAGTCTCAATTTCCTTCACTTTTTTCTTGAACATCTTTTTCAAACCCTGCCGAAATACCCTCGTTATTTCCACTTATTCATTTATTAATAATGAGTAAAATTTTGCTATTATTTCCAACCCGCGAGTAAACTACTGTAAGTTTTAATGCTTTAAGTTTTCAAATTTTGCATTTTAATTAAAATTATAGTTTAAACAAATATTTTCATCTCTTTGGAAAAAGTTAAGATTTCTTTATTTGCACCCGGAATTTGAAGGGAAAGTTTGATCAGGCTATGTTGAAGATGTCTAAGCCGAGTTTACTGTCATAAATACACATTTCCAATTCGAACTAATGTGTTTGGGGGGGGGGGGTTTCTCCTTCTCCTGGTTAGAACTGTGTATTGAAATTAGCTTAAGTGGATGTTTGCCGCGAAAGAGGGAGAATTTCTCAAATAATCGAGGGATTTTTCGCTGCCCACCCGATGAATTCAGAGTTGAGGTCATTATCCTTCGACCCAGCTGTCACCTTTCCACTACCGCGGCGTTCAATGAATGAAAGCGTCTGATGCATCTCTCCTGATTTTTGTATCATCGATTTTGGCATCTGTCTCCTTTATTCCCTTTGTTTTCACTTTTCATCTACAGAAAATCGTTCTAGCGGGGTTTTTTCTTCTCTCTCTCTCCCACCTACCTCTACTTCTGGTTACTCAATCTACCTTCTACATATTTTTACTTCCCCTAACTTCACCAGTTTTCTTATGAACCTATTATTAAAGATAGCATTATTCTCAAAATATGTTCAATCGATCAGAATCAATGGGGAGAACTGCTTGCGCCCAGATCTCTATTAAATATTGGTGGCAATTTGGAGGAGCAGAAAATTGTAAACTTTAAAATTAGTCATCCGAATCATTTTATCAGTGGACTTCATGGATGTCGTCTTCGAGAATTGCCCGCCCGGATGACCCCCATTATAAGAAGTTAAATAGGACTAAGAGTGACATACTGAGTCTTTTCCACTCTGTATTCTTAATTTCATTACTGAGCACGATTTTTTTTTTTCTCTCTCTCTCTCTCTACTTTTATCGCTATAGTTGGGCAGGTTCTGGAGTGTTACGCGCCATCTCGGGCTCTACCGATCTAAGCCGTTTCCTCTTTTTTGACTATTCTACATACTTACCTTCGTTGCATTTTATCCTACCCTAACATCAGCTTTTTTTACTATTCGAATATTTCTGCTTGAAATACCCCCGTTGTTTACATCCCTTATCAATTTCAAACAAAACCTGTCTCTCCGTAGGTGACACCCTAAAAAAAAACGAAGCGCCAGAATGTCTCGCTTTATATTGCACGTTCCTCATGGCGTGTTCTTTACGTTACACTAAACGCATTAATTTACCACTATCTTCCTTAAGATCGAAACGGTAAGTTTTCAATGAACTTCGGGGAGCTTATTTACGAGTTGAACCATGCAGAGGAGCTAATATACAAATCGAGATGATTGAAAAGAAAATTATTATTACAAAATTAGCCGTCGCTTCCAATAAAAACTACCATGATGAATATAACGAATATTACAATAAAATTCTAATTATACTGAGTTAAACTTCTACCTATGTGCTGTGATCACCTACCATTGATTTCATCCAAGTTGAAGCAAGAACAAACATCAAAGTTCGAGTGAAGCTTGGTTGCCGGATACGGTACCCCCAAAAGCCTGCTTGTTTATAAATGGATAAATCGCTTAGCGGTTCAAGAAAAATCAATCGTGTGCAGGCACTAATTAACGATGACAATTGATTAATAATAGTGGAAGTGATACCAGATACATTGGACATATCGTCAAGTTCAGCTTATTCCATCTTGACCCACGTACTGAAGTCAGTAAACTTTCTGGTCGATGGGTAACAAAATTGTTGAGCGAATATCAGCAAATTTTGAACAAACAAGATGAAGATCCCGATGATCTTTTGCAAAGAACTGCTAACGGGGATGAGTTTTGGATTGACCAATATGATCTGGACGATAAGGGAGGCTAAACAATGGTTATCAAGAGGTAGAACAGAACCCATCAAATCAAAGTGAATGATCAGGAGGAAACGTAATGGCCACAATTTGGGAGATATTAAAATTGTATGTGTAGACGTATGCTCGTTTACTTTCTTGTAATCTTTCATTTAACCTTTTGCAAATTCCTTTCATTTTGTCTCCTACACCAATTCATTGTTCCCTTGACTTATGTTGGTAGTTTTCTTCTTTCTTTTAGGAGGGTAAACCTTAGGATAAATTACTGGGCAAACGTGCGAATGTTTTCAATCCTTTCACTGAATTTATTTATAGGATTACCTTAAGGTCCGTTCTTCTTCGAAAGAAATGGTAAAAATTAATGGTTCGGGTAATTTGACAAGCCCCCTTTCCCCCGGTTCCTAGGACCCTTATTTGGAAATTCGTGTATCTTCACATTTCCACTTCATTACGACAAAGAGCCTTCATTCATTGGGGAGCGGGAGCAGAATCAGGAGTCAGGTTTATATAGGCCTCCCCTTTGCCTTGAAAATTTAGAAATCAGGTCTGCCAAGCCTGATCGGTCACATTCTTCAACTTGTGCGTGATTCGGATCATGCACAAAGAACTTCTAGCCAGGGTTTAATCTCATTTTTCACCTGACCTCAGGTTAATCCAACCACAGGAAAGAAGGAACATAATTACAAATAAAAAGACCAAACATGCACTGGTATCATCTACAAATTTTCAACCCTCAAAACTGGACTCAGGATGGCAATTTTTCAACTATGCATTATGTTCATCTGTTTGTCGTCCTCCCCAGAGGCGATGCTCGGTCCGAGAAATTGCAAAATGTTACTTTGCTTTAATGGTGTATGCGTTTGGAATAGAGATATGCACTTAACCTAATGGTAAAATGATTGCCTATCATTACACTTTAGTTTATTCCCTGCTATAATTTTGCGTTATTCTATTTTTTACGCCTTTTAGCATTTGAAATGGAACGAATCCATCCTATCGCATTAATGAAATCCGGCTCCATCCATTTCCAGTGCATGCAACATTGCCATGTAGGTTAGTATTTCGTG
The DNA here is from genome assembly GCA_963969495.1 of Ceratothoa steindachneri. Lineage (NCBI taxonomy): Eukaryota > Metazoa > Arthropoda > Malacostraca > Isopoda > Cymothoidae > Ceratothoa > Ceratothoa steindachneri. Next base: position 93,904,193 of record OZ018331.1, read on the forward strand.
TATGTATCGCTTTGGATTTCCGTCCAAGTACATCCACTAGCATTTTAGCCTCGGGAAGCATCTGGCGACATGATACATTATGGGCCGTTTTTGTCCACTTATCACCGCCTGCGTGGACGTGTATGGGGAAAATGTCGTCGTAAAACCCATATTATATAGTAAAGAAATTCGAGAACGGTGTAATTAGGCATTATTTCAACACCCCCACCCCCTCTATCCTTTCACCCCAGCCCCATTTCATCTTCCGCATGATGATGCCTCTTCCATTTATTACCAGGGACATGCTAAAGGAACCATTCGCGCTTGGCCTAGGCTGTTAATTACTTATACAATTATTCGGGTGTGTGTCATGATTATATCAGGCGTTGCCGTCTTTTTAGGGGGAAGGGGGCCTTTCCCAAAATGTTCGTATTTTGGAGTCGGTGTTGTTTTGAGTAAATTTCTCTCTTTTTCAGTTTGTTATTTAAATTCGAATTTTGATCTCTTTCCTCACTATCAATTTGTGCCGAGCGAACAAGCCCCCATTGGATTACAAAATTTCCATTTGACTCAAAAAAATAATTCATGTGGCATAAATAAGTTCAGGAATGATAACTGATAAATATTTATTATAGTTATTAACAATCGCGGACGCGGACTAAAAAAAATTAGGGTATAGCGGTGTTATTTCTTTTATTAAAAAGACACGAAAATTTGTAAAAAAAAAGGGAGGTTCGTAAAAAAGTGATAAAGTTATAGGATGTGAAAATATTTGGGAGGTATATTTAGCCTGAGTAACGAAAAGAGGGGACCGCGAAGGCTCGCAACTCTCCTAAACCTGTTTCTTATATCTGTAATCAAAGATAGACCCCTTGCGGGGTAGAATGGTGGACGAAAAAGGTCAGAATTTGAACCACAAATAGTAATTGCCATAAAATTAACATAGACATGTTAGGCACAATTTTGTTTGTATAACGAAATATCGCGGCAAATATTACCACAAATAATAATTATACAAATGTAAATTGCGAAAAAAGAGAATATCTAAAGTAATAAAAGTATTGCCGCAGATACAAAACTCAAAGTTATGGCAGAGGATGCGTAGTGAGTGATTCATTTTCGCGAATGTAAACACGGGAGTCTTTCAAAGCTCAGTTGTTTATGAAACTTCCGCATTTCACGAGAAACGGCGGATGCGCGCGGCCGATAAAATAACAGTTGGTATCAATCACCTTCTCCCCCCTCTCCCTCCCTCTCTCACTCCCTCTCTCTTCCTCTCTCGTTCGAGTAGGATGACCCGGACGAACATGTTAATACTGACAAAAAAAGATGCGTTTCCTCATAGGGCTTTGGTGTGATGCATCTTGCAATTGTGTGTGAGAGTTCAAGAATTCTGTGGGTATAATTGCGATTTGCAAGCACGAAACTGGGCTTGGTTGAAGTGAATCTGAGAAAGAAAGGTTCTAGAATAACTTAGAACGAGTAGTGGATGGAATTAAGAATTGGTGGTAGATGAATGGACGAATAGATGGCAGGATTAGAGATGGGATAACTGAAGCTTTTGGGTATACCTGGGGAGAGGAGAGTAGTAAGTTACTTTGCTGAGAGAAACGTATGTGGCAAACACTCCCTTTTAACACAAGAATGTGTATAAATACACATGAGATGGATATGTTCCTAGTAAGAAAGTAATTGATGCAGGATACACATGATGCGGTTGGTAATTTGTCGCTTAACTTCCATATAAAAGAAAATAACACAGTTCATTTATACATACACATTTACCATGGTTAAAAGTTAATTACTTGGATAATAATAGTCATTTAATTCAATGAAATCGCCGTCGACCTTAACCACGGCCTCAAGGCGGCGTCGGAACCTGCTGCATGCCATCTCGAAGGTCCCCCTGTTTAACTGGATGAAAAATGTGATGTATGGGAACTTGTTGCTCTCCCTCTCTCTCTCTCTCTCTCTCCTCTCTCTCTCTCTCTCAACCACACCCACACATAATATATGGTTGGCCAGAAAGTCCCTACTTACTTAGGAAGCGGAAAGAAAACAACAAAATTTTATGGAGCAACACCAACAACATTAGGTTAGGTTAGGTTAGGCTAGGCTAGGCTAGGCTAGGCTAGGCTAGGCTAGGCTAGGCTAGGTTAGCTGCTGTTTGTTGCTCCTGCGCAGTTTATTTCTCTTTGTGTAATCCCCAACTCACAGAAATGAGTTTGGAAGGAAGTGGAATTGGAGTTTTGATTCGCTACTGTTACAAGCGAAAACTTTATACAAGAGTTGCTGTGAAGTAAATTTGCGATACTGAAGGAGAAGGCACAGTCAGTCAGGCGAAGGTGTCGAGGTGGTATAGATGTTTCAACTCCGGCAATCTTACCCGTGACGATCAACCACGTTCCCGCCGATCATCAACCTGGTATCTTGGACAGATTCGGATGCTGACTGATCGCTGGAAGAAGATCGTAGAGAATGATGGACTTTATTTTGAAGAATAAATTTTGTTGTTTTCTTTCCACTTCTTAAGTGAGTCGGGACTTCCTGGCCAACTTAATAGTTTAGGGTTTGTAGTCTGGGGAGTTGGCCAGATGTTGGGAGTGACGGCCGAGACTGGGTCCTTCGTCCTGCTTGTGTGACATGTTGCAGAGCCCCGTTGCCGTACTTACGGCCTTTGGGGAGCCACCTCCTGGATCCAGGGTAACATCTACACCTCCCAGCACTTGATGTACCGCTCCGTATTGAGTCTGAGACCCTCTGTGAAGACAAACTGGGGCACAGTGTAGACCTCGCTACTGACAACCCCAAACACCATGATGCGGACCGGGAACATCTTAAGGGGACACAACAAGCCAGTGGTTATTTTGCGAGGTCACTAAATGTTTCTGGTAGAAATTCTTCTGGTATGAGCAGAACCAAAACATAGCATGCTTGAAGAGGTGCTTCGCAGAAAGGTCCTTCCGCTTGTCATTCATTATTTTGCTACAGAAGCTGACCCTTTCTCGACTTGTTTGAGTATTAGCGGATTCCACCATGCACTAACTGTATGCTGAGAGATATTGACACTCTTGTCCCTGGCTCTGGACATCATTGACTTCCTGGGATCGTTATTTTTGTTAGTTAGTTATTTAGTCAGCGCTAATCCTTCCATGATACTGAGAGGATTCCCGACTGGATAGTGAAATTTATATAATATCAATATGACAATCGCTGGTTGGCCCGAAGGCTCCAGGGGCCAGTCCTCTTTTGGGAGAGGTGGCAGGAAGTATTATCTTTTGACACCAAACAGCGTTCAGGTGGAAGCCTTCGTCACCTCGGGGGGGGGGGACCTATTCTGCATCAGAGGTACTAGTACGTGGATATAGATACCCATCGGCAGGATTCCTTGGAACAGAGTGCATGTGTATGTGTTGTGCTGTGAAGGCGGGAGAGGAAAGAAAGCAGTGTTGTGATTGGCTATGTGTGAGGTGAGAGGTGTTAGATCTACCCACCCGAAAACGGGGTGAGCACAGCGCGTCCACCAATCGCTAGCCAGATCTCTACGTGCGCTGACGTTTGTGTCTGCTCATGCCGGGATTCGGAATCGAACCCTGTACCGCGACGTTGGGAGACCAACGCCGTATCCACTCTTTATCAATGGTGTCTTCGATGTCAGAGACGAATTCGTTTCTTTTCGTATCAGAACGCTTATAGTGAGGGTTCCGACCCACTTTACCCACGGATTCATAGCGTGACTCATCCAATTATTTCCTGATCATCTTCACCTTGCTCAGATTGACACCCAGGCACTCTGAGATCTTCGCACTTGAGCTCTCGGTATGAATCCTAAGCAGCACAGCTTTGCCTTTTCCGAATTTTGGTGTATTGAATTCAGCCAGAGCATTTCTTCTTTCACTGATGATACACAACTGAATCTAATATGATAGAAAGAAGAGAAAATGGATGCCAAACAACACGCTTGCGCGGAATTCAGAGTTACCAACTTAGATAAATTACCCACCGTCCCCTGTATTTGAGGAAAAAGCTGTAATAGGTACAGGGCCGGCTTTATGGTTGCTGTTCGGCGCTCTTTTTAATTATAATTATAAAAATTTTCACAAAGAAAACCTAAAAATATAGAATAATAAAAATGAGTTTATTCCTGGGTTGTTTTTTTAACAAACAATGAACAATAATGTTCGTTTTTCTTTTTTTTGAAGATCCTTGAATGCGCCCTTAAGCACATGGCGTGCCCCGGGCAAATAAATGCCCAAATTGTCAGTACCTTGATCCGGCACTGAATAGGTATGCGTATGCGACTATGCAACCATGTGATTGGGATGTGTAAAGTTAAATTGGTTGTTCAGTCGGTGAAGAAAGACGCGAAGGTGAATATGAAGAAAGTGAAATTGGGTTGAATTAGAGAAGAGGGGGATGAGGAGAGGTCAAATGTGAAACAAAACGAAGTGATAGTTGGTAATGCAGGACTGTATGTACAGGGTGGTCTGAAAGTCTTATTACCCCCTGTAAATATTGTTTTAATTTTGTATTTGAAATATTGTTCTAATTTTATATTTCAGATGACCGAAATTCTCGTCCCTCTCTGTTAATATTGTTTTCCCTTTCTCTCTCTGATGGCTGACACGACCCCCTTCAGTTTGGGGAAGAGGCTGATTGCAAGTCTATGGGCACATGATCGTGTGTATTCTATTCTGGAAATCGCATGGAAGATGTACGACATGACTTCACTGCAATGAAAGTGAATACTCTAAAACCAGTACATATGTTTAATATTATTCCTTTATTGTTATTAGGTGTGCTAGACTTGGAAAAGAAAAAGGTGAAATATGGATGTTGGAAACAACGAGGTGAAAGAAAATTGAAACGAGTGATTTACCGGAGTACGAAAGCGGCCAATGAAAGAATTTGAACGAAAGAAAAATGAGGATCCGGATGGGAACAAGACGTTATTCTGGAAGGAACTGATAAAAGGGAAAACCAACGAAGATTAGTTGTGTGAACAGCAATGATACGAAAAGCAAGGCTTGTGAACAATGACGAGACTACTCGGTGTATATTAGGGTGTTTAATGATTTCTTGGCCTAACATACAAGGAGGGGATAGGAGCCCATCGCAGCAAGATCACGTTAATACATTTTCCAACGGATAATGGATGGGCTGGCGTCCTTTCAGCGCATTTTGTTCAGTTGAACGGTAACTTTTCCTGAGGTAGGATGGCTCCTTCCAACAAAATGAATGAAGTTGAACAGCGATTCAAAGGAGTTGAAGACAATACTAGGAGACAGTGCCCTATCTTATTCCACTCTCAAACGTTAGGGTGCTCTCTTCAATCAGGGCTAAGACTCGTGTGAGGATGACCCTCGAAGTGGTGGTCCATCTACTGCAACCACCAGAGAAACTGTAGCCATGGTGGAGAGCATGGTCATGGATAATCGCCAAATCTCAGTACGATGGATTGCTTCTTAACTGGGGATAAGTAATGGATCCATTGTTACCATCTTGCATGATCACCTCAATCTTTCCAAGGTGTCTTCCCGATGAGTCCGAAGAATGATGACGCCTGAGCAGAAGAAGAACCGGATAATGACTTCAACGGAGATGATGACCCTCATGAGAGCGGATCTGGAGGGATTCGTGGCCCAAATCGTAACTTAGGATGAAACGTGGGTTCCTTACTTCGATCCGAAAAACAAAGCCGAATCTAAGCAATGGAAGCATCCCTCGTCTCCAACGCCACGGAAATTCAAGGCCATGAACTCATCCCGGAAGATCATGGTGACAAGTGTTCTGGGACCAGGAAGGGATCCTCTTTGTGGACTTCTGGAATCATGGCCGCACCATTAACAGACCATACTATGCAGATCTAATGGGGAAGGTTCGAGAGGCTCTTCTTTAGAAACGCTGAGGGAAAGCGACCCGAGGTGTTCTTCTCTTAAAGGACAATGCACTTGCACACAAGCGCATGGTGGCCATGAACAAATTGGTGTCATGCAGCTTCGAATTGTTGCCCCATCTTCCTGATTCCCACGATCTGGCACCCTCAGACCTTCACCTTTTCCCACACATGAAGAAGCAGCCGCGGTGTATCTCTTTCGCTGATGACGAGAAGAGCAAGGAGGAGGTCATGGAGGGATTCGACCCATTATTCTTCAGGAGCGGATTTTCGCAATTGAAGACAAGACAAGAGAAGTGCTTCAATGTCAAAGGCGAATACGTTAAAAAATAAATAAAAGAAGCTGAGTTAACTTTTGCTCATCTGGGTTTGTCCGAAAACTTATTGAACACCCTCGATTGAGTTTTGGCGTTTTAGTTTTATGGCGATGAGTTGTCTGGTGATTGACTTGTCTGCCGATTGAGTTGTCTGCCGATTGAGTTGTCTGTCGATGGGTTGTCTAGTGATGAATTGGCTGGTGATGGATTGTCTGGCCATGAGTTGTCTGCTGACGATGAGTTGTCTGAGGATGGGTTATCTGGCGATGAATTGTCTAGCGATGAGTTGTCTGGCGATGAGTTGTATGGCGATGGGTTGTCTGTTGACGATGAATTGTCTGGCGATTGAATTGTCTGCTGACGATGAATTGTCTGGCGATGGGTTGACTGGCGATGAGTTAGTTTTTTGGCGATTAATTGTCTGGACATTAAGTCTTCTGGCGATGAGTTGACTGGCGTTGGGTTGGCTGGCGATGAGTTGTCTGGCGATGAATTGTATGGTGATTGAGTTGACTGGGGAATTAGCTTCTCTCTTTGATTTTCTCATGACAATAAACAAAATATTGGAGCCGCTTCAAACGAACACGCGCGCGCGCACACCTCAGCATTCAATCCCCGGTTTTTATCGAAGGACGCGAAGTACTCTGGTGATAACAGGCTGGCTTTTGAAGCCTGATGAATTTGGGGCAGATTCATTGGAATTTTGGTCCGAGGCGTATTTTAGGTTCAAATGTCGGGTATTCTTCCTTTCTCGTTTTAATTTAAAAGATTCTACTCTGAATTTCCTTTTAATGCGTTGACCCGCTTCCAACGGCTTTCAAAATATGAAGTTTAAACTTTTAGGAAATGATTTAAATCTTGCGTCTCTTTCGTTGTTTTAATTAAGCCGATTCAGAAATATATTCTAAGAAGTTAAAAAAGAAGGGCACTCTGGTATCATTTTAATTTAATTTAAGCATATAATTATTCTCTTCTTTGATTCTTTTACGAATCTGTATTTAAAAAAAACCGCCACTGGGAAAGTTTTTAGGAAATTCTCCCATTTGACTCGGTGGATGTTTCCTGAGGAGAGACTCTTCGTGTTTGTGCGTAGTTTGGTTCGGCCGTTCACTTTGGGCTTTATTGAGAGAAAACGGAAAACAGCAAAAAAATATAATAATATATAAAGGGAAAGAAGTTACAAAATAAAGAAAATACAAAATAATTGACCCAATCTAGAGTGAAAGATAGGATGTCAATTGATGTTCGACTTAAGTGTTGAGCGAGTTCGCACAGACCAATAAAGGTGCTCGAATTGTTTATTATTATTATTATTCTCATTATATTTTTTAAGGCTAAGGATTAAGACTTCTCTGTCAAAAAAAAATTCTTTTTCACTTCCGCACGCTTCAGTATTAGACTTTTTCTGCTCTTTATTTTCTTATTTTCATTCCATCATCATTCATTTCTCCGTTCCTTTGAATTTCAATAAAATATCTATCTACATATATATATATATATATATATATATATATATATATATATATATATATATATATATATATATATATATATATGTAGTATATCTCATGAGCCCGAGAGAATGATGTAATAAATCCAATACAACGCAAGAAAGAGAAAACGGAATAATATTTCTTCAGAAATAGTTATTTCCTACTTCGAAAAAATCCGAGCTAGGGTGGGACTCGAACCGTGCACACTGCGGCAGCGAGCAACCGCTTTGATCTCAATTAAACCGTCCATTAGGCCACTCGGCTACGAGGAAGACAAAATTTTCCGAATAGACGAGCTTTTAAGGCACACCGCATGGTCGATCGAGATTGAGAAAGAGAGAATTAATTCGGAATTCAAAGGACAAAGGAGAAATTGAGTTAAACACGTGGCGAATACACAATGTATATCTCTCAAGATGATACACAATGATCATACATAGTTAGAAAGCAGAAAAGAGAGGGATAACAAACGTAGTGTTGGCCTGAAAAACGAAGAGCTCTCGATGGCATCGGTTCGAACCGCACCTATTATTTTCACTTTCTTTATCCGGTAAAAGAGTTTAGAGTAATTTAGTCCCTTTGTTGTCGCTCTTTCTACTTTTCTTATTATATGTTTGATTCTTGTTTGGTTTTCTAAAAGCCCGAAATTGCTTGTTTATAATCTTTCCTTATCTATCACGTGATATATATATATATATATATATATATATATATATATATATATATATATATATATATATGTATATGTTGCAAACACTTTTGGGTCACGTGTTGTTTTTGTTCACCTAAAAAAGTAAAAGTTTCATGCCGAATTTTATTGTAATCGGACATTGCTTAGTGGCCCCGCACGAAGCAACAATATTTCAAAAACAAACAAAAAGGAAACAAAAAGTTCGAATATATTTCTTTTCGCACACTGAGAACTGAAACAAGACAAAAAACAGTTCCGAAAGAGGACCTCTTTGCTTTATTCATAGTCCGATCGCTCGGGCTTCAGTAGGGCTGCCATCAATTTCGTGGGGCACTTCCTCCTGTCCTTGGCCACCAACTTGACCGTCTTATTAATCGTTATATACCCCCCCCCCTCGACGCCCCTCGCCGAAAAAGGTGGTACTCTTGGCTTTTTTAAAAAAAATATCAGTTATATCCCATTCGTGGCTCGGAAGGGTGCGGGAAAAAGGGACCCTCGGCTCTGTACAAATAGCGGTCTGAGCTTCTTCTCTTTCCAAAGCACGAATAAACTTCTATGTCACCTCGACACCACGAAGGGACGATTTAAAAAAATGTATTAGTTTCCCATACGCTCGAGCCTTAGCTCCTCTAAAATCATATGCGAACGGAAATAACATAAATATTACATTTAAATATTCTAATACCATTCGAAAATCCTTCACTAAACTGCGCCCAATCAATCTCGATGCTGGAGTTTACAGTATACCATGCTATAATTGAAAATTAACATACATCGGAGATGCATGCCACTTTAATAAGAGGATCAAAGAACATTTATAAATCAAACAATTATATTGTGAGGAGAATTGCAGAATCCATCATCATCAACAAAGTTGATAATTTTAATTTATCTGAAGGGCAATACAAATTTAACAAGTATATAATGAATAGTCGCCAATCGTATTTATAAGCCCCCGAACGCAATGCATCTCAAGGATTAGAAACTCTCCAGATTGTTTCCGGTTCCATTTCATTTTGTTTAACTTGTCATTCACCCAGATTCACTTGAGTTTTTTTTCCAGATTGTTTCCTGCTCTTTCATTTTGTTTAGGATGCGTCTTACATTATATATACTGTGCTCCTTGCCTAGTTTCTTCATTATATGTGGCACTGATATACTTCACGTTAATGTGATATCTTCCATTATATATATATATATATATATATATATATATATATATATATATATATATATATATATATATATATATATATATATATATATATATATATATATATAAGTATAACTATGGTTGGAAGTGAGATTTAGGTTTACAGATTTTATGTAGAGAGATGAGGAGAAACGAAACATATTTGGGCATTTGGGGGTATATAATATTTTAAATTCTTCCAAAGTTACATTATTATCATTTTATTGAATGCTTTCTAATAGCTGCTTCCCACTTGGGAGCAAACCTTCTAAGTCTAGCCTTAAGTGTGCGTAGTGTTGCCGATGTATTGGGTAAAGAGACACCTTGTACATACACGCACATGTATGTATATATATGTATAATATATATATATATATATATATATATATATATATATATATATATATATATGTATATATATATATATATATACATATACATATTATATATATATATATATATATATATATATATATATATATATATATATATATATATATATATATATATATATATATATATATATATACATATATATTAACGGTTAATGGTATTATTAGACAACTGATCTACTTCAGGTCCAGCGTGACATCCATCTTTCGAGTGTTTTAGCTAAGATAACGCTGTTAATATGTTCATATATTACTAATAATAACGGTTTCTATGACGATAAACAAGGCTAACATAAAGGGGTAACTTTGAATCGAGTTTTTTTGGGGGGACCGGTGGATGAGCTATCCTATAATGTGGTCTCCCAGTTCAAGGACGAAAGGATGTCACGCTGGACCTGAAGTAGATAAGTTGTTTAATAATTCCACTACATTAACCGTAGGAGTTAGATCTTTGGTGTGAAACATGCTGCCACTGGTTTTCTTAATAATGAAAATAAAAATAACGCAAAAATTAGTGTAACAATAAGGATTTTGAGTAACCGGATAATTTTTAATCAACAGAATATATTCAGATTACCCATTTCTGGTTAAATTATTTAACGTAAATCTTTTGGTTAATAGACATCAGGAGGTTTAGGGATGTAGAGTGTATCTAAAAATATTTTAAGTATTTTGTCTAAGTAAACGGATGGAAAACAATTATTTCGGAAGTAGGATTATAAGAATTGAAATTCAGAGTGCATAAGAGAAAATGTAGAGAGATGGCAGTATCTGTTTAAGAGAGTCTTAATAGAAGAAAACTTGGAATTTTTTATCTGTATTGCTGAAAAGGTTTAAACGAACGCCTGAAAACGTGGGCTTTATATAGATAGAATTGTTTATGACGTCATTTTGTTTAGAAATTAGCAAGTCTAAGAAGAGCAGAGTTCCATTATGTTCTAGTTCCATTATGTTCTAGTTCCATTATGTTCTCTTTCCATCGCATGTTATATTTGGATGCACCGAATTAAAAAACATAAAAAAACAACATTTCAGCCAGACTGACATTATGGAAAACAGCAATTGAATCATCAAGTAAACGCCTAAAGAAGATAAGGTCGACAAATATCTTCAAGATGGGTCATAAAAATATCGGCCGATAAGGTACTAACGGGGAACCCGTACCGCCCCTATCCACACGGCTAGTGTGAACTCCATTCAAGGGTAAATTGATCAAACTTTTATGGCACCTAAAAAACGGAATTTTCTATTCTGGGATTCACTGACTTGGGACCTCACCGATAATATCTTCAAAAAGTATAGGTTCTGTTAGTTCTTAGGACTTGCCTTCATTGTGGAATGGAGGTTGATTAGCAAGAATTGTGTTCCATCCTGGTCTCCCCCTTCCCCCAAACTTTACTTTGGCTTGGTACTTTCTTCACATGCCCTGACTTTATTTAGGAATTTCTTTTCAAAAACTGTGAAGAAAAGTAGCCGCTGTAGATGACCATTTTCATTCGCAATGCTGGCGACATATTTCCTTATCAGAGCAAAGTTTGACCTGGAATCAAAATAAATCCGCCTAGGGTCCAACAGGATGCGGGATCAACAGCTTAGGCCCTTCCGAACCCTTAGATTTACAATTGTTTCATTAAGCTGACCAATATCAATGGTCTTCAATTAAGTCTCGAAATTTAATCGCGGACCGCTGTGTTTCCTTTGAATGAGTTGTGTGAACTAATTTATTTAATTTTCCCCACAACCCACCAACCGCATCCTGTATGGTCCTTTGTGAAGTTTGTTTCTTTGAAACGACCTTCAGTGTTCGAGCTATACTTGTCATTAATTGAGAAAGGAGTTGTCGAAGTGACATTTGAAAGATAATAGGAAATGTCGTTCGGGTTGAGTGGTCGTCCACTGACCACCTGTTTCGAAACTGTTGGGAAGTGGTAATACGGATCTATTATGCCTTCCCCGTTGATCCGTTTACTGGTGGCAAACTTAGTCGCTTCTGCAGCGATTCATTGTGGACACCCCCCAGCCTCCTCCTTTTGGTCATTGAAGAAAGCAATAAAATTCCGCTGCTTCAGAAGCTCAGAGAAATTAAGTATTGCCCAAAACGTCTCGTTTATTTTCTAGATTGGACGAAATGCTACCCGAATATATATATATATATATATATATATATATATATATATATATATATATATATATATATATTGTCCGATAAAAAATTTAAAAGTATATTCTAACTTCTAATTTAGTTCATATATTCTATCCCCAAATTTCTAATTACAGTCTTGTATTACTTACATTGTAAGCTTGTATCTCTGACAGAATAGTGCGCCTAGAATAACCCTCTTTGTCTTCCTTTCCTTTTATTTTCTCTTTTCATGTATAATGAGAAGCTGGGGCATCATTAGTCGTAAATTTCTCCTCTAAATCGCCACTGAAAGAATTAACGTAGAAATTTTATTTAATTTTTCATGCCCTCACAAAGAGAGAGATTTATTTAACTCTGGTCTGCTTTCGGAATACTAACTGAATATTAGGGACGGCTGTGCTTTACTTAAATCACGGGGGGGATGGGGGGCCTTTTCACCTCCTCGGGCGAATTGAAATGTTAAGTGCTTTAACAAAGGAAGTAACTATAGCATAATTAGATCAAACGGGAAGCCCGCCTCTCACCTTCATACTTAGGGAAAAAAAACATACATTTGCATATAATTAAATAGACATAGATAATATATAGACAGATACGAATTAAACGCTTAACAGTTCACATTTTGTTTTCAAAGATCAGCTGTTCTTTGTATCCCACTCTCATATGTGCCAAAACTATGTAATTGACTTTTAGACCGTAAATTATACAACAGCAAACTTCTCCCATCTAAGCATCCAAAAACCAAAACGCTGCTGAAAAGCTCAGCTGTTCTTATATCCAATTCTCTCATGTTTATCAGTTTTTGTAATTAATTTTTCCACCCCAATGATTTTGCTGCAAAATTCTGCCCTGTATGCAAACCAAACCAAAACCCAGCTGAGAAAATAATTGCTTAGGAGTATCTTATACGAAAAGAAGAAAATTATTTTCTGTTCACCGGTGCCACCCACTTCTAAGATAGGTTAGCGAAAAGTGTATGATCGCCCACTGGTCGTAAAAATAGCAAATAAACAGGCATTGTTGGAAAGTGACCTGCCCTTCTTATGTTAGTATTGGTAGACCCACTTTAAAAAAAACCCTGTGAAAACTCCTCCCACGTAATATAGTATTGGGAGACCTCCACTAAATTAGTCAATAGCTTCTCCTAAGTAGTATTTTATTGGTAAACCCCTTTGAAGAATGCCCCACTTCTTCTAATATAAACCTTATATAAAACCCTCTAACCTCTAGATCAGCAGACATTGAGCAAATCTTGTATTTGAATAAAGTTAAAGCCATATAGCTGCATTTGCTCTCCGCCACTGCCTCGTACTGGATCTTTCAAAGACGGGCAAGCAAAACATTCCAGGGGCAGTCGCCACTAAGGGCCACCAGAGCATTACATCGAGTTGCTGTGACCATTTAGGGTCACGCGCCCTTCTACGATCGAACCCCTTGCAAGAATCATTCTTCTACGACAGATTGCGCAGTGTACCAAACTACCAGGCAGTCCTTTCTCACAAAGAACGATTCAGTTGCGCTATAGCCATAGTTACAATGCCACAAGGGAGCACAAAATCAACAGAAAGTCCGTAAACGAAAGCTGGTTTTAATATAACAATTTGTTATTATCACAAGTACATGACTAGTTTCTTATAAATAAAATGAGAAAAAAACATTAATACTACTAATAATAACGCCCACCTGAGGCCATAAACATGGAGGGAATATTTAGAAAGAGAGGGCGGCTTTCACCTTGTGTTCAGAATAATCCCTAAATGCTCTATATCTCTCGGGGGTGTTATTATTATTTTTTTTCTTCTTCTCATATAATATAAGAAATGTCTGAGGTAAAATTTTGTCGGTGTTTGTACAGCTGAAACTATCTTGCAAACTTTAATTTGTATGTAATTCCTAAGGAGTTGTGCGGGTGCAAATGAAGGAATTTCTAACTTTTTGACAATATTCAGGATTGCACATGCGCAAGCTTATTGAGACATTCATTAATCACAAATGATAAATAATACTGCAAAATTTATATGCTGAAATATGATTTATTAATGGGTATTTTATGTTAAGGTCAGCAGATGTAGATGCGTCATTGATGGTCTTAATTCCATCAAATCGACTTTATTTCTACTTCGTTAGTGGCCAATTAAAAATTCAATTCCAGGCCAGAGGATCCCCCCTCACTTAAATAAATATATAGATGAGTACATTTAGCCCCGTTTATCCGAGTGCACCGCTATCAGCTATTTTGGTCGTTATATGAAGATGGTAACTTCTGGCCTGTTTTGATCTCATTTAATCTTAGATGACCTAAGGTCTAAAGATGAACTTGAATTGTTTCTTTTTTAATATTCGTACAGTTATGGTCGCTTCACAACCACTATTGTTAATACCAGTTTTCTTTTGGCTTATTTCTGTTAGTAATGAAAAATTATTTCCTTAAAATGAAAGCGATAAGCCTGATCACCAGGCGCCTTGTACCCTTTGCAAATCTCCTACACTACCTTCTCTTCACCACTTTTATTTCATTCTGTCTATCCACACTTGATTTCTCCCCTACACACACACACACATTAGTTGGTAATTTCCTTAAATGTTTTCGTGCTTATATTATCATCACCTGTTTCTCAAATTCATTACACTAGCCAACAAATTTTAACTTTGTCTCTGCTACTTGAGTAAATGTTGTTGTATCTAACTAATTTTGGTGCGCTGATTCCAAATATGTGTTCAGACTTATCCTTGCACGTAAGGTTCCTGAGTTATGCATCTAGGCTATATGGCTCACTTTGTCACCTTGGATCAATTAATGATATAATTATTACGAGTTTGAGAAGAATGAGACGTTTCTGGGCAAAGGTTGGAATCGGGGGCCCCTATTTGGCATTATGTAGGTCCTTTTGCAAACCCAGACAAGATATGTATTACATATAAAAGAGGTAGTACTCACCTAACTATAAATTTCTTCAAAAATGTTTGAGACTCTTGCTCTTGCGCCTGTACGTGGATATAGGATCCTCCCGTTATAAGGAACCAGCAGTAGTCACCCATCATGTTTTCGTTGAAGCGGCCTTGATACCTGCTTTCCATCATTCCGATATCTCGGTGGTACCTTTCCCCATGTTCGACACTAATATCACCTATATTAGATAGAAAGAAATCTAGTTGCGAAGGCAAGAAGTGCATCCTAAGAGACATCCGACACCCCATTCGTTTATAGGCCTTTAGTATGTTGTCCACTAGTTCTTCATAGTTTTCAGCCCTATGATTACCAAGGAAGTTCTGCACTACATAGATAAATGAATCCTATGTTGCCAACTCAAGTGGAGTTAGTTTATTTCTGAACTCCCTGTCACGTATCAATTCTCTGTTCTCCGGCCTTACAAAAATGCCAGCTTTAAGTTTAGCATCGGTTTTCTTTGCACCAAATTTCTCTTTGAGATACTGGAATCCATCAGAATCATGGGCCATTGCTTTAACAAAATTCGTGATAAGGCCAAGTTTGATATGAAGTGGTGGAAGGTAGATCTTCTGTGGATGTACCAAAGGCATGTTGCTTCACATTGTATCGGCCAACTATGTGTTCTTCTCTTTCGGACCACTTTTTGACAATATAATGATTCCTGTCATCACAGCTGTTCCATAGGCATAGGGAGCACATATTCTTTGTATATCCTAGCTGCAGTCCAAGAAGTAAAGAAATTACTTTTAGATCACCACAGATATTCCATTTATGATGCGAGTAATGAACACCTAAAATATATTCTATTGAGTCATATATCTCTATCATCCTAACAATAAGTGCGACAGGAATTTAAGTTTTTTTGTAACCATTTTGTAGCAAGCAACACAATGGTTATGAATGGGGCGAGTCTTTGTATTCTACTGCGAACTCTTTTTGAGAGGGGTAAATACACTTGCCTTCATATGAGGAATCCTTGTTGAATTACAAGATTTTTGCCATTCACCTTAACCACTCCCAATCTTTTAATCGGGTTTGGTATTCTCCCTTTCTGATTTGCCTTCCTACACATTCTGTTATGCTCAATTTCCTCGTTCTTATTGCCAGTAATGTACATTTTTCGGCTACACCTCTAGCCATTATTCGTCTTCCTTTACCACTTTATGTATAAGTGGCTATCAATATCTTTTAGACCGTAGTCGTCCCCTTACATCCTTGTGTCCCACATACTCCACCTCTTTAGTATTAATATCGACCTTCCAACATTTTTTTCTTTCCCTAACTTCGCCATTTTCTTTACCAGATTTTTTTCAGAAACTCCTTAGGACGGTTTATGATTTCCAAAATATAATTAATGTCAATGTTTGTAGTCGTAGTAGAAAAATATCTTTGTCGTCGCTACCGTTCATGATTATTCTGCTTTTGTTTTTTTATAAAACTTAAGGATTATTTTTAGTCGCGTGCGAGTCTAGTTGCGAGTGACTCAACATCTCTATGTTGGTCGGTCGGTCCCCGTTTTGCTTTTTATTGTTTTTGTAATATCATTGTAACTATTCGTCCGATTCTAACGAAATCTGAAGCCCTTATGTTGTTTGATATTCTCTTTCGAATGATATAATTGTTTTGGAAATAACATCATAACTTTTCGGCCGATACTATGCTATACTCTGCTAGGCAAGCCTAGAATAGGCTATACTATACCAGGCTATTATAGGCTAGGCTAGGCTATACTATGCTAAGCTATGCTAAGATATATGTACAAGGGTAAGATCCAGTATGCTAATTTAGGCTATAATATGCTATGCTATCCTAATTAGTTAAGCTAGGTTAGGCTATATATACTATGTTAGGCTATATATGCAAGTATATACTAGGCTAGGGTATACTAGCCTACTCAAGGGTATATATGCTATTCTATGCCATTCTATGCTATAATATACTATGATATGCTATGCTATGCAAGGCTATGCTGGACTATACTACCCTAGACTAGGCTAGATTATAGTGTACCATGCTAAGCTAGCATAGGCTTGGCTAGACTATAGTTGGGTGTGCTATGCCAGGATATACCATGCTAGCCTAGTCGTATAGGCTAGGTTAGGATATGCTATACTCTACTATTTTAGGCTAGGCTATACTATGGTAAGCTTTACTATCCTATATATGCTAGGCTGTACTAGGCTATGCTAAACTAGGCCTTACTATAGTATCTAGGCTAGGATAAGCCATACTATGGCAGGCTAAGCTATACTATGTACGGCTAGGCTATACTATGCTACCTACGCTAGAGTATGTATAGTATGGTAAGTTCTACTAAGCTGGGCTAGACTAAGCTATCTGATGCTAGTCTAGGCTATTCTATGACATAATATACTCTGTTATACTATGCTATGATATACTAAACTAGGCATGATTTACTATGCTAGGCAATCTAGGCTAGTCTATACTATGCTAGGCTTTATTATGCTAGGTGAGGTAATACTATGGCAGGCTATCCTACGGTAAGCTAGGTTTTGCCAGGCTACTATTCGAAACTATAATAGGCTAGATTGTTTTGCATATTTCGAATGATATAATTGCCGAAGTCCTTCCAATGTTAGCCATGGAATTATTGGGGGGGGGGGGAAATACCATCATAACTATTCGGCCGATTCTAACGAAATTTGAAACCCTTATGTTGTTTTACATTCTCTTCAGAATGATATAATTGCTAGGGTCCTCTTAAGGTTAGCCAAGGAATTAGTTTTTTTTTTGTTTTGGGGGGGGGGCATTAACATTATAACTATACGGCCGATTCTAACGAAATGTGAAACCCTTTAGGTGTTTGCATTCGCTTTCGAATGATAGAATTGCCAAGGTCCTCCCAAGGTTACTCAGGAAATTATTGAAAGTCGTAAGGACATAAATCAGATTATGTGAGGGCACGCGACTTTTTGGTCAGCAGACCTTGTTTAGATTTCACGATTGGTTCGTCCTTTTCGTTAGATCTCTCCTACTAAGTTCTTTTGTTTTCCACACCTTTTTGCCACAAAAGATCCCTCTTTTATCTGGCGCTTACTAAAAAATTTTTTATCTAGCGGTTACAAGAAATCTTTTTTTTATCTGCCGCTGACTAGAAATCCTTTTTTATATAGCACTTAAAATAACTCCTTTTTATCTGGCGCTTACTAGAAATCCCTTTTTATCTGGCGATTACTAGAAATGCTTTTTTATCTGGTGCTTACTACAAATCCCCCTGTTATCTGGCATTTACTAGAAATCACCTTTTTTTTCTAGCGATTGCGAGAAATAGCTCTTTTATTTGACCCTTACTATAAATCTCTTTATCAAGCGCTTACTAGAAATCCTTTTATTCTATAGCTCTCACTAGGAATCCTCCTTTTATCTGGCGCTTGCTAGAAATCCTATTTTTTATCTAGCTCTTACTAGAAGTCTCCCTTTTATCTGACGCTTACTAGGAATCCCCCTTTTACATAAAGAACGGAATTTACATTTACGGAGGTTTGGCTCCTCGTTAAGGCCTTGGGGTCCGATTGGGGTATCAAAGAGCAGCAGGGTCGGGAATCTAAGAAGTACCTCGTACCACCCAAAGCTTTGGGGGTCCCTCCCCATTCCCTGATTTCGGTTCCTTGCTAAAACGCTCATGACCCTACACCGAAATGGGGGCATGTGGGGGTAAATTGGCATATTATTTTAGAATAAAGCCCCCGAAAAGTGTTCATTCAGAGGGTGATTTTTCTACGAAGCGAAAGAATCATTGTTATGAATACTAAATTGAAATGGAAGTAAGAGGGAAGGGTGGTGCGTTTGTGTGTGTGCGAGAGAGGGACGGGGGAGCTTACAGTTTAGCGCGGGATCCGAACCATGGGTATCTACAGTGTATGAGAGTCGCCATGAAGGCGACCAAAACTGACTCCATCCAGCGACTAACCACCCCCCTAGTGTGCTTATTTTGGCTGTAATAGGAAGCAGTTGGTCCACTCGGCTATGCCGTACGTGGTCCATGGAAGAAACGGAAGATCTAAAAAAATGCGATAAAGGACCACAATAGTGAACTATGTCACCCCCTATACTGGGAGTGTGAAGGCGTATTACCACCACCAAGGACAAATTCTTACGAACATACCGTCACTTAAATATACAAACTCGAACCACGAATGAGGCTGAGAATAGTAAAGAAAGGAAATAACTTGTGCAACAATGGAAGAATAAACGAATGCATAAAAAGGATGAGCAAACGGAAATCTAACGACGCAGATAAGCAAATTTCACCACCAAATCCCGGGCCTGTTGAGGTCCAGAATGTGTAACTTCAAATTTCCAGCAATGAGCAGATATAAGAGAACTCAAATTGAGCTTCTTAGAACTTTATTTAAGAGGGAAATTTATCAAGAAACAAAAATCTTCCTCTCCATCTAAAATGTTGACTGTAAATACGCTGCATTATATCGCTGTAGCTAACCGTGGCTCGGATCCCCCGTCATTTGCAACTATAAAATATGGATCGATTTTTTTTTTGGGGGGGGGGGCTTGTTTTCCGACCTTTCGGACGAAGGAAAAGTGAAGCTTACCAAATACGATTTGCAATCGTCTAAATTCGGTTTAAATTCACTTATGGAGTTTCCTGTCTGCGAGAATCCACTGTTCAAACAGGCATAAAGTAGTTGATTTTAAAGAAAATTATGCGGATATATACACTAGTAATATTGTTAGTGCGATCGGCTATATTTAGTTCTGTGTATGACATTCACTGAGAAGTATACATATATGGTCTGACTCTCCCCTTATACTGTACAATTCATTGGTATGCAGAGGCAAACGCGTGATATGAGTCGTTGTTATTAGTTCGTTCTTTCACTTGAAAGAAAGATCAAGATTTGGCGCTCTGAAATCAAAATGTCGTATTCGACCTTATTTCCTTGACGTTTCCCAGCACACCCCAATCAATCCCCAGTTGATTGGGGATTGGGATAACAAAAGAAGTGAATGTGTTGGGTAATAAGATATGCTATTAGAAAATATTGTGTAAAGGTGTAGTGCGTATGTTAATGATATGGATTGAGAGAGGGGGGGATTATGATCATGATTTGGATGAGGATGATAATGATTTGTGCCAAGTTGCGGGGTTAGTTTTGTTTGCTCTCTTTGGTTGTATCTCTAGCATTCGAACCTTTGTTATCATTTGAGCGTTAGTATCATTTGTTTGTTTTGTATTTTTGTGCTTTTTCTCGCACATTTTTCGTATTCTTTTTTTTTCTTGTCTCATTAGTTGTCTATTTCGGTTTTCTAGTTCAGTTGTTAAATCTGGTTGTGTATTCTTTTTTTTTATTGTCTCATTAGTTGTCTATTTCGGTTTTCTAGTTCAGTTGTTAAATCTGGTTGTTTATTTCGGTGTTTAACGGTATATCGGATTAATATTCCACAGTTTTTTAAAGGGGAGACCAAGTACAGTTATTCTGTGTATCTCTTCTTGTGGTAAAGTTTAATATATTTTGTTCCATATGTTTGTTGCACGTTCTTGTAGTACTTGGTTAATTGGTTTTAGTGTTGTTCTCCGGTGCAGTTCTATTGATGTGAATTTGGTAGCCTAGTTTTGTATCCTCTGTTTTTTTTTAGGTGTATTGCTCAATATTTGTCTGGGAATTATTGGATATATCATCTTTGGCCGACGAGGGCCATTTAAAACTTCCTCTTGTTTC
The DNA here is from genome assembly GCA_963969495.1 of Ceratothoa steindachneri. NCBI lineage: Eukaryota > Metazoa > Arthropoda > Malacostraca > Isopoda > Cymothoidae > Ceratothoa > Ceratothoa steindachneri. Next base: position 93,924,945 of record OZ018331.1, read on the forward strand.
CGCTTGACAGGTTTTTAAGTATGTGTAGCCCTGTCAATGTGGTTTTTGCTTCTGAAACCTTTTGTGTTAAGTGAGAGGTATATCCTTTAGTCGCCAGCTTGAGTCCTAGTACTCGCCTTTCTCTCGTATAAGCCTCACCATCTACTCTTATTACTGCTGTCTTTCTCCGATTTACGGTAATAATATTGAATTTATTGTTTTTTTTTATTATGTTCTCAGTGCATAATTGTTAACGTTCTTTATTTCTCTTGCTGTTCTTTGTGCAATATCTCTTGGATTTTTCTGTCGCTGGTAATTGTGTGGTCACTGGTGTACAGATGTGCAGAGTTGGACTCAAAACACCCGCCCTTTTCTTTTAGTATCTCCTAAATTGACTAATCCATGGAGTTACAATCAGGACTTTGCGTTGGTCACTCATTTTTCGTTATTAATCTTGTCTTATTGCTAATTAGAAACGACTGTGGCGTGGCTTGTATGCGAATGTGCTCCATTTTGTTGCAAAATAGTCATTTTCTTGATACCGGCGACGACAATCAGGCAACAACTTTGTTTTCAGGAGTTCAATTTAATTAGCAGAAGTCGCTTTTGTCTTTTCAATATTAATAAAATGAACATCTGTTTTGCCATTCCAAGAGACCCCTGCAGATATCATAACCATCTTGGAAAATCTTGAAGTTTCATGATACAATCTGTTAATCGGAATGTCACAATTTTTACCACGCCAGGAGACATCATTTTGACGGTTCAGCGGAATTTCTAAAGTGAAATCTTTTTCATCCGTGAAGACAATATTTTTAACATCAGCGACAGAGAAGTTATCAAGTAACTTTGTCTGCATTTATTTTTCTTTTATCCTTAACAGTACCACTTTTCGAGAAGATATTATTCTTTTGAAGGCCTTTAGCTTTTGTGTCTTAATTATTCGTTGTACAGAGTTCCTTCCAATATTCAAGTTTTTAGCAATTGTTCTTCGCGATATATGACTTCCTGGTTTATGTTCTTGAGAGCAGATGTTATCGTTATTGTAATTCACGTTTCCGCGCTTTGGTAAAAAGTCAGTTTTTTGTGTCTGCAGTCAAATACTCTGGGGAGACCAGAGCAAGTCAAATATTTTATTTGTGTAAATCATAGATTTAAGGCGAAAACCAACGTGTGTTTATTCGCCAGAAATAAATATGTGAAAACGTCCATAAAAGAAGTGGGGAAGATAAGAGGGGGGGGAATAAAAGGTGCAGAAAATAAAATAGGAGTAAAAAAAATGAAGAGCTAAGTCTTAGAGGGCTTAGGAACAGACATGTCGCGCAACTCTCCTACACCCCCTCGGATGATTTTAATTTGCACACATTTTTTCTTTTCCCCTAACTACAACATTCTTAATAAATCTCCCTAAAAACTTCGACGGTTGGACATGTCTACATTTTTTTCGCTCTCCCCCCACTCCCTCCATTCTTCACACCCATATCTTCCACACACAATTGTCCCTATATATATATATATATATATATATATATATATATATATATATATATATATATATATATATATATATTAGGCGATGGGGCGATTTGCCGGTGAGGCGCAACTTAATTTTCAATATAAAGCCAATGACGAAAAATAATCCAATCATTTTTCTAAATCCATTTATTCAAAACAACGTTTCAAGCTTGTGCGCTCATCTTCTGGTTCCTAGGAATATATGACAATTCATTAGCAATTTAACAATAATGAGAAATATAGCTTTAGATTACTTAAATGAATTGATTGTAATAACTGTGGAAATTAGGGTGAATGCTTAATTCACTCTATGCAATTTAAATAAATAATACTGCAAAGTTATGATATACAAAAGGTTTTTGGTAACTATAGTGAAGAAGACACCTTAACACTAAGCGGTGAAATATTTCAACTGACGAATAATTGAACAATATTATTGACTACGGTTTGGTAGATTGTGGTTTTCTACAGAACATGAAGAGGAACTGACCAATAATTATTGAATTAAGAGTAGGTTTTAAAGATTTAATATATATTGATTCTGCGATCCTGAGTGTGGTTGGACATTTATTGCTGGTTATGATTTTAAAGTTATTTATTTTCCAAAAATCCCCTCCCCCAACCTGGCATTGTTTATTCGATAGGCTGCAACAACTGCCAAAAATGTTATTATGGACAAACCGGGAAAGAACTAGCTGTCCGTGTTAAGCAACATTAAGCCAATGTACGTAATTACAGTGAACAATCTGCGTTTTTTCTACATATGTACAATCTTAACCATAGCATTAACTGGAACAGTGCCAAACCAGTCATAAAATGCAGTAATTATATTTCTAGAAATATATTAGAATGTATCTCCATTAGCGCGTTCCCAAATTTCAATCTTAGCACCGGTTTGTTCATGCTAGACCCCATTATCACTACATAAGTACATAAAATATCAAATAAAGTTGTTTCAGGATCTTGTACCCCCTAATTAAGGATCAGAGGTGGGTAGTCTAATACCCCCTTCCACTATTAAGGCAATGTATGTCCAGCCTCCTGTTCATCCCATGAAAAGGTCTTTAAAAATAAAGACGAAAGCGCTTGGAATCGTTTTTCACTTTTCCTTTGTGGGTGTATCTACACACACACATATATATATATATATATATATATATATATATATATATATATATATATATATATATATATATATATATATATATAGGGACAATTGTGTGTGGAAGATATGGGTGTGAAGAATGGAGGGAGTGGGGGGAGAGCGAAAAAAATGTAGACATGTCCAACCGTCGAAGTTTTTAGGGAGATTTATTAAGAATGTTGTAGTTAGGGGAAAAGAAAAAATGTGTGCAAATTAAAATCATCCGAGGGGGTGTAGGAGAGTTGCGCGACATGTCTGTTCCTAAGCCCTCTAAGACTTAGCTCTTCATTTTTTTACTCCTATTTTATTTTCTGCACCTTTTATTCCCCCCCCCCCCCTCTTATCTTCCCCACTTCTTTTATGGACGTTTTCACATATTTATTTCTGGCGAATAAACACACGTTGGTTTTCGCCTTAAATCTATGATTTACACAAATAAAATATTTCACTTGCTCTGGTCTCCCCAGAGTATTTGACTCCAGACACAAAAAAACTGACTTTTTACCAAGAAACCAAATTAGTTAAAACTCTGCTGCGGAAACATCGCCCATAAAATTGAGCAAAATTAAATTTAAACCCCAAAACGATTTCGAGTTATGTCGACCCTTCTCTGTGCGATCCCATGATTCGCTTAAATTGCCCTCAGTACGAAATTTATAACCTTTTGGTATAGTTTTGACCTAATTTATGTTGAACGAATGAGCTGACTTTGGGTGTTAATGTCCCGCTTATAGACCTCTTTTTCTTGTGGAACAGCGCTATTAGAAGAGGAAGGTTCCGAGAATAGGCTTCAAGGGAAGCGAGAATATGATACAGGTGGGGGCATTCGGCTAAATAACGCTGATAACCAATGTTCCCCCTATTTTTTTTATTATTCTTTGTAAAAAGTTTTTCAGAATTTTCTTTTATTGCTTATATAAGTATAATGACTTAATTTTATCTTCTTCCGGCGGGCGACGGCGAAGGCACAGCCGCCGAAGCTCTCATATAGATATAATATGTATGTACAACGGAACCTCACTTAATGACCATAATTCATTCCTGAATCTTACTCGTAATGCGAAACAACTTTTTCCATAGGAATCAGTGTAAAATACGATAATGCATCCCATGCCTTAAAAAAAAATACCCCCAAATAATTTGTAATAATATCTAAAATCTTTTTAAATTATTAACGCATAGGGGCAAATCGTCTTTGACTAATTTGCTGTCTTTTTATAGAAAGATGTACGGTGCTGCCGATAGAGATGAGATATTTGGATTTTCCTAAGGTTTTCGACAGGATGCCACACTTTCGACTTTTGAATAAAGTTAAAGCTCGTGGGAACGATGAAAGTACTGGTATTTTTAGGTAGATTCAGTCGTGGTTTAGTGACAGACAACAAATAGTTAGTATAGATGATATTAAATCTGAGTTGGGGAATGTTGCCAGTGGGGTTCCTCAGGGTCTGTATTGGGGCCGTTGTTTTTCTTGATTTATATTAATGATCTTGACATAGGTATAAATAGAAACCTGAGCAAGTTTGCAGATAATAATAAGGTAGGATTATAAGATCTCGCTCTGATGCTGAGGTATTACAAGATGAATTGACCTTACTATCCCAATGGGCACATAAATGACAAATGGAATTTAACATAAGCAAGCCCTAGTGTACTTAGTTTAGGTAGGTGTAATCCACTGAATAATTATAAACTGAATGGGAGAGTTTTAGGAAGGTCAGATTGCGAAAGAGACTTAGGTGTCCTGGACAGTTCCGACCTCCGGCTTACAAAGCAGTGCAGAGGGGCTAGGAATAGAGCTAATAGGGTATTGAGGTTTAATGGGAGGAGTATAAGTAATAGGAGTACTTATGTTATTCCAAAACTCTACCTGGCATTAGTTAGGCCTCATTTCGACTATGCGGTGCAATTTTCGTCACTATATTATAGGATGGATATTGGTTTCCTTGCTTCTGTGCAAAGAAGGATGAGTTAAAATGATTCATGGGTTGAGGAGCTTACCTTATGGTGAAAGGCTCGAGAGACTAAATATACATACGTTAGAAAGGAGAGTGAGTTCGACGGGCTTTGATTGAAGTCTTCAAGTGGGTAAAAGGTTATAATAGGGGTGACATAGATAAGGTTCTTATTTTTAGAGAACATGATAGAACACCTAGCAATGAGTTTATGCTGGACAAGTTTAGGTTTAGGAAAGAGATTGGTAGAAAGTGGTTCACAAATCGAGTGTTTAGATGAATGGTTCACTAGTCATTTTATAGAAGCGTCCTCGGATAATTAAAGATAAGGCATCTGAGGTCCCTCAATCTTGAATTGTCCATAAATGAGCTGCTTGTTACCAAATTGAGGTTGCGCCAGGTTCCTATTCTTGAATTGAACGACTTTAGGTCTCATAGTCGATGTGCTTATTCTTAAATTTAGCAAAAATGAGGTGCGTATTGTTGCACTGTCAATAAATAGGCTGGGTAAAATTAGGTTTAATTAAGTTAGGTGATATTTGGGTCGAAAAACCCTCGGGATGGCGCATCTTTACAAGATCCTTTTTCTTTTCCATTACGAGATAGCTTGTGAGTCGTTTACAGGTCATTGCCGCCTTTTATTTGAGAATGTGCCTATTCCTGAATTGAAAGACTTTAGGTGCCTTATCTTAAAGTGATTCCAGGTCAGGTGCCTATTCTTGAAATGAGGTTGTTCGAAGTGCCTATTCTTGAAATGAACGAACTCAGGTGGCTTATCTTAAATTGATCCGCGTCCTTCCTGCGGAGTTTTAAGAATAGATTGGCTAGATTTATGGATGAGGAGGATGCTAGGGCTGATCTATGATGTGAACTGGTGCTGCCTCGTATATCTCGGCAGACTCCTTTTCTTGTGTTCTTAAGTTTATCCTAGTCTCGACCGAGTAAACTACTTTGCGTTCTACCGTAAAACTTAAGCATTCCTTCTTTCATAATTCATCCTTCAATCTCCAAAGGTTGATATATGACGCTTCAAATTCTAGTTTCTACTCTCGCAGTCTCTTTCGCATTTTACCATTCTCACTTCTAATTTTGCCACTTTATGATGAGGATCTACTTTATAGTCCCGATTACGCTAGGGGTTATATATTTAGCTTTTTCTTCTTTTCTTATTTATGCTGTTTTCACCCTCAGTTCTGTACTTAGAATTTACATTTACTTATATACTAAGGTTGGTGCAGTTACATTGGCATTAAAAGGAAAGAATTATTTTAAAATGGTGATGGGAAGAAGAGTAACCATCAGAACCGGTCTACGAAGACCGCATTGAAATGGCAAATTATCGTGGTGATCCCAGCGATTCTCACACATTTATAACTAATATAAATGAGTTGGAGATTAGGTTTTAGTGTTCCTGAAGGTGTTTTATTGCGGCTATCATTTGATGCCTCCTATTTGAAATTTAGGCGGGGATTTTTTTTTCTGTATGAAGAATTACGATTTGTGACTCGGTCACATGTGGAAAATTGTGGGTTTGCGACATTAGAAATAATATTTGTGTTCGCATCCTCCTAGAAATCAACTTGGAAGATCCACTATGAAAAATTATGTCGCCAAAATTCACTTTGATTAATGTAAACAGAGAAATGTGATCAGACTTCAACTCGAGACTCGCTACATTGTAAATTGATGTTGGATCTTACTTACCTTATGATGTTATATTAGGAAATTTTTTTCGACATGCCTTTTTTACAGACACACACACACGCACGCGCGCATATATATATATATATATATATATATATATATATATATATATATATATATATATATATATATATGTGTGTGTGTGTGTATGTGTGTAGTGTGTCTGTCCATCTATAGCTGGGGTTTTCAAACTATTTAAGATTTTTTGCATGGCGGTCTCTTTACAATTTTTTAATGGCTCGTGGACCCTTTTAAATTAACTACAATTGACATATAGACTAGTGAAACAGAACATTTTTGGCAAACAACATTTATTAAAAAATGGCAGCCTTAATCTACTGAAACAAAGACATTTTTTGGCAATCAATTATTTATCAAAAAATGACAACCTTAAGCTACTGAAACCGAAAATTTGGCAATCAATAATTATTGATTTAGAAAATGGTAATCAGACATCTCCGCTATTGGCCTCTTAACAGTATCGTTTGACAGGGACACCTGCTTTAACTTTTCGAATTCAGAACTTCCCAACACATTCTAAGTATGTGATATCTTTGGAGCAAGGTAATATTTACTGTTCTCCGGTGTTGTGGGCTTATTTGGCAACAGCTATTTTCCTTGAAACTTTATAGGAGGCTTTCAGACCAGCTTTACTGTTCTGCCAAAACATTTCTGTCATCAAGCTTGGATTTGTGCAATTGTTCAGCTTTGCGTTTAAAGAAGTCTACATCTTTGTTTATTGAACACTGTAGTTTCTCTTTCCCACTAGACTTTATTACAGAAAAACCTAATTTCAAATATGAATCATCATATCTCATCTTTTTTGGAGCCATTATAAATCTGAAAAAGGACAATAAAAATTTTAATTAGAAAAACGAATTAATAATTTTTATGTTAAAAATTAAAAACTAGATTAAATAGGCCTATTAATTAAGATAATCGAACATCCAAAGTTTGGATGTTCGATTATCTTAATTAGTGTATATTGCGGCTTACAAGTCGACTCTTCAAGTCTGAAAAAGTCTTTCCCTAATTTGGGGTAGACTTGAGTGGGAAGGATAAAATGCAAACCTTTATCACCGAGTTGTAAACAAGTGAGACAGCAATCCTACCATTCACTGTAACCTACACCACTTAATCTAGTGATGCTGGTTATACTTTGGATTCCAAAGTATAACCAGCATCACTTAGTCACTGTTACTCCTTTAATCAAAGCAACTCAAATATAATCACGCAATCCGCTACACCTCCAATCAAAGCAACTCAAATGTAATCACGCAATCCGCCACACCTCCAATCAAAGCAACTCAAATATAATCACGCAATCCGCCACACCTCCAATCAAAGCAACTCAAATACAATCACGCAAACTGTAGAACACCCCATTTCCAACCACAACGCTACCATTATGATTGCCGGGCGCAAACAAAATTATTTCGCCAAATAATTACCTGATAACCACATTTAGCGTCTTACATTTCTCTACCTATGCAGTGCTCTCTAATCCCCTGGTTTAATGAATTCAAGCACAGAACAGAAATGTACCCAACACTACAAAAAGGACAAAATGCAAAAAGAAAAAAGGGACTTGGCAACAATCGCAAATAGCCTATAATTTTATCTGAGTGACCTCATTCGCGGTCCCATAGGTGACCCCGAACTCCAGTTTGAGAATAACTGATCTTTAGGAATAAAAAAAATCCAGTTCTAACCCTCCCCATCTCTCTCCCCTCTCAACCCTTTTCCCCTATTTTCCCTCTGTTCGCTATTTCCCCCTCCCGTCTATTCCCCTTACCCCTCCCCCTCTCTGCCCTCTCCCCACTCTTGTACCTCCTTATCTCCCCCTACCCTCTCTTCGCCTTCTCCTCCTTTGTCCAGAAGCACCCAGTGTAGGATCCTTAAAGAGACGGCCAGAAGTGTTAAGTGCATCGCTAGACCCATCCTGAGCAAGAATCACAAAGAGAAGCGTATTGATTGGGCACGGAAATACACGAAGATCAATTTGCAAGATGTCCTCTTCACGGGTAAGGTCAGAGCTACTCTGGATGGCCTCGACAGATGGGCCAAAGTTTGGGTACCTCTTGGAGCCTCTCGTCCGCATCGCAGTCGGCGGCGTCAACAAGGAGGAAATGAACATGTCGGGCCTTTTCGAGTTCCAAAAGGTGTCAAACTCACCAGCAACTCCTACACCGCGTTTCTGGAGGAGCATTTTGCAGCATGGTTATATGATCTGCCACTATCACGTCGACGGTGATTTTTATTCATGATAATGCATTCAGCCAAGGCTACAATTTCGTACCTCGCAACTTTGGGAGTCACAGGCCAATCACTTATGACCTGACCTCTCTGTTCTCCTGACCTAAACCCTATCGAACAGGTCTGGTCGATCGTGAAGAGGAAAGTGGAGGTATCCAGTTTTCATCGAAGGATGCCCTGTGGAAAAAGATCAAAACAATTGCTGGTACCGGTAATAACATCTTCCAAGATTAGTCGGCTAACAGCTTCTGTGGACAAAAGACTGTTTGATGTCTTTCTAAACAAGGAAGTTACGTAGACAAATAAAGTACAGAACCAACAATTTAATTGTGTTTGTTTCTTATCTTAAGCTGCTATTCTTCGTTAGTGTGTTTCCTTATTACAATGAAATGGTAATATAACGATAATACTTTATTTCATTACCTTAAATTGGTATTTTCGTACATAACTCAACATAACTTTGTATGTATCTTAGCAATACGATTGAAATGTTAACTGCGTACGTACCTACCTAGGATATTTCAATGGACCAGGTTTCAGGTTTGTACAATGTTTAATATTCAAAATATCAGCCCAAAATTTGACCTGCAATAAAGCTTGATACACAGTTTATATATAGAAACAGCAAAGTAATCGAAAGTTGAACATCTTATGTATTTTGTACGTTGAATACAAATTGGTATCATATTGCAAAAATAGTAAAACATTACTATGATTACGGCAAAAATATCAAACGAACGTTTCAAAAAGTATCCGATAAATCTATGAAAACCAGTTAGTATTTGGTGATATGACCTTTCGTCGCTAGTACAGCTTCCAACCGTTTGGGATATTTACTTATGAGGGTCTCACAAATATTTGTAGGTATCTTGGCCCATTCTTCTCGGCATATTCTTTTTAAATCTGTTAAATTTCTTAGGTCCTTTTTTCTGAATCGTTAGTTTTAATTCTCGCCTCAGGTTCTCGATAGGATTTAGGTCTGGCGACTGAATTGGCCATCCCATAACCTTTATTTTCTTCTGCTGAAACCACGCTGCAGTGCCCTTGAGTGTTTTTTTTTTTATCGTTGTCCTGCCGGAATGTCTATCCTCTTGGTAATTTCAAGTCGTCTGCAGACTAAGAGTTTATCGTCCAGAATCCTGCGATACATTTGAGAATTCATTTTCCCTTCAATAATATGGAGTCTTCCAGGACTTGCACAGGAGAAGCAGCCCCATACCATTATGCTGCCTCCTCCAAACTTCACTGTTGGGATTGTATTTTTAGGATCAGGCGCTGAGTTTTTCTGCCTCCAAACGTGACTAACACTATCCCGCCCAAATAACTCAATCTTCGTCTCGTCAGACCAGAGTACAGCGTACTTTCAGGGTTCTCTAAATGTTTCTTGGCACAAATTCAGACGATTTCTGACATGAATTGATTTCAACAAAGGTGTCTTTCTTGGTATGCGAGAATGGAATCCCTCGTTCCTAAGAACTGCTCTAAATTGTATTTTTGCATACATTTGTCCCAGCTGCTTTCAAATCTTTCTCAAGTTCAGATCGAGTCATTCGAGGATTCTTCTTTACTTTACGGACTATATGTTTAGCCGCACGGTTTGAAATTTTAGATGGACGCCCTGGACGTGGTAGACTTGCAGTGGACTGACTGATATGACGTTAACCGGCGAATAGTGTCACTAATGGTTAAGATTGGTATTTTTAGCATAGATGAAATTTTCCTATAGTCCAAACCACTTTTATGTAACTGAACAATTAGTTATCTGGTCCTTTTTGGCAATTCTTTAGTCTTCGCCATATTAGAATTAGAGTGTTGAACGATGACCTCGTTCTCATGCAGCTGTCAGACACTGACTGAGGTCTGCTGTTTCAAGTGGACGAAGTAGATTATTTTTCTAGGAAGTTCTACAGCATTCCTGTCACGTAAACCACTCTGGAATGTTCGAGAACTATTTATTATCGCTTTAAAACTAATTTTGTGGGTGTGTTGGATACTTTTTGAGGCGATAATCTAACACTTTTGTCGATATAATATCAATGCTTTACTATTTGTGTATTCTAATACCAAATTTGTATTCAACGTACAAAATACATAGGATGTTCAATTTTCGATTACTATGGCAAATAAACTTTTGACCATTTATCGGATATTTATCGCACCCACTATATATATATATATATATATATATATATATATATATATATATATATATATATATATATATATATATATATATATATAGAAGGAGCAAATGCAAGTTCTGCGGGTGATAACAACCGCCACAGGGCCCTCGCCATATTTATTTTCTGCCTTTCAAAACCATTTTGAAGACAGAAATAAAGGTGCTGAAACCTTGCATTGCAGACTATATAACAATATAGTACAAGAAAGAGAAATTGGACGCGAATGAGCAATGAGACAAGAAACAGGAGTTTTTTAGAGGTAAGAGAAAGGGACATTAGAAAAAGACTAGAATCAAAGAGAGCAGAGGGCGGCACAATGAAGGCAATCCTTTCTCTTTCTTGTACTATATTGTTATATAGTCTGCAATGCAGGTTTCTGCACCTTTCTTTCTGTCTTCAAAATTGTTTTGAAAGGCAGAAAATAAATATGGCGAAGTTCTGTGGTGGTTATCACCTGCAGAACTTGCATTTGCTCCTTCTTTGTATGTGACATGGGGGATGAGCCTTTAAATTGTGAGCGGGTAAGAAGATATGGTATAAAAATTCCTCGGAGGTTCCTAGCTTAGAGAGACACTGGGTTTGATGAGGTAACGCTTTGGGCGAAGTAGAGTTACTGTGCCTGGTAGCTCAGCAAACCCGGGTTCGAGTCTTCTCGGTAAAGAATTGCCTTCATTGTGCCACCCTCTGCTCTCTTTGATTCTAGTCTTCTACCTCTAAAAAACTCGTTTCTTGTCTCATTGCTCATTCGCGTCTAATTTTTTCTCTTTCTTATATATATATATATATATATATATATATATATATATATATATATATATATATATATATATATACTCTCTCTCTCTTTTTTGGAGGGCGTGCCCTCGTCGACGGCTGCCAGAAGAGTAAAATTGAAAATTACTCTCTCATTATCAACCTTAAATCTAGTATCGGGCATGCTTGGGGGCGCTCCACATCCTTATCTATGATCTAGAAATTTGAATACAAATGACCGAATCCACTCAAGTATACAAATTTCCAGCACATTCTCATGATATTAAGGGGGTAATAATTCTTCCTTCCAATATTTCGATGAGTTAAACCCCAAAAGAATTTTAGATCTGTTGCGCAACTTTGACGAGTTGCGCACCCCTCTGGCTCCTAACGACTTAAGTAGCTTTTTTCACTCTACTCGGACTATGTATCAACCATGCCTTTTAACTTGTGCCAACTTCGCTTCATTTATGAACCTCTCTACCCAAACGTTCGAGTGGATATGCTCTCATTGGGTTTTGTTTTTAAATAAGTAATTCCAATGCTCCCCCCCCACCCCTAATCCCTATCCCCAACGAAAATCCCTGGATCTTACCAATGTCTTTAAGAGGCGCTTGAATTTAAGAGTTGGATTAAATGCTCTGTTTTAGTACCTGCAGCTATTCAATTCGTTTTGCACTTTTTTTTGTGCTCCTCCCCCCCCCCTTCCCTTAACTCTAAAAGAGCATTGAAGGAACTCCTCGTTTGCTTAAAGCTCCCTCTTACTTTTGCACATTCTGGTTTATTGGGATTCTTGCGTCTTCCGTCTCGTCTTTGTACAATGTATTCTGGGCGTCATTTAGGCTTCTTTACCACTTCCTATCTTAGTTCTCGCGTGGCCAATATCATATGGGCATTTATTTATATGTATTAAAAAAAACAACATGAAAACAAGAGTATATATGCCAGGAAGGTTTTGAAAAAAAGATGTGGTGAAGTTACACACCGAGGCAGGTTCCATTGGTGAGTCAGAATGCGAATGTAGCTTCTCGATATTAGTAGGGAATTAATGTGTTAGGTGATATATGTGGTGTTAATATGTTGGGTTGGAATTAAAAATGTTGTGGTAAAGTGATTGGAGTGGCTGTATCGAGTAATCAAATAGTTTCGCACCCCCGCCCCATCCACCGGTCCCTAGCGCTCTAAGTTGTTTACATTGGTTGCGTATTCTCCTCACATTGTCATTTCTATTAACTTCACCACTTTTTGTGAACCTTTTTTTTAACTTTTTGATTTTGACTTTAGAATTAAATAGTAAAAAAAAACCCCGAACTCCAAATGTCAGTCATTTTTAAGGATTTTCCAAGACATGATGCCTATTCTAATTAATCCTAATTAAATACAAATAAGAAGCCAAGATTATAATAGGATGCGACATGTTTCCGAAATTGGTTTTGATGGCGTCTTCGGTACGAGCAAGGAAATGAAGCGGCCCCCGGAATACGGAATATGCACAACTCTGGATGTAAATGCAAGGGGTAACCTTCCCCCCCCCCCCAACCCTCTGTTTTTTCTGAGCGTTTTGTTTGGAATCTTTTAACTTGAAGATACAGCGAATAAAGGGAAAACCTGTGGCCATTGCTGAAGATGTGAAAGCTAACTCCTGTGAAACGTGTCCGGTGCTTAGAAGCTCACATATTCGTCTCCATTGAAGCGGATCGAGAAGAGATGCACATTAGGGAAGTGGGCACAAAAGAGACTAGGCACTAGAAACAACACTGCACTAACGAATTACTCGTTGTTATTTCTTTTCCTCCAAGAAGAGGAACGAACATTTGTTTAATCTATTACCGACCAGTGATGAGGAACAGGCCTTTAACGACACTTGAAAACGATCATGGTCCTTGTTATCAAGTGTAAGTTCACTGGGGCTATTTTAGCTCATTTAACTCCGGCAAAAGAAGGGTTGCTACCACCTGTCCCTTGTACTCGGGAAGGGTTCATGCTCGGGCCCCGGGGAAGGGGTGCCTCCCCCCGACGCTCTAGTATACCGTTTCTTTTTGTTTTATTATTTGTTTGTTTGTTTGGTTGTTGTTTTTTTTAACAATATAGCCTAATATCAGGCTAATTTTTCCTGGCGACTTCTGCCCTTAATGAACCTCGCCAGAGAGACGGTATAAGAAAAAAAACCGGTAACCGATTTGCCGGAAATGTGTGATCACCCGTCTATGTCTCTGTTCGTGTACAAAATATCTCAAAAAGACATTGACGGATTTCGACGAGGTTTTGTGGAGCCATGTTGTGGGGGGCCTCGAGCTCAGGAAGAGTTGATTGGATTATAGGGCGGAACCAAGCCCAGGTGTGGATTCTGAGGCACTTATTCACTGTCTTTAGCATTGCGAGATTGGGCATTTTCTTACGTTTGACGGAGGTTTGCGCTCTGGGTGCTCTCTGGTTTAACGCGAGTTCAGGCGAAATCATTCAACGTTGGTGTTCCGGGTAAAGCGTCACCGCGTAGTGATGAGATGAGCTGTAATGCCTAGATTGAGTATTCTAGCAAACGCTCGCCAAATCATCCGATCATGTCTTCTGAATACCTCTTGTTATCTCTAAGAGCATAAAGAAACGCTTGGACAGGAACTTAGCTTTATTTTTAGTCATTAAATGCAAAATTAATATACACGAATATTTTCTTTGCCGGCGACTAATTTCACAGTTTAGTTACCGACCAGCTTCGTCCATTCATTCCTGATATGGAGCCCGAGTTTAGTAGGCGGCCTGTTTACCCCTCCCTCTTGACTCGGGAGTGTGAGGGGGGGGCGTAACGTGTCCCCATGATTCCTGTTCCCCCCACCCTCTCTCTCTTAGACATGTAGGAATTGAGGGGAATGAGGGCGCCGATGTAGGCGCCAAAGAGTCCGCGAGGACTGGGTGACAAGACGAGCGTTTCACTCTTGCTCACACCGATTAGGGCATGAATACGGGCAGATCTCCGGGCTTCTTGGCAAAGAAAATGGGAGACGGTCGGGGGGAACTTAAATTTGCGTGCCATTGCGCCGCGACTGTTCCCATGGACCTACGCCCCTAATGCCGCGACGGCTTCAAGTTGCTTTCTGTCATCTCCGAATTGGACACACTCGCGGGACGCACCGCCTTTTGATGGAGCGCTCGCCTGCTCCTTATTGCGACGACTGCGTTGTCCCTCAGACTGTTCGGCACATTCTTGTTGAATCTCCCAGTCTGGGTGATCTCCGCTCACGTTACCTGTCCTGGTACCGGGACGAGCGGGGTCGCACCTACTGATTTTTTGTAGGTCGCATGTTCCTGCACCGGGGAGAGACAGGCCTTGCCCCGAGCCCGGAGCGCACTTCCTTTTATTGGTTTTCTGCTTTCTTTTCTTTTTTATTTGCTGTTTTTTATTCTTTCTCTTTCTTATTTACATATTGTTATTTGTTTTTTTAATCTAGCCTAGTAGAAGGCTGTGATGTGAGAACGGCTACTTTTGCCCTACTAGGCAGTCGTCAGATGGCCTCTCTCTCTCAAAAGTGAAAAAGTCCAAATAACCAAAGGACGAAGCCTACTTGCGGTTGTTATAGCAAATGGTTAGTCGCATCGACAATGCATCGGGCACGATTGGGAGACGATCCTTATCCTACGCCAAGCTAGTGACTATCATTTGGCTATTTTAACCTTCACTTTCGCCGTGGTAGTACACATGGGGTTTCTCCCGCTCGTAGAGACACGCTGTATGTTAGGATGTTGAAGTAAACTACAATGTACGCCGCTGGGGTATGCAGTTGCCATAGCAATGGTGAGAAGGTGGCCAATCACTGGGTTGTCAATGGCAAGACGGTTACCCTTTGATGCTCGAATTGAACTATATATATATATATATATATATATATATATATATATATATATATATATATATATATATATATATATATATATAGATATAGATATAGATATAGATATAGATATATATATATATATATATATATATATATATATATATATATATATATATATATATATATCCTGAAACAAGTAAAATAAAGTTGTTTCAGGATTTTGTACCCCCTAATTAGTCTAATCCCCCCTTCCACTATTTAAGGCACTGTATGTCCGGCATTAAAACAACAACAGGCAATCTAATAGTTGCAAATGGCTACCAACCCCCAAGGAGAGATTTCTTGCCCCTCCACAACTTTACAGAAATATTTGGCCACAGAGACCAAACTGTCTTCATGGGCGACTTAAATGCCCGGAGTAGAGCCTCCGGCTGCACTCGGAACTACAACAGAGCCGGAATAAACCTCTACCAATTATTGGAAAGAGGGATAGTAGAATGTCTAAGACCAGAATTTCCAACTTATCTGGGCCAAAATAGTGCTACAAAACCAGATATAGTTTTGGCAACCCCGAACCTTCAGTTCAATTACGACATAGAAAAAGGCCCTCCATCAACAAGCGACCACGAAATGGTGGTCATGACTTTATCTATGGATCCCATTCAAGTTAAGTGCCCACCGAGGAAATCATATAGACAGGCCGATTGGACCAGCTACGAAGAAAAGCTCGCCAATTACGGACAGAGAGACCTAACTGAGGCTTCAGTGGAAGAAATAGACCAAGAGATTGACGACAACATGGAGGCGCTTGTCAGGGCAGATAAAAGACATGTTCCCACTACAACGTACAGAACTTTACCGCACCCAATCAGGTCAGCCCAAATAGAAAATCTCGAAAAGGAATATAGACTCACAAGAGATTCAATCGAAGGATATGGCCTTCACAGAGGTGACCGTGCAAAACTGCGGCGCGTGGAAGACCAACTAATAGAGGAAATAAAGATTGAAAGAAACAGAAGGTGGGACCTTTTCGTGAAAGCCATAGACTATGAATTAAATCCTACCAAACTATGGCAGAAAATTAACATCGCCAGGGGAAAAAGAAAGCCAAGGCTAAAAATCAAACTTCAGAACGAAGATGGAAGAAAAAAGGAGCCCCATGAAATTGAAGAAGCGTTCCGAGAGCACCGGAGGAGGGTTTTTGATATCTCTCCCAACGAAAACGAGGATTTCGACGGCGACCACGAAGCAAGAGTGGTAGAAGACTTGGAGCAAAACCGCCAAGAAATAGTCCCCAACATAGCTGCTTTACCAACACTACTAATAGAGCAAGGGGTCGAACCGATCACCCCACAAGAAATTCAAAGAACGCTCAAGGCTACTAAACAGAAGGCACCTGGGGCATCGGGGATAACAAGAGAAAGCCTAATACGCGCACCAGTCACCTTTTTGTCACAAATAACAACAGTATTTAACGCGCCTCTAAGCACAGGATACTTCACAGATGCACTAAAAAGGGGGAAGATTATCTTTCTACCAAAACCTGGTAAGCCACCAAATAACCCAGGAAACTTCAGGTCAATCACACTACTGGAGACAGTTGCAAAATTAATGAAGAGAGACATAAACGATAGATTAGTCAAGCAACTGGAAGAGAGAACACTGATTCCTAACCATCAGCACGGATTCAGAAAGAACATAAATACTGATACGGCCCTGGCCATTCTGGTCGAATCACTTGCAAAGGCCAAATACGATAAAAACTATACATATACTCGTATCATACTCAGAGACGTCCAAAAGGCGTTTGATAAAGTTTGGAGAATAGGCCTGAAATATAAAATCAAGAGATTATGGATACCCTCCGCCCTAACCAAATGCCTGTGCGACTTTCTAACATACAGGTCGGCGTTCATCTCAATAGCAGGCTTCAATGGCCCGGACTTCGAAATCCTCCAAGGTCTCCCCCAAGGGGGCTGTATAAGCCTAACACTTTATAGCATAGATACGAAGGATTTACCAAGGCCGGTCCACGATACAACAACATATATCCAATTCGCCGACGACATTACGATAGTGGCGAACAGTACATAGAGACATCCCCCAACCATGGCCAGAATCACAGCGGCCAAAATTGCCAATATTTGAGCGAAAATGGAAAATTCGAACCAATCCGGAAAAGTTTTCCATTATTCCAGTAGGGAGGCGCTTGACCTCAAGAGTAGAGATTGAAGAGGAGAGATACCGCTATGTAAACGAAGGAAATGTACTCGGGATAAAGATCACCCGAAGTGGCAATTGTAAACACATTGCGGATAGAATCAATCAAGCAAAAACACATCTAGCAAAACTGTTCCAACTCAGAAACCTAATGAGAAAAAAACAAAAGAAAATATACAGCGCCATCTGCAAAGCCACGTTGCTCTATCCAGCTATCCCAATGAACCGTCTCTCGAAAACAAGCACGATGAAGCTTCCGAAAGTGCAAACAAAATTCAGCGGTATACATAATCACCACTTTAATCAATCACTTTGATTAACGTGCACTTTGTGAGCTTTTTTCATATATATATATATATATATATATATATATATATATATATATATATATATATATATATATATATAATCCTTCAATCAACATATATATTGAGAGTCAAAGTGGCTTAAAATTGTGATTCCACATGGCAACATGGCCCTTTAAAGGGTTAACAAAGATCTCAAGCTTTTGCATTCTATTTGGTCTGCATGCTTACATTTATTTTATGGCCGTTAAGGATTTCAAAGCTGTTGACGAGCGGTCATTGCCCTTATACGACCTAGCGAACCGGCGTGTGGCGTTATGAGGTTGGAAATGAGAAATGCTTCGTTGAGCTGTTTATGGAGGAATAAATCTAATGGAACGCATATTAAACTCTGTACCAAGATGCAACGCTCGTTTATAACAAGTCATTCAGCATTTATATTACTATTCAAGCAATCGTGTTAAAACTATTCAGATAACTATCAAAAAGACTATATACAGTTGAAACTTGGTGCGAAAGCGAACTATATGACGTCAGAAACTATGAAATTGCACTAGCCAAAAACTGTAAAATCGAACGAAATTCTACTATTTGAATGATTATTTTTTCTCATTGTTCTCACAAAAGATTTCAATTCTATTCCAAAGTTTCCTGGTACAAAGCTTTCACGAATATACAGACAATTGAGACTTATATAAACCGATTAATCTGACTCTCCTAACTGGCAAACTTTCACAATCAATCGTCCAAACAAAGATTGAGCGAGTCTTTTAAAAGTCAACTAACATAAAATTTCACTATTAAATGTAAATTTCTCCACATTTAATCCAGGATCGGGAATTTGATTGCATCATGTTTGGATTGATGTTACCAAAATTTTGAGAGGAGTGTCTTGGAGTATTCAAAAGCAGTGTGTTGAAGCGGCAAAGAAATCCAACATATCAGGCGGTTTTATTAACAATCTCCTTCACCTGGTAAATGTTGTACCTAGCTTGTGAGAACCAAATACTGGTCCAGGTTTTAAAAGTATCTGGGGATTCGATAATGTTAAAACCAAAACTTAATTTTCCCCGACCTCCCTTAACATAAAGAGAAGTAGTTTAGGCCAAGGCTGGAGACGGATGTAGGAAAATATTGATATTCTTCAAAGGTTTATACTCTTGTTCTGGAAAGTAATCATACCCTTACCCAATACCACAAATTTTCGCCATAGTTCATGAACCCTTTATTGCAGGGTAACGAACTATGGAGGCATTTATTAATAAATACACCTATAAAATTTCAGCAAGTTTAATCATCATCATAACTAACTCTATAATTTAAGAAGGGGATTTTTTTGAGTATTTGAATAATAATTTCATCTTAGTTTGGTTATGACTTATGTTTTTTTATCAAAGTTATTTTTAATAATTCTTTTATAATATCAAAAAACAAAATGGTGAAGTTCAGAAATATATATAAGTATCGAAATTTTGTGACTTTTAAAACCCAAATAATTACAAATGATGAAGTTCAGAAAATTTATTTTTATATATCTTCTTCTATAACTATATTTTAGTAACGTGATATTTTGAAAGGGGGGGGAAATTTAGTTTGGAGTTCCTTTTTAAAATTATTATAATTGGGGAAGTTCAGAAAATTTATACAAATTTAACCATGGCTGCTTTTTTTTAGATTTTAAATTTTAATCTTAGTAACGAAGCGCAAGCTGGGTGGAGTGGCGAAGCCTTTGTCTGGTAGACAAATAAAATCATATTAAGACTTAGAAAAATTTGCAATCAAAAATACCCTTTACAATTTGAAACTAATACTCACCATTATAAGCTTTTGCTTCGTAACATTCAAACAGTTCTTGACTAGGTTCAAACAAAGTTCGGGTCGAATTTTGTCCCACTCGTCTTTGCAAAACCACCAATTCTTCAATGTTCTGAGGGGAGGGGGGGGGGTCTCTTGCATGGACGTAGACCTTCAGTTCATGCTATAAATTTGTGATCGGGTGAGGTCTGTTGACTTTGATCGTTATTCCAAAACGCTTATTTAAGTTTACTTCAACCCAAGAACTACATCGGGCAATCCAAGCAATCCATCCTCCACACTTACAAGCAGCATATTTCGTTCCTCACTTGCCTATGCCTCTACAGTCTGAGGATCTAATCTCGTATCCACCCACGTCAGCACACTACAGAAAACACAAGGCAAAGCAATCCGTTTTACTACGGGATGCACTCGCAGCACTTCCACTAAACCACTTTCACTCTGAAACAAAGCTTCACGCAGGGAGGTACCATGTGTAGCCTGGTACACTTGTTACTTGGAGGAGCAGCAGACCCTCCTGGCCTCAGTCATATTATTCAATTCTACTTTTTTTAATTAAAAAGATTTCTCACTCATGACTTTCTATAATTGCTACTCGGTTATCCTTGGCAACAAATTTTCCTAAATGCTAATTTTTCTCGCTTAAATTTGTGACTGCTACGAGAATCCTCTGCGATCAAGGGGAAAGCCACGTTGTGAGTTTAGATAATTGCGGTAGTTGACACATTCTTTGGAGATGTTAGGTTTCTTTAACTAATATTGTTTCTTTGTATGTTGCAGTTGGTGTAGCATGGTGAAGACACAAGGACGAAGCCCGCTGTCAGAAAGATGACGCAGAAGTGGTTGTGGCGTCCTCATTTTAAA
The DNA here is from genome assembly GCA_963969495.1 of Ceratothoa steindachneri. Taxonomy (NCBI): domain Eukaryota; kingdom Metazoa; phylum Arthropoda; class Malacostraca; order Isopoda; family Cymothoidae; genus Ceratothoa; species Ceratothoa steindachneri. The sequence goes on from OZ018331.1 coordinate 93,945,468, forward strand.
GGACAGCTTCCACCAAAATTCCATTGTCCTGCCGGCTGGTGCATAGTCATCCTGCTGTTGATGACGTCATCGCGATGTTCCTTCGCCGACTCTTCATCCCTTCGCTTTACCTCCGATCGATACAATGCCAGCGTGCCTGAAAATGCCCTGGGCAGCACCCCTGTCATCAGTGATGAAAAGATGGGACTTTTTTTAGGTCGGGAAAATGCCCTCAATATTCGATATCGAATAATCGACGGGGATCCCGATAATTTCTTCAAGACTAACGCGCATGTTGTCGGGGATTTTTGCTTCCTCGAAATCAGTGTCAGGACAGGAAACAAGAAAGTTCTTAATCGAGAAAGCAAAGACTCTTATTATATTAGAATCAAAGCCCAACATAGGCGGCACGATAAATCTAAAGAAGACCTTCCGGGAGTAGTTACTTTGGTTCACATTGCTATTACCGATTTAAATGATCTTTCCCCCTGGTTTTGGGATAATAAATATCAATTTCGCCTCAGTGAAGATACGCCTTTATACACTTCCGTAGCTAAAGTCAAAGCTGAGGATCCCGATGAGGGCCTAAATGGCCAAGTTTATTACAGTTTTCAAGACCCCACTGCCGTCTTTGCAATTCATCCTACCTCTGGAGTTGTCACTCTTACCAGACCGCTGAGTCAGCCTGATCAACCTAGATATTCTCTGACTGTTATCGCTAGAGATCGAGGTCTTCAGCTTCCGGGTTCTCGTCCCTCCACTGCGTCTTTGGTCATAAACGTGACGGTGGTCAACGTTTTTGAACCAATTATTGAAGTTACCAAGTTGTTAGAACCCGTTTCGAACGGACACCTAATGGTAGTAGCTCTTATTAATGTCAGTGATAATGACAGAGGTCCAAGTGGAGAAGTCAAAAGTGTAGAAATAGTTGAAGGTGATCCAGACAGAGTTTTCCGAATTATTAAAGGGTCTTCCCCTAATCAGTTTAACTTAGCAGTATTGCATACGTTAAAATGGGAAGAGGCCATCTATGGGTTTAATTTGTCATTGAAAGCTACTGATAATGGTGCTAGACCAAGATTTAGCTATAAGCCCGTCCGCATAGCACCGCCTCAAAAACAAGCCCAGGAACCTGTGTTTTTAATGAAAGAATACAATGTTGAGATAAGTGAAATGGCACCTCCAAGTTCAAAAATCGTCGGTGTCAGTACTTGGCTTCCAGGAGCCCATAGCCGTGTCTCATTTTCAATCATTGCTGGTAATGAAGATGGACAGTTCAAAATAGATAGACGATCTGGTGTTCTCTATACTAATTCAAATTTAGACGCTGATACTCAAGACACATATTCTCTCATCGTTGCAGCTACATCATCAGGGCTGTTTAGACCCAATCACCAGAATTCAGCGAAAGTTATTATTAAAATTATCGATGCTAATGACTATACTCCAATAATAGTAGCCCCTCAAGGTGCAGTGACTGTCGAAGAGCACCAAAGTCAAGGGAAATTGGTAACTCGAGTGAGGGCTCAAGATTACGACTCAGGCGAAAATAAGCGTGTGTCATATTCCTTAGCAAATGAAAATGAACTTCCTTTTGTAATTGATCATTTCAGTGGCGAGATTCGAACCAGTCAAACACTCGATTACGAAACTGGCAAGAGAGTTTGGAAACTAAGAGCTCGAGCCTCTGACTGGGGTACCCCATTTAGCCGAAAGAGCGAAAAAACGATTGTTGTGCGTGTCATAGACATTAATGACAATAGACCCCAGTTCGAAGAGACAGAATGTGATGGTGGTATTGATGTAGCAGCTCCGCTCGGTACAGAAATTCACAAGTTTTTAGCGCTCGATTTTGATGAAGGAAACATCATATCATACAGAATCCTCGGGGGAAATGATGATAGATGTTTCAATATGGATTCCACAACTGGTGTTTTGTCATTAACGTGTGATTTGCGTGATTTGAAATCTTCTGAACGTCTTATAAATGTAACCGCTACAGATGGACAACATTTTGCCGATACTGTGATGCTTCGATTAGAATTTCTAAATCATCGCACGTCCTTAGAGCATTGGATTTCGCTCAAATGTCGGAATATGGGCATAGCGCAAAAACTTGAGGAACAGATGTCTCTGGCTGCTCAAAATAATCCAAAAGAGGAAGATATTAACTTTAGTCTTTTGACCCCACCTCCACCCCCTAACGAGCATACACCAGAAGTCTACGTGCCAAGGGTCGATGTGAGAGTAAGAGAGAATAGCGACCAGGGAACACTAGTTCATCATGTAAAAGCACACGATCCTGATGAAGGATATGATGGTTTCTTGACATATGCGATTGTAAACGGTAACGACGATTCTGTCTTTGACATTGGCATGGAAACTGGTGAAATAACAGTTGCCGGCTTGTTAGATAGAGAGCGGGTTTCTCGCTACACACTCAATGTCTCCATTTGGGATCTTGGTCAGCATCGCCGTTCCGTGTTTCAACTTGTGACCCTGACTTTAGTTGATGAAAATGACAATCCTCCAAAGTTTGACAAGGCTGCATACAACTTTTTCTTGCCTGAAAATGTTGCAAATGGTACAAGTGTATATCAACTTCTAGCCTACGATCCCGATGAAGGGTCGAACGGCGTCATATCCTATCACCTCGAAACAGATACGGTAGACTTTCGTTTGGATGCTGTGTCTGGACGACTGAGTGTGGCTCGACCTCTTGATTACGAGACGCAAAATGTTTATGACTTGCGAGTGGCTGCCGTCGATGGAGGAGGTCGAATATCGTACGCTTATGTCACTGTGGAACTGGTGGACATCAACGATAGTCCACCGATATTTCCACAAGTTACCTTGTCCACTGGAGTAAGGGTCCCCGAAGATCTTCCTGTTGGTGCTTTAGTAACACTGGTAACTGCAAGAGATCCTGATTCATCCAAATTGCGTTATGTCCTTGCCCAAGACCACGATAATATGTTTGAAGTGGACGAGAGCACAGCTGCCCTCCGTCTCATCAAACCCTTAGATTATGAATCCAAGTCAGCGTATAACATCACTGTACGGGCTACGGACGATGGCATTCCACCTCTGTCGTCGCAGACACATGTTATAATTCAGGTAAGAGTAGAATTTATGACCTTTACTTAAGAATGTTTTGTTTAGCAAGTCTTGTCTCGATTTTGAATTGCAGAAGGAGATCAAAACTATTGAATTTTTATGAGTAAAAAATAGTAACCAGGGAACCTTTTAATAGATAACACCTGAATTGGACAAAATAATGTGAAATCTTTGGTAATGGTCTAGGATATATACAGTGGGTGCATAAATATCCGATACATGGTCAAAAGTTTATTTATAATAGTTACACTACAGCAAAGTAATCGAAAATTGAACATCTTATGTATTTGGTACGTTGAATACAAATTCGGTATTAGAATACACAAATAGTAAAGCATTGATATTATAGCGACAAAAGTGTTAGATTATCGCCTCAAAAAGTATCCAACACACCCACAAAGTTAGTTTTAAAGCGATAATAAATAGTTCTCGAACATTCCAGAGTGGTTTACGTGACAGGAATGCTGTGGAACTTTCTAGAAAAATAATCTACTTCGTCCACTTGAAACAGCGGACCTCAGTCAGTGTCTGACAGCTGCATGAGAAGGAGGTCATCGTTCAACACTAATTCTAATATGGCAAAGACTAAATAATTGCCAAAAAGGAGCAGACAACTAATTGTTCAGTTACATAAAAGTGGTTTGGGCTATAGAAAAATTCCATGTATTCTAAAAATACCAATCTTAACCATTAGTGACTCTATTCGCCTGTTCACGTCATATCAGTCCACTGGAAGTCTACCACGTTCATGGCGTCCATCTAAAATTTCAAACCGTGCGGCTAAACATATAGTCCGTAAAGTAAAGAAGAATCCTCGAGTGACTCGATCTGAACTTGAGAAAGATTTGGAAGCAGCTGGGACAAATGTATGCAAAAATACAATTTGAGCAGTTCTTAAGAACGAGGGATTCCATTCTTGCGCACCAAGAAAGACACCTTTGTTAAAACCAATTTATGTCAGAAATCGTCTGATTTTTTTTCCAAGGAACATTTAGAGAACCCTGAAAGTTTTGGTACGCTGTACTCTGGTCTGACGAGACGAAGATTGAGTTATTTGGGCGGAATAGTGTTAGTCACGTTTGGAGGCAGAAAAACTCAGCGCCTGATCCTAAAAATACAATCCCAACAGTGAAGTTTGGAGGAGGCAGCATAATGGTATGGGGCTGCTTCTCCTCTGTAGGTCCTGGAAGGGAAAATGAATGCTCAGATTTATCGCAGGATTCTGGACGATAATCTCTTAGTCTGCAGACGACTTGAAGTTACCAATAGGATAGACATTCCAGCAGGACAACGATCCAAAACATACACCCAAGGCCACTGCAGCGTGGTTTCAGCAGAAGAAAATAAAGGTTATGGGATAGCCAATTCAGTCGCCAGACCTAAATCCTATCGAGAACCTGAGGCGAGAATTAAAACTAACGATTCAGAAAAAGGACCGAAGAAATTTAACAGATTTAAAAAGAATATGCCGAGAAGAATGGGCCAAGATACCTACAAATATTTGTGAGACCCTCATAAGTAAATATCCCAAACGGTTGGAAGCTGTACTAGCGACGAAAGGTCATATCACCAAATACTAACTGGTTTTCATAGATGTATCGAATACTTTTTGAAACGTTCGTTTGATATTTTTGTCGTAATCATAGTAATGTTTTATTATTTTTCCAATATGATACCAATTTGTATTCAACGTACAAAATACATAAGATGTTCAATATTCAATTACTTTGCTGTTGTCTAACTATGGCAAATAACCATTTGACCATGTATCGGATATTTATTGCACCCACTGTATACGCTCAATAATCCATACCCCGAAAGGGGGTACCCTATGTACCTGTTTCACTTGGTACCTGTAGGAGCTGCACATCCTTGCGGCCTGAGTGCAAATTAGGGAAGCCGTCACTGGGTCCACATGAAATCCCCGCAACCTCTTGTCTACCCGCACCTGGTACCAAGATGAACTGTTCTCACCCGGACAGAGTTAGGTTCGCTAGACGTGGTGCCTTTGTTGGAATGAACGCCATACCTGGATCACCTTGCGCCGGGGTATGATAATAATAGGTGATCACTCACTCACTCTACTCTTTGGTGGAGCCGTCTATCCCCATTTCTTCCCTTTGGAGCCTCCCGCGGGCAGCTATACCTCTGGAAAGGAGGTGGTTCCCTCTGTGCTTTCTCAGGAGCCCTTCCAGCCCTCTTCTACCAGATAAGAGGCTTACTTCTTTTATACGCGTTCGGGTAATGTGCTTCTCCCTTACTCCCTTATTTGGAGTCGCCCATGGACGACTCCACTTCTGCACTAACGGCGCTACCCCCTTTCTCTTCACAGGGAACTGCCAAGAAAACAGTCAGCCGGCCCAGAATCGACTGCTCCCGGTGGGAAAAACTCGATAGGGCCAAGATCCTTAGAGGGGCAAGTGATAGCGGGGCCCGTTGTGCCGTGCCCCCTCCAGTCCTTGATTTGGAACGATGATACCTTAGGGATGGGGTGAGATGGGATGTCCACTTGAAGGCACTCTCTGTGCTGAACATTGTCCCGGATGTGACCCAGCCACAAATGGTCGATTAATTCATGGGGAAGAACCCTGAGTCAACCTCTCTGCAAGCTTCTCAGACGGCTATGCACCACGAGGACTCACAATAAGAGGAGGGACCTTCTCCACCTACTGGTGCCCCTTTGACAGCAAGCTCTTCTTTTCGGGGAAAATCTTGCTGAAGACAGACCGTCCAGCCGAAGGGCGCCTTCCGGAAGAGAAGAGAATGGTGTTCAATCCTCGCCCTCTTCTCATAAAAAAAAGAAATATAAAAAACAAGAAGTCAAAGAGGAATAGTGATTCCTCTCTCCTCGCGGAGAGTGTAGGGTAGGATGGGTCCGCTGCAGCTTCAGCAAGCGACCAGGCCAAGATCGGCACCTCCGGCGCCAGGCCACCCTCGTGCGAGGAAGCCAACCCAAGGGTCAACGTCACAAGTGCGCAGAGCGGACGGAGCATCGAATACTTCAGGGCCCTTCATTGAGAGAGCATGTTCGGCTCAAACGCTTTCTGGTCATTTGCTCCACTGATGGCGGCATAGTCCGTAAGGGGCACGGAGATTTGCTTTCCTGACCGCCGTCCAGCTTCAGCTTAGCCTATTTCCTTCTTTCTCACACCCTGTCATCTCACCCTGCTTGCTAACTTTCCATACAACCTCTCCCACAACTTTCTCTGCTCGGTCTCTAATTTCATAGGGTTGGCCCTGACCAGCTTTCTCTCGCCCAACCATCCCAGATAGGGCCTAAGAGGGGGAGGGAACAAAGCTCCGTCACCTCTAAGCTCCGGTTTGGGGTAGTGTGTTTTTAACAACCTGCTTCACCATCACCTTCACGTTCATTACATATCATTTCTCTCCTTTCACAGTCTATCAATGTTACACCATGCCGAAGGGCTGCCTGGCCACTATGCGTGAGGTGTGGTCCTATATGGCGGCAGCTGTCTTTGCTGGCCCCGTGTTCACCCCTCTAAGAGCGGGCTACTGCGTGAAGTGATTAGCGTTTGCGACCCGTGAAAACTATAGTGTCACCATGCCCGATGATGTTAAATTAAAAAATACCCTCTTTAATTCACATGTAAAATCGTCGGAGTCGCCTTTGGGCAGCTCCACAACAGAAAAGGAGGTCCCCGCCTCCTGTGCTTTCACAGGAAACCCTCCAAACCTCTTTAACCGGAGAGGAGGCTTACTCTTGTCCTCCCCGTAATGGGCGCGGCGATTTGCCATCCGGGCCGCCGGGCTGACGGGACTCAGCACCCCGTCCGACCCCAGCTTAACCTTCTCCTTCCTTCAAAACACTTGTTTCCTTGCTTTTCATACAACCCCTCCCACAACTTTCTATGGTCAGCCTCTAATTTCACAGGGTAGATGCTGACCTTCTTCTCAGCCAACCGTCCCAGATCGGGGCTGAAGGGGGAAGGGACAATGTTCCCTACCTCTGAGCTCCGGTCTGGGGTGGTTGGTTTTTAACAACCTGCTTCATCCCGACCCATACCTTCCTCATATCCCTTTTCCTCTCCTCTTCACGTTCTATCAACTTTACGCCGTGTTCAAGGTGGAGCCGCCATGCCGATGGACTGCCAGGCCAGCAGGCGGGAGGGGTGGTCCCAAATGGAGGCGCCTGGCTCTACCGGGCCTGTAAGCACCTCTTGCAGTGTGGGCTACTGCGAGAGGTGATGCGCGATTGCATCCCGTGTAAAAAAGAGAGTAACCATGCCCATGTATGTAAATCAAAAACCCAAATCTCTCCCCAATACCCTTTGCTCATCAACGGAGCCGCCTTCGGGCAGCTCCACGAAATAAATGGTTTTCCTCCCTCCCTGTGCTTGCACAGGGGACCCTCCATATTTCTTTAACCGGAGAGGAGGCGTACTCCTCTCCTACGCCTACGGGTGTAGGGGACTCCCCCTCCCCCCCTTCTCTAGAGGCGATTTCGGGCACCTCCCTGCTTCCAGCGGCAGTCCCTCCTTTTCTTTCCAAGGGGACTGCCAAGAAATCCAGCAGGCAGCCCATACGAGCCGCAACCCATCAAAGCAGCTCGGTAGGGCAAACACCCTTAGGGGGGAGAGGGAAGCCAGGCTCCTTCGGTCGCTTCCCCCCAAAAGACCTGCTGGCAAGAATATTAAATCTTGCCGGAGTCGAGATCTGTGCCTCCCCACACTGGTGACGCTGCCAAGGGGACCTGCGATGTCCCCGTTAGCTATCTTTATGCAGGAGACCATGCTAGGCGCGTGCCCCCTGCCAGCCCTTCCGGGGTATAGGGGTCTTGCGACCCCACCACCACGAGATGGCCGGGCTGGGGGATGCGCGGTTTACACCTGGCATGACCTCCATGGTAGTGATCACTTTTCCATTCAAATATCATTTTCAGGGCAACTGCCGCCTGAGAGCCCACCTCGGTGGTGCTCTGCGCGGGCGCGGTGGCCTGCATTTCAGGAAATGACTGAATTCTTTATCTCAGTCGAGGAGTTTAGGTCGGTAGATGAGGCTGTTGAGTTCTTCTCCGGCAACCTCATCGTCGCGGGCTGGACTACTATTTCTAGAACGTCTGGCCGTTTTGCACGCCGACCACTTACATGGTGCTCGGCCGAGTGTGAGACGGCCCTGAAACAGAAGCGTTATGCCTACATGCGCTATAAGCGCCTCCCGAACTATTTCACTGTCGCTGAATTTCGTCGGGCTAGGGCTAGGTTCTGGTATATTTCGAAGCACGCCCGCCGCTCTTCTTGGCGGGCATACGTGTCTTCACTTAACGGGAATACCCCTTTAGCTGATGTGTGGAATCGAGTCAAAATGATTTGGGGCAAGTTCTCGCCGGACCTCCAACCCATTCTCCAAGAGAATGGGACCGCAATCTCGGACCCCGGTCCGTGGCGGAATCCTTCGCGACCACTTTTTCCGCATTCTCTAGCCGGGATTCTGCTCCGCCAGCATTTAATGCACGTGGTGATGTCGCCGAAGGCCGCTGGCTGGACTTTACCTCCAGAGGCGGAGAACCGTTCAACGACTGGTTTACTGTCAGTGAGTTGCGCTCCGCTCTTGCTTCGTGCGCGGACACCGCCCATGGTCCGGACGATGTCCCGTACGCCATGCTTCGACACCTGGGTGAGCGAGGCATGGCCTTTCTGTTACATTTGTTCAACAGGATCTGGGTGGAGGGTCTTCTCCCAGATTCCTGGCGAATCGCTACTGTGCTCGCCTTTTGCAAACCGGGGATCACTCTACTCCGACCGGTGCCTGCCTAATCTCTCTAACCTCTTGCGTGTGCAAGTTGATGGAGAAATTAGTAAATGTTAGATTAGCCTTTTTCCTGGACAGCGGAGGCCATCTGTCTTGTGCACAGTGCCTCTTCCGCAAGTTCCACTCCACGTCGGATGCTCTGCTCCGACTGGAAATGCCGTCTGCGAGGCTTTCTTTCGTAGACAGCACTACAAAACGGTGTTTTTTGATCTGGAGAAGGCCTATGATACCGCATGGCGATACGGTATCATGGACACTCTCCATACGATGGGGGCGAGGGGACTTCTCCCAAGTTTATATCTGAATTTTTGCGAGATCGTCGATTCCGCGTACTTGTGGGGGGAGCCCTCTCCGGCCCAAAGGAGCAGGAAGAGGGTGTCCCGCAGGCAAGTGTCCTCAGTGTCACACTCTTTGCCCTGAGCATGAACGGCATCACCTCGGTGCTGCCTGAAGATGTTCTTGCTACGCTCTACGTGGACGACCTTTCAATCTCTTTTGGCGCGGCCCAGATGCCAACTCTGGAGCGTCGACTCCAACAGGCATGCAACTGCGTCTCTCGCTATGCCGAAGCGCACAGGTTTCGGTTTTGCCTGGCCAAGACTAATGTGATGCACTTCTGCAGCCATCCACGGCTCCACTTCGACCCAGACTTGTTTCTTAATGGGGTATGCTTGTAAGTGGTTGAATCGCACCGTTTTCTTGGTCTTGTATTTGACTGAAGCCTCACCTGGGAGGCTCATATTCGCAACCTTAGGGTCTCTTGTACCCGCGCCATGGATATTCTCCGTTCCGTGACGTTCAGCGCTTGGGGTGCTGATAGGGCTACTGCCTTACTTTTTTACCGATCCTTTGTTCGTTCGATGCTCGACTACGGATTCGAGTTTTATGCATCCGCAGCCGAGCGTTTATTGCGAAAGGTGGATTCGATCCACCACACCGGCCTTCGCCTGACGACCGGTGCCTTCCGCACTTCCCCCATTGAGAGCCTGTTGGTTGATGCTGGGGAGATGCCACTCGCTCTGCGCCGCGTGCAGTGCATCACTCGCCTGTACGCACGAGCCCGGCGCCTCCCTCAGTCGCCAAAAGCTCTCACTGCATCCGCAACTGATTTTGACGGTGCCTATGCCGCCGAGAGACGCCAGTCATACCCTAAGCCCTTTGGGTTTAGGGCCAGGAAACTCCTTCGAGAGGTAGATATAGCTCTCGGGCCGGTGGCGCCCCTGGTTCTGCCCAGGACGCAACCCTGGAGTGTACCACATTTGGCTATTTGTCGCCACGCCTCTGCTCCCAAAGCTTGTACGGCGCCGGGAGTAGTGCGTATACTGATGGCTCCAAGTCCCAAGATGGGGTCATCTTCTACGCCGTAACCCCTTTGTTTGAAGTCAGCGTTGCTCTGCCAGGCGCTGCGTCTGTCTTCACGGCCGAACTGGTCGCAATACACCACTCGGTACGGGAGATTACGCGACGTGCCTGGTTCGGAGACCGGATGGGATCTATAGCGACTCACAATGCGCCCTGAGTGCTCTCGGGGCACTTGAATCTTCGCATCCCCTGTTTTGCGATATCCTTGATTTCACGGTTTTTGCGAGCCTGGCAAGGGCCGAGATTATCTTTTGCTGGGTTCCTGGACATGTAGGAATTGCGGGGAATGAGCTCCTCGATGAGGGCGACAAAGAGTCCGCGAGGACTCTGCGACCCGACCATCGTTTCACTCTTCCTCACACTTACTACATGGCAGGAATACGGGCAGTTCTTCGGACTGCTTGGCAAAGAAGATGTGAGACGGTCGAAGCGACTTAAAGTTGCGTGCCATTGCGTCGCGACTGTTCTCATGGACCTATCCTCCAATGCCGCGACGCCTTCAGGTCGCTTTCTGTCGTCTCCGAATCGGGCACACTCGTTTTCCGCATCGCTTTCTGATGGAGCGCTTGCCAGCGCCCTATTGCGACGACCGCATCTTTCCCTAGTCTGTTCGGCACATTCTTGTCGAATGCCTTAGTCTGGGTGATCTTCGCGCACGATACCTGTCACGGTACCGGGATGGGTGGGGTCGCTACCGCCTGTCCCTTGTACTCGGGACGAGTTCTAGCACATTGACTTGTGGACTTGTTGACTTTTGGGGGGGAGGCCGGGCTTCTCCCCTTTATTTAAGTAGGTTGTATTTTTTTGTAGGTTGCACGCTCCTGCACCGGGGTGAGGGGGCCCTTCCCCCGCTGCTGGAGATTGCTTCCTATTTGATAAGTTTTTCACATTTTTATCATTATGTTTTCATATTTTTATTTTAGGGTAGCCTAGTTCTAGGCTGTCGTGTTTCCGGCGACTTATGCCCAAGTGGGCAGTTGCCAGATGGGCCCTATATAAAAAACAAAAAATAAAAAAATACTCCTGTCCTATTCCTACGTGTGCAGGGTACTCACCTTCACCACCTTCTCTGCAGTCGCGCTTGGAGAATTCATCTTTACAGCGGCAGACCCCTTTACTTCCCGGGAGATTGCCAAGAAAGCGCGCGAGTGGAGCATAATTGACCGCTCCCGGTGGGGGCGGCTTGATAGAACCAACCCTCTTAGGGGGGCAAAGGATAACAGTGACCGTCGTCCCGTGCTCTATAAAGTCGTGCTGGCGTGCATATCAACTCTACAGGTGATCTCTGTGCGTGCCATCCTCTCTTCCCCCAAGAATACCGGTTTCGGACCCAAGACGGAAAGAAAGGTTCCTCGAATGGGATCCCTGATATCTTGGAGGCGGAGGGTTGGCCACAAGGAGGCCCCCCTGAGATGGACATTGTCCTTGAGGTGACCCAGCCCTAGACGGCAGGATCTTCCATGGTGTCGAGCCATGGATCGGTGCCAAACACAGAACCCGAGTCTGCCACTGTGCAAGTTTCTCCTCAGACGGCACGGGTCACCGAGGCCTTACAAAGAGAGAAGAGAGATCTTTCCGAGGCTGGTGCCCCTGTGACAGCATGGACATTCTCCATTTCAGAGAAGCATCTTTCTGAGGCCAGTCCATCTTGCTTACGAGATTCTAGCGGTGGAGGCGAGAAGCGGGTTCATTTTCCCCCTCCTCTCCTAAGAAGAAAAGGTAAAGGAAAAATACAAAAGACTGGGGCTCCTCTTCCTCCACGGGAGACACGGGTACGGACGGCTCCGCTGCCGTTTTGGTAGGCGACCAAGCCACGATCGGCACGTCCGCCCGTGATGCCCCCCCGGGTGGGGAGTCCCTGACCAAGACCAAAGTTGCAGGTGTGCGGAGCGGAGCCTCGATTAAGTTGGGGCCCTTCATTCAGAGATTGCCTGGCGTTTTCACAAGCCGGCTGCCTTCAAAGGTTGGCCAAGGGTAACATTATCCAGCCGAGGAGAGTTCTAGCTAGCATGATTGGTAGAGAGCCGAAGGTGAGCCGTTTCTCGGACGGGAACCTTCGGCGAATGCGTCGAATCACTGAAAGGCAGCCATGATTAGTGCCTTTCGGACACTTGATGGTACGCTGGTGTTTGTGACGCCGTACTCTACAATGAGTTCCCTGAAAGGAGTGGTTTGTGCGAGGGAACTCGTGGACTACTCCATAGATGACATCACCTTACAGCTTGCCGACTATAGAGAGGTCAAAGTGGAACGTGTGATGAGAAAACAGGGAAGGGCGTCGGGACTCACCCCTACATTCTTCGTCACGTTCGTCTGAAGGCATTCGTGCCGCTGCCGTGGAGGTGTTATTACTGTCACTGCTTCGACCATACTAATCGCTCCTGTCGACGTGCAAATTCGGGTTAGCCGAAATCTGCGTAAGTTGCTCCAAGGCCACACACGATAGGTCCAACTTGTGTGTGGCCAAGTGTGTCAATTGCGAAGAGCCGTACCCAGCTTCTTTGAAGCAATGTGATGCGTATCTCCTTTAGAAGTAAACCCTGGCCGTTCGGGCCCAAGATCGTCTCATTTTGCAAGGCTAAATACTTGGTCCTAGCTCACCTGGAGCTGCCTGGGATATCCTATGCCTCAATGTTGAAAAAGACCCTCTGATCCTGGCCCACACAGGCTTACGAGCACGGTCGTTTTCGCGCCTATTCGGAACCCTTCTGCGGGTTCTACCCACCCCGGGCTCTCCTCTGGTAGAGCTGGCGACACAAAGGGTTCTCCCCCCTTCCCCCAGCGTGACCGTTTCGCGTAAGGCGAAGCAGTCGCGCGCCTACACCGAGTCGTTAGATTCACAGGAGGCAACACCCCTGAAGATGGTCGCTAGGCTATCTTCCGGGGTTCCTGAAGCTGCCCTCCGAAAGAAGGACAGCACTAAAGGAGCTTTAGCTCCTTCGCCAATACCCAGTGGTAGGCGGAGTGGCTTAAAGACGGTGGATCCTCGAAAAGAGGGTCCCCCGCTCTCCTAAGATTTCGAGGCGGAGGGATGAAAAGACTCGCATTGCGAGCCCAACCTCTCCCGATCAGTCATCGAAGGCGACACCGCCTTCAGCGTGTTGTCCTGCTAACAGCGCACGGAGTTCTGCCTCCGCGAAGCGTAGGGCCATTCCCGTGAGGGCCTTCTCTTCGAACAGGGACCCGCATCTCCTTCGAGCTAGGCCTGGAGGACATATTCCTTCAATGGAATTGCCGCGGACTCCGGGCCAACTGAGAGGAGCTGCGGAGGCTGGTCTCCTCTCGTTCCCCGTTAGCTATCTTTTTGTAGGAGACCATGCCCCTTGCCCACCCTCCCGGGGTATAAAGGTTTTGCGACCCCACCAATAAGGGATGGGAGCCTGGCAGGAGGATGCGCGATTTACACCCGGCATGATGTCTCCGTTATTCTCTTCGATTTAGATACCTTTTTTCAAGCAGTAGCTGTGCAGCTGCACCTGGATAGTAGGTATACGGTGGCACGGTTGCTGATGCCCTATCTCTTGCCTGGAGATCTGAAAGGTAGACACACCTTCTGTTGAGTCTACTTGATTAATCCCCGGGGTCAAGTCCTTGCCGACCTGATCGACGAGCTGGGGATGTGTGTTCTAAATGTGGATGAGTTTACTCATCACTAGCCGAGAACCGCTTCATTTTCTTGTCGCGATCTATCTTTTTCTTTTCTCTCCGGATTCACAGCCTAATTTTGGATGGGGGTGGTCGCTGACCTCCATGGTAGTGATCAATATCCCATTTAAATATTATTTTGTGGGACGGTGCCACCCGAGAGCCCACCCCGCGGGTGCCATGGTCCGCATTTCAGGAAATGACATATTTCTGTCTCAGTTGAGGAGTTAGGTCGGTATATTAGACCGTTGGAGTTCTTCTCCGGGAATCTCATCGTCGTGGGCCGAACTACTATTTCTAGAACGTCTGGCCGTTTTGCACGCTGACCGTTCCCGTGGTGGTCAGCCGAGTGTGAGACGGCCCTCAAACAGAAGTGGTATGCCTACATGCGATATAAGCACCTGCCTGAACGACTTTACTGTCGGTGAATTTCGTCGAGCTAAGGCTAGTTAGGTTCCGGTATATTTCGAAGCACGCCCGCCGCTCTTCTTGGCGGGCATACGTGTCTTCACTTAACGGGAATACCCCTCTAGCAGAGGTGTGGAAGCGAGTCAAAAGGATTCAGGGCAAGTTCTCGCCGGACCCCCTCCACCCTCCAGTTCTCTTGGAGAATGAGATCGCAATCTCGGACCACGCGCCGCGTCCGTGGCGGAATACTTCGCGAACGCTTTCTCCATATTCTCTAGATGCTTCTCCGCAGCATTCAATGCGCCTCATGATGTCGCGGAAGGTAGGCGAGTGGACTTTACCTCTAGAAGCTTAGAACTCTTCAATGGTAGGTTTTCTTTAAGTGAGTTAGGTTCCGTTCCTGCGTGGACACCGCCCCTGGTCCGGAGGTGTCCGTACGTCATGCTTAGACCCTGGATAAGCGAGGTATAGACTTTCTGTTAGATTTGTTCAACAGGATCTTGGAAGAGGGTATCCTCCCAGATTCCTCGCCAATCGCTACTGTGCTCGCTTTTTGCAAACCGGAGAAAGATCACTCTACTCTGGCCGGTTTCCTCCCAATCTCTCCAAACCTCTTGCATGTGCAAGTTGATGGAGAAATGGGTAAGTTCTTTTTTCTCGACAGCGGAAGCCATTTGTCTTCTGCACAGTCCGCCTTCCGAAGGTTTCACTCTGTGTCAGTTGCTCTGCTCCGCCTGGAAAATGCCGTTTGCGAGGCCTTCCTTGGCAGACAGCACTACGCCACGGTGTTTTTCGATCTGGAGAAGGCTTATGATGCCTCATGGTGATTTGGGTGTCCCGCAGAGAAGTGTCCTGATTGTCACACTCTTTGCCCTGTGCATCAATGGCATCACCTCAGTGCTGTCAGAAGATATTCTTGCTACGCTCCACCTGGACGACCTACTGATCTTTATTGCCGCGGCTCAGATTCCAATTCTGTACCATCGCCTCCACGGGCTGCTGTTTTCCTTGGCCAAGACTAAGTTGGTTCCCTTATGCCGCCACGGCTCCACCCAGACCCTGATTTGCTTCTAAATGGGGTTCACCTGGTAGTGGTGGACTTGCACAGTTTACTCGGTCTTGTATTTTATCGACGCCTTACCTGGGAGGCTTATATTCGCAGCCTTAGGGTTACCTGTACTCAGCCATGGATATTTTTCGTTCCGTGATGTTCAGCTCTTAGGGCGCTGATAAGGCTAGTACATTACTTTTTTATTGATCTTTTGTTCGTCCGAAGCTCGAGTTCTATGCATTCTCAGCCGACAGTGTATTTCTGAACGTGTACTCGGTCGACCAAACCGGCCTTCGCCTGGCGACCGGTGCCGTCCGCACTTCCTCATTTGAGAGCCTACTTGTCGATGCTAGGTAGATGCCACTCGCTGTGTCCCATGTACAGTGCATTATTCGAATGTATGCGTGAGCGCGGCTCCTCCCTCAGTTGCCAATAGTTCCCACTGCATCAGCGCAGCTGATCTCGACGGTGCCTATGCCGCTGAGAAACCCCAGTCATACCCTAAGCCATTTGGGTTTAGGGCTGGGAAACTCTCTCGATAGTTCAGTATAGCTCGCGGACCGGTGGCGCCCCTGATTCTGCCCAGGATGCTACTCTGGAGGGTACTACCTTTTACTATTTGTCGCCACGCCTCTGCTACCAAAACTTCTACACTGCCGGGAGTATTGCGTTCGGCCTTTTTGGAGCACAAACGATGGAACCATGCCAGTGTATCCGGATGACTACAATTCCTAAGAGGGGGTCTGTTTCTCTCGTATCTCCTCTGTTTGAAGTCAACGGGGCTCTGCCAGGCGCTGCGTCTGTCTTCACCGCCGAGAGGGTTGCAATGCACCGCTTGGTTACGTTTAATAATGCGATGTTTCCGGTTCAGAGACCGGATTGTGATTTATATCGACTCACAATGCGCCCCGAGCGCTCTTGGCATTGACTCTCCGCATCCCCCGGTTTGCGATATCCGTGACGTCACAATTTTTTCGACCAGGGCGGATGTCGAGATGAGGTCTCAAAAGAGTCCGCGAGGACTGGGCGACCAGAACAGCGTTTCGCTCTTCCTCACACCGATTACATGCCAGGAATACTGGGCTGCTTGGCATAGAAGATTGGAGACGGTCGAAGGGATCTTAAAGTTGTGTGCCATTGCGCTGTGACTGTTTGCATGGATCTAACCCCAAATGCCTCGGCGGTTTCAGGTTGCTTTCTGTTGTCTCCGAATTGGCCCCACTCGCGGGACGTACTGCCATCTGGTGGAGCGCTCACCGGAACTTCAGTGTGACGACTGCGTTATCCCCCAGACTGTTCGGCATATTCTTTTTTAATGTCCTAGTTTCGGCGATTTTCGCGTACGTTACCTCTCCTGAGCAGGGTCGCTACCGCATGTTCATTGTACTCTGGACTGGTTCGTGCACACCGACTTGCGGACTATGACTTTTTGGAAGATTCTGGCCTCCTTCACTTTGACTCTTTGTTGTAGGTCTTGTGTTCCTATGTCGAGGGAAGGCGCCCCTACCACCGACGCCAGAGTGCGCTTCCTTCTTGTTGCATTTTCGTTTATCTTGCTTTTTATTTCATCTGCTCTTGTTGTTTTTAGCTTGTCTTGCCTTTGTTCTTTTTTTTATCTTTGTGATTTACTTGTTTTAAAACTCTAGCCTAATATTAGGCTTTGCGTGAATTCCGGTACCTTTGCCCTAGTAGGCAGTCGCTATATGTGCTATTAAAAAATAAAAATAACAGTGTTTGAAACTCATTTCTGGATCACCTAAAGGTAAGCGACCTCCAAATTACTCGTGAACAAGGGCGACCCCCAACTTATCTCAACTGAAAATAAGAGACCCCAACTCTCTTCTCATAAATATAAACTATCCCAAGAAAGAGAGAGAGAGAGAGAGAGAGAGAGAGAGAGACTTAGCAATGAAACACAACCTAACCTAAATATTAGGTTTCCTGTTCTTTAACCAAATTATATTTGTGGATTCTTTTCTGTTAAAAGGGATAGCGCAGTGCTTTCACCCACACCACCAAATATGAAGGGAGTCTTTATCGCAAAGCTTTATCTTGCAAACTAAATCTTTTTTCATTAAGATAAACTACTTAATTTTTCGCTTCTATAGAAGAACGACCCCAAAAGGCGTGAGATTATCTTCAGGTTCCACCCCCCGTTCCCTCATTCCTATTTGTCATAATGGCCTAATAATCAAATAATATATTGTTCAATCAATTTAAAAATCACAGTCTTTGCATTTTTTTCTCTCTTCAATTTGTGGAAATGAAAGGTTAAAGTTCTTCAGAATTTTCTAAAAAGATGTATTAATCCATACTCATTGCAGATATGTTGAACGTGCGTCGCATACGAGAAAAATCTTATAAATAAACCAATATTCCCCGAATATATTTTTTTCCTTTCACAACTTGGGAGTTTTAACTTCTGCATGATCTGCCATCTGAGGTTGACATTAAGGAGGTTTCTCCTTTTCTCCCTTTCAGAGATGGCATTTCCTTTTCAAATGAGCTTAACATTTGTTTCCAAATGAAAAGAAATGCGTTATTTCCGCCCCTTTACAGCCTAGGTTGGTAAAACGCAAATATTACTCCATAACTCAGTGTTTCCCTCCATCAATCTTTTGTGAAAGTGACAGAAAAGAGAGGTATAAGTGGTTCTCGTGTTTTCCTTGGGACTGAGTGGGTAAATGAAATCCTTAAATAATCTTTTCAATACAAAAAAAGTACAATTACCTTAAAACCAAAAGTTTCAAGATGCGTTTCAGACACAGCGAGACAGATTTGAAAGACTTATTTGAGAGAAAATGATATCAATCGATGTAAAACTGAAATGAGAGATCGCAGGGAGATGCTTCTTTACAGAAACATCACTGATGGTTTGAAAGTTCACTTTGAGGGGACAAAAATGAATATACATCCGAATTTTTCTTTTCAGACTAGAGACCGATCTAATAAAACCAGGTAGAATTCAAGTTACTGTTAAAAAATTAGAAATGTTAAGTCGGAGGCAGGAAATATACAAAAAAAAAAGAAACAAGAAAAACTAGGTCTTTTTCTTCTAGCGAATTGGAGAGAATCTTCGGCAGAGCGTTTGTAGGCAGAAATCTGCTGTAAAGAGAAGGGGAAGATATATATCTGCAGACCCCCCCCCCTCCCCCACGGGCATTGGAGCCTGGAAGGCAGGCAATCCTCAAGATGTCTCGTGCAGCCCGGTTGCCCATCTTACACTGGACACTCCTTGTTGTGTTTTAAATGGTCTAAACACAGGGGAACCTCAATGGGTCTATAACTAACAAAGGTGGTATTTAAGATGCGTTTTATTTTTCAATAATGACCTCCATTTAAACGTGGGATCTGAACCACAGCGTTTGGCAGCCGGTCCTAATCGCGACTCCATCAAACGACTAACCACACCCGATGTGGCTTAACTTCGCTAAAATCGAAATCCACTGGGTGGCTCCACTCGGCTAAGCCGTAGAATAATATGGTGAAGCTTGAGCGATATTTTTTGAAGGGTAGATGTAGAATGGTAGAAATATAGATTTTTAAGGCGTAAATTAACGGGATCTTTCGGCCTGAAAGGTTTGCAACGAAATTGATGTTAGGTAAGGCGAAAGTGTAGGGAAAGTATATAAAAATTTAATAGAGGAGATTATTTGAAGCACTCCGGATCGAGGGGGGAAACACTCCCGAATCAGCCCCCGTTCATGCCCTTGTAGCGGCGAGTAGAAAAGATACCAGCATTCACAAACATTTTTCCTTTCTCATTTACGTTAGTATGATGCTCCTCTTTCACACATTTTATTGCATTACGAATAGATCCAAACTCAGGAGATTTAATTTTCATGTCGCGTCGTTTAGTAAATATAATCACTGCCAAAGTTTGGTGCAGCGTGGCACTCTTGAACTTGGCACTTTTGCACTGTGCCACCTCTTTGCAATGGGATCGAATAGGCTTTCGTCTGTGAGCGCATTCGCCAATTTCAGTAAGTGAGTTTGTGTCTTCCGGGTGGGAGGGGGGGGGGGACAGGCCCTCGAGAGTAGTGCCTTCTCCTGCTCCGAATTGCCTCGAGTAATCGCGTTTTAAAATACTTGTGGAGGAATTGCTTACGTTGGCTTTCGCTTTTTAGTTTTAGCTTTACCCCGTAAGGGGCACGGCGATTTGCTTTCCTGGCCGCCATGCTGACAGGACTGAGCACCCCGTCCGGCCTCAGCTTAGCCTCTTCTCCTTCCTTCTGACAGCCTGTGTTTTTACCCTACTTCCTCACTTTCCCTACAACCTCTCCCACAACTTTCTTTGGTCGGCCTCTAATTTCACAGGCTAGATACCGACCAGCTTCCTCTTACCCAACTATCCCGGATCGGGGCTAGGGGGAGGGGACAACGCCCCCTCACCCCTGAGCTCCGGTCTGTTGTGGTGGTTTTTAACAACCTGCTTCATCACCACCTACACCCTTTTCACACCATCTTTCTTTCTCTTTTCTCTGTCTATCAATTTTACGCAGTGCTCAACAAGGTGGAGCCGTCAAGCTGATGGGCTGCCAGGTCACTAGGCGGGAAGAGTGGGCTCAAATGGCGGCAGCTGGTTATGCAGGCCCCTTGTTCACCCCTCACAGAGCGGGCTACTGTGTGGGGGTGATGAGCGTTTGCATCCCGTGATAATTACAGTGTCGCCATGCCCAATGATGATATCAATAAAGAAATCTAACACTCTCCCTCTACCTTTCCCTGTAACATCGTCGGAGCCGCCCTCGGTCAGCTCCACCGATAAAATGGAGGTCCACCCCACTTTCACAGGGGACCCTCCGAATCTCTTCGACCGGACAAAAGGCTTACTCCTCTCCTTTGCATACGGGTACAGCGGGGTGACCCTCACCCCCTTCTCTGGAGTCGCCCTTGGCTTTTTCCAGCGGCAATCCCACCTTTGCTTTCCAAGGGGACTGCCAGTAAGGCAGGCAGGGAGCGGCACGATAGGACCAACCCCCTTAAGGGGGCGAGGGAAGGTAAGGCTCGTCGGTCCATGCTGTCCAAAGACCTGCAGGTGCTTCTCTCTACCCCAAAGGATGCCGGTTCGGTGGCCTAAAGTTAAGATGACAAAAGGTACCTCGAATCGGATATCTCGGGGGGGAGGGGCACATGGAGCCCTCCACTCTCTGAGATAGACATGATCCTTGAGGTGACCCAGCCCCAGACGGTATGATCCTCCATCTACAGGCTCCTCCTCAGACGGCACGGGTCCCCGAGGCCTCACAAGGAGAAGAGAGAGCTCCTCCCACCTCTGCTGCTCCTCCGCTTTTCCTAAGAAAAAAAATAGGGAAAAGACAAAAAAGACTCGGGGCTCCTCTCCCTCCGTGTGAGCCACGGGGACGGACGGGCCAGCTGCCGTTTCGGTATGCGACCAAGCCAAGATCAGCACGTCCGGCTCCGGTGCTCCCCGGGTGGGGATTCCCTGACCAAGACCAATTGTGCAAGTGCGCAGAGCGGAGCCTCGATTAGGTCGTGGCCCTTCATTCAGAGGATACCTGAATGAGGTATCTTGTTGGCTAAGGGCAACATGATCCATCAGAGGAGAGCCTTAGCTAGCGTGATTGGTAGAGAGCCGAAGGTGACCCGTTTATCGGACTGGAACCTAGCGAATGACTAGTGCCTTTCAGACATTTGATGGCACGCCGCTCAGTGTGACAAGGCACTCTACCATGAACTTCGTGAAAAGAGTAGTTTATGCGAGAGAGAATCGTGGACTACTCCAAAGATGACATCACCTTACAGCTGGCCGACCATGGAGCGATCAAGGTCGAACGTGTGATAGGAAAACAGGGAGGGGTCTCGAGACCCACCTCTACACTCTACGAAACGTTCGACTATGACAAGCTCGCTGAATCGGTGAGTGGTGGTTGGTATTCCTACCGCGTGAAGGCATTCGTGCCACTGCCGCTGAGGTGCTACTACTGCCACTGCTTTGGCCATACTAATCGCTCCTGTCGACGTGCAAAGTCGGAGTTACCTAAACTCTGTGTAAGTTGCTTCAAGGCCGCCTACGATAAGTTCAAATCGTGTGTCACCAAGTGTGTCAATCGCAGAGAGCCGACCGCACCCCGTTTCTTCATAGCAATGTGGTGCGTATGTACTTGAGAAGGAAATCCTGGCCCTTCAAGCCCAGGATCGTCTCTCATTTCGCGAAGATAAGGACTCAGTCCTGGCGCGTCCAGCTCTCCCTGGGACTTCCTATGCCTCAATGCCAAGAAAGACACCCTCTACTCCTAGCCCCTCCAGGACTACGAGCACGGTCATTTCATAACCCATGCGGAACCCTTCTACGGGTTCTACCCACCCCGGACGCTCCCCTGGTAGAGCTGGAGGCCAAAAGGGTTCAGACCCTGCACCAGCTAAAATCAGAGCTTCCCTCCCTTCCTCCAGCGTGGCCGTTTACCGCATGGCGAAACGCCCGCGCGCCTCCAACTAGTCGTTAGACTCACAGGAGGCAACACACCTGAAGTTAGTCATGAGGCCATCTTCCGGGGTTCCTAGAGTTGCCCCCCCCCAAAATGAGGACAGCACCAAAAGACCTTCGGCTCCTTCGCCCTCACCCAGTGGTAGGCTGGGTGACTCGGAGGGGGTGGAATCCTCCAAAAGAGGGACCCCTGCCTCCGGAGCCCCACCGCTCGCCTAAGGTTTCGAGGCGGAGGGATAAAAAGAGTCGCATGGCGAGCCCAACCTCCTCCAATAAGTACTCTAAGCCGACAGGGCCTTCAGCACATTTTTCGGCCAACAGTGCCCGGTGTTCTGCCTCCGGAAAGCGTACCGCTATTTCCATGAGGGTCTTTTAAAGAAAGAGGGTCCCTGCATCTACTCTGAGCTTGCCCTGGAAGGCATATTCTTCCAATGGAATTACCGCGGCCTCCGGGCCAACAGGGAGGAGCTGTGGAGGCTCGTCTCCTCCCGCTTCCCTTTAGCCATCTTTTTGCTGGAGACCATTCTGGGCGCGTGCCCCATGACCACCCTCCCGAGGTATAAGACTTTTACGACCCCAACACCCCGGAATGGAGTCCAGGCAGGAGGATGCTCCATTTACACCCGGCATGATGTCTCTGTTCTTCTCTCCGCTTTAGATACCTCCTCCCAGGGAGTAGTTGTGCAGCTGCACCTGGATAGGAGGTCTACTGTTATTTCTGCGTACATTCCAACATCAGCTGACTTCGACGCGGGGGTCTTCCGCCGCGTTGTGGCACGGTTGCCGAGGCCCTTTCTCTTGCTCGGGGACTTTAACTGAAGCCCTTTTCTTGTTCTGGGACTTTAACTGGAGATACCCCCTCTGGGGAGACTACTCGATCACTCCGAGGGTCTCAGGTCCTTGCCGACATGATAGACGAGCTGGAGATGGGTGTCCTAAATGTGGATGAGTTTTCGCTATCTTTGTGCTCTCCGGTGCCATCCTGATTTGGGGTTGGGGTGGTCGATGACTTCCATGGTAGTTATCATTTTCCCATTCAAATATCATTTTATGTGCCGCTTCCTCCAAGAGGAGACGAGCTTCCTTATTTTTTATCGATCCTTTGTTAATTCCAAGCTCGACTACGGATGCGAATTTCATGAATCTGCATCCGAGCGTGTATTGCAAAAAGTGGACTCGCTCTACCACACCGGCCTTTGCCTGGAGAGCGGTGCTTTCTGCACCTTCCCCATTGAGAGCCTACTTGTCAATGCAGGAGATATGACACTCGCTCTGCTCCGTGCACAGTGCATTATTCGCCTGTATGCCCTTACTCGGCCGAGAGACGCCAGTCATAGTCTAAGCGGGTAGTTTGCAAACCTTTTGGTATTGCGTGCCAATTCCATTAAAAAAAAAACAACAATTCTGGTCTCGAGTGCCAAGCAACTATAATGCCCAATGTACATAATCTAACATGTTCAACAGACCATATGCCAAAAAGATACGGTAAATATTGCGTTAAAAGAAATATATTAAATTTTATCATTAGAAAATATGTAATTTTAATATATATACTTATTAATGTGATCATGTCCTTGCTTAAAGGAGAGGAAAAATCTTTTCACGTGCCAAAGATAGATGCCTCGCGTGTCAGGGTTTGCCGACGCCTTCCCTAAGCCCTTTGGGTTTAGGACTAGGAAACTCCTTCGAGAGCTCGATATAGCACTCGGGCCGGTGCCGCCCTTGGTTCTGCCCAGGACGCCACCCAGGAAGGTACCACCTTTGAATAATTATCGCCACACCTCTGCTCCCAAAACTTCTACAGCACCGGGAGTATTGCGTTCGGCCTTTTTGGAGCACACTCCGTGTCACGCTGAAACCGTGTCAGTGTATACGGATGGCTCCAAGTCCCAAGAGGGGGTTGGTTTCCACACCGTGTCCCCCCTGTTTGAAGTCAGCTGGGCTTTGCTAGGCGCTGCGTCTGTTCACGGCTAGCTAGTTGCAATACACCGCTCGGTACGCGAGATAACGCGACGTGCCCGGTTCGGAGACCAGATTGTGATATATGCGACTCACAAAGCGCCTTGAGTGCTCTCAGGGCATTGGAACCTCCACATCCCTTGATTCGCGATATCCGTGACGACACGGATACCCCCTCTGCGTGGATGTCGAGATTGTCTTCTGCCTGGTTCCTGGACATGTAGGAATTGCGGGGAATGAGGGCGCCAAAGAGTCCGCTAGGACTGGGCGACCAGACCAGCGTTTCGCTCTTCTTCGCACCGATTACATGGCAGGAATACGGGCAGGTCTCCGGGCTGCTTGTCAAAGAAGATGGGAGACGGTCGGGGCGAACTAAAAGTGGCGTAGCATTGCCCCGCTGCTGTTTCCATGCACCTCTTCCCCAATGTCACGACAGCTTCAGGTTCCTTTCTGTCGTCTCCTAATTGAACACACTCGCGGGACGCACCGCCATTTGATGGAGCGCTCATCTGCGCTTTATTGTGACGACTGCGTTGTCGCCCAGACTGTTCGGCACAGTCTTAGTGAATGTCCCAGTCTGGGTGACCTTCGCGCACGTTACCTGTCCCTGTACCGGAACGAGTGAGGTCGTTACCGCTTGTCCCTTTTACTCTGGAATGGTTCGTGAACACAGACTTGGGTACTATACCTCTTTTTTTCACTTCATTTGACTGTTTGTTGTAGGTCATTTGTTCCTGTGCCGGAGGGAGGCGGGCCTATTCCCTCGACGCCGGAGCCCGCTTCCTTCATGTTGCCTTTTCACTTTTTTTTTTTTAATCTAGCCTACTAGTAGGCTGGGATCTGATTACGGTGACTTTTGCCCTTGGAGTCAGTCTCCAGATGGACTCCTAAAAAAAAAAATCCAAACAACATAATCCTCCGATCCCAACTTCAACTGCTAGATGCAAAAAGGAAAAACAGTGGATTAAATCACCTCCAGAACTCAACTTCTTTGGACAAGTTCAGAGAGATGTTCTCTTGACTCGCACAAAATCACTCAATGTTTACTTAGAATCGATTTAAGACATTTTAGGCCCTAAATACATGTGCTTGGTAACAAATACAATTTTTATTTGTAGCGCAAATCATGTCGTATATTCCATTAACTCCTTAATTTCATTGGCGTAACATTAAAGGCAATTTGGGGCGAAAAATTGAATGATGGTTTTTTTCAATGTGTTCTGGAGCCAATGGAATCATGGCGGTATTTAAATACTTTCTTTCTCCTTTTAGAAAATTCATTTAGATTGTGAAAAAACGCGACGTTATTCATTGAAAAGTAGTTTAAAGCTAAGTAATTTTGTTAAGGGTTTTATTATTATAAGGAAAAAGTGTGCTAGGAATAACGTCATTTTCGTGCTTTGGGAGTATGTGATAAATGGTTGTAACCAACGATGGCATTTTTTTTGGTAATTGGCGAGAGTGAAAGGAAGCATATAGATGAGCCAGAAACCTAGCAACACAGGGCACACTATTTATAATGGTTAAAGATAACAAAGACCGTCTCAGTAACAAATGTCATTATCCATAAATACGGGGGTCGAGAAAGCGTATTAAATACATGTATACAAACGATTTGTCAATACCAATGTCATTATAAAATCAAACGAGTAAACGAATAAAATAAATTTATCGTTCAATTAACCATTGAATAATAAAGGGAATAAAAAACTATAATGAAAAGTAATGATAAAAATCGGACGAAAATCACAAATGAACACTAACTAAGCCGTGATTTTGACCGATCTTTCGAGTCGATTTTATAATTCACTTTAGGTTTTTTTTGCTATAGTTGTCTGCTTTACTTTGATCGTTCCTAAACAAAAAGGATGAAAAAAAAGTGAGGAAGGAAAAATGTCAACTTACCTTGAGAAGAATCATCGCTGTTTCTGACGGGAGAAGGCAATTTCACTTCGGTCAGATAAGAGCTGTCGTATGAAATTGGATGGTAAAAAAAGGATTATGTGGATTTAGAAAAGGAAGCAAAGCAGGAGGATAAATAGCCTTCAGGAAAGCCGGATATTGGCTTAGACGTCAGAAAATGGACAAAATAGTTTTATTTGCATGCAATGATTATTTTTGCCGAGTTGGCACGAGGCCCTGACCAGAGCATAATTTAGCCGTTTTTCTATTACGTTTGCTGCGATTTAATTACAAAAGTAAATTCATGTATTAAATAGCACGAGCGTCGCCCTTAATATAAATAATGTCTTATTAACCGTTCCATGGGATATCTTTCAGCACAATTCATATACCAACCCCACTACACGGTATGACCTGACAATCCTTCGACCTATTTATTATATTCCTTTCTTTCCTTGATGCGCAGAAAGGGAATGAATTTAGTGTCAGTTTTACACCAATATACACTCACTAAGATTCTTTTATTTCTAAGTTTGGGAAGTCAAACGAATCAGGAGTCCATCCAGGGAATAACCACGCCCGTTGTCGCTAATTATTGATGTCGCTGAAGGTCGCCGAATAGACTTTACTTGAAGAAGCGGAGATCCTTCAGCAACAGGTTTACACTGAGTGAGTTGCACTCCACTCTCACTTCATACCCGGGCACCGCTCCTGGTCCGGCCGTTGTCATAAAGGCCATGCTTCGACACCTCGGTGAAAGAGGCCTGACATTTCTATTAGATTTGTTCAACAGGATCTGGACAGAGGGTATCCTCCCAGACTCCTGGCGAATCGCAAACCGGAGATAAATCACTCTACCCCAGCTAGTTTCTGCCCAATTTCTCTAACTCCTGCGTGTGCAAGTTGATGGTGAAATTGGTAAATGTTAGATTAGCCTTTTTATGGACAGCGGAGGCCATCTGTCTTCTGCGCAGTGCGGTTTCCGCAAGTTACATACACTCCACGTCGGATGATGCTCTGCTCCGACGGCAAAATGGCGCTGAAAACACGATTTTATTTCTGCCATCGTGACCATGTAGGGCAGACTCCAGACGCGGCTCAAACTTTCATACGTTTATCACATCTGGCCCAGACAACATTCATTTTAGGCGTGTGCGAGGCCTTCCTTCGTAGACGGCACTACGCCACGGTTATTTTCGATCTGGAGAAGGCCTATGATACCGCATGACGATACGGCATCATGGAGACTCTCCACACGATGGGGGCGAGTGGACGCCTCCTAATCTCCATTTCTGAATTTCTGCTGGAACTTCGATTCCACGTACGAGTATGGAAGCCCTCTCCGCCCTAATGGACCAGGAATAGGGCGTTCTGGTGCTGCCGGCAGATATTCTCGCTACGTTCAACGTTGATGACCTCTCGGTCTATTTTGGTGCGGCCCAGGTGCCAATTCTGGAGCGTCGAAATTAAAAAACTAACTGGAATTTTTTTTAATCGGTTTTTTTTTATGTGAGAAGATAGTCCCAGTTCAAGAGAGCTAACTAATATCACGCCGATCTTTAAAAGTGTGGATAAATCCGATCCCAGCAAATTTCGACCCATTAGCCTTACGTCAGTAGTTGGTAAAGTCTTAGAATCGACAATCAGACACATGATGGTAGCTCACCTCGAGGCAAATAACATGATCTCTGAAATTCAACATCGTTTTAGAAAGGGAGCTCGTGTTTAACAAGTCTCCTGTCCTTTTTCAACCATACGGTATCTCTCTGCGATAATAGCAGATCCGTAGACATAGTTTACCTCGACTTTACCAAAGCATTTGATACAGTATCGCATGCGAAGCTCTTAAAATAAAAGCTCATGGAATAGGGGGGGGGGATTCTGAAGTGGATTAAACGCTAGCTGTCCGATCGCTCACAGGGGGTATATTATTCATAAATGAGAAAAACTCGGACTGGGCCTCATTACCAGTAGGTAGGGTCACCCAAGAGCTCACTTCTTGGTCCATTATATATATATATATATATATATATATATATATATATATATATATATATATATATATATACTAGGCAATGGCTTCGCTACTAAGATTAAAATTTAAAATCTAAAAAAAAAGCAGCCGTGGTTAGATTTTTATAAATTTTCTGAACTATAATTCTAAAAAGGAATTATAAACTAAAGTTCCCTTATTTCAAATTATCACGTTGCTAAAATATATTTCTAGAAGAAGATATATAAAAATAAATTTTCTGAACTTTACCATTTGTAATTCTTTGAGTTTTAAAACAGTAAAAAAATTTCGATACTTATATTTATTTCTGAACTTCACCATTTTGTTTTTTGATATTATAAAAGAATTATTAGAAATAACTTTGATAAAAAAACATAAGTCATAACCAAAATAAGATGAAATTATTATTCAAATAGTCCTATAAATCTAGAACACAATCTTGCTCTTATATAAATTATTCGGCCACATCTAGGGTATGCAGTTCAGTTCTGGTCTCCGAACCTTAGCAAAAATGTGGAAATGTTAGTACAACGAGTACAACGCAGGGCGACTAAATTTATACCCGAACTTAGTAATAGAGAACACACCATATGAAGAAAGACTCCTCTACCTAAACCTTTTGTAACTCGCGAGTTTAGGTGGCCAGCTGGTAGAGGTTTTAAAAATCTTGAAATGGTTGTCTAACATGAATTACTTGCCATTATTCGAATTGGGTTATAGAGCGAATACCCGTTATAGCGCAAATCTTTTTTACCTATTGAATCACTCAAACATGGAATAGCCTACCCGAACGAGTAGTCGAAATACGTCAATTAATATGATTAACAAAGTCTGCTGACCAAAAAGTCGCGTGCTCTCACTTATTCTGATTTGTGACCTTACGACCTTCAAAACTTTCAATAATTCCAGGACTAACCTTGGGAGTACCTTGGCAATTCTATCACTCGAATGAAAGTGTAAAACAACATAAGAATTTTAAATTGCGTTAGAATCGGCTTAATAGTTATGATAGTATTGCCAAAACAAAGTAATTCCCGGGCTAACCTTCAGAGGACTTTGGCAATTATATTCGAAAGAGAATGTAAAACAATATAAGGGTTTCAAATTTCGTTAGAATGGGCCGAATATTTATGTTATTGCTAAAACAAAATAATTTCCGGGCTAATCTTGGGAGGACAAAGGTAATAATTATACAATTCGAAAGAGAATGTAAAACAACATAATGGTTTCAAATTTTGTTAGAATCTGCGGAATAGTTATTTCCAAAACAAAAGAGTCCCAGGCTAACCTTGGGAGGACTTTGCTAATTATACCATTCGAAAGAGAATGTACAACAACATAAGGGTTTCAAATTTCGTCAGAATCGGCGAATAGTTAATATGCTATTGCTAAAACAAAATAATTCCTGGGCTAACCTTGGGAGGACTTTGGCAATTATATCACTTGAATGAGAATGTAAAACGACATACAGGTTTAAAATTTCGTTAGAATCGGACGAATAGTTACAAACACATAAAAAAGCAAATCGGGGACCGACCGACCGACATAGTGAGATGTAGAGTCGCCTGCGACTTGACTCGCACGCGACTAAAAATAGACTATATGAGTATTATTTGTATTTAAATGTATCCTAGTGGGAGCAAGGAGGAATATTACTTTACAGTATCAGTACTGAGTTTTTGCCTATAAATGCCTGAGCATTTCGAATACCCTTTGAACTCATAAGCATTTATCGAACTACTGTTCCTCAAACCTATTTTTTAACGAACGTGCTGCTGTGTTTTTTTCGTCGTAGTCTTAAGCTGTGCCATCGTTTAGCGTATCCGCCAATGGGCAACCAGCTCGTGAAACCTCAGAATGTTTTCTGTGTCCCCTTACAGGAATCGCATTCGCGCCTCGACGCTGGAAAACCAACGTCATAGCTACATTAGGCTAGTGTGAGCTCCAAAATATCATAGTGGGGCGGGGGCTTCAAGCTTTTTAAAAGTGTCTGCCATAAAACCGACCCTGAAAGAGGGTTCAATAACCATTTGGATGACCATTTTTAAAAGACCTGTCGCCAAATATCATACTCATCTTTACTAACAACTCCCCCCCACCCCTCACCTTCCGCAGGTCATTGATGTGAATGAGAATGTGCACGCCCCAGTCTTCGGACAAGACGTGCTTGAGGCGGCAATATCGGAAGACGCACCACCTCTCTCCTTCGTCACATCTGCTCCCGCCCGCGACGGAGACCTCAATTTCAACCCTTCAGACGCCGCCATTACGTATGCGCTCGTCGGCTCTGGAGGCATCGGGGTCTTCTACATCGACCAGAAAGGTGAGTTTTCGTCGTTTCTTCGATGCCCGCTCTCTACCGCTTGTCCCCCATACTCGGGACGGATTCGTGCACACAGACTTTGGAGTATTTGAAGGAGGCTGGCTCCCTCCATTTTATTTTACTACTCTCTTTGGTGTTGGTTGCATAATCCTACGCCGTGGGAGGCGCGCCTCCCTCCGACGCCGGAGCGTGCTTCCTTCTTCTTACCTTTGGTCTTCTTAATTTTGCTTCTTTTTGTTTGTTTGGTTTTTGGTTTGAGTTTTGTTTTTCTTTGTTTGGTTTGGTTTTCGGAATTTTAAAGTAGCCGAGTATTAGGGTGAAATTTTAGGTGCGGCGAATAAAAAATCAACAAAATATTAAAATATTAAAAATTTCAATTAAATACGAACAGAAAATTTAAGTAAAATCCGTGACTAAAGTATCGAAAAATTAGATGAATTATAAATTAGGAAAAACAATTGAAAGACAATTAAAATGTCATTTCGAAAACGTAAAAATAGCAAATAAATTGTTCTAAAAACAGTATGAAATGATGATTCCTAAATAAATATACTTTAAGGGCAGGTGAAAATGTAAAAAAAAATAATAAACTTAAAAATCGAAACGGAAACTGACCTTTTGGGGGAAGTCGTCGGAAAAAAACTGAACATGGATTGAATTTTAAGTAACCATATAAACTGAGGCTGTGTGTGATTTGGTTGCGTTTTGTTTTAGATCTGAATAAGGTATTTAAACTGTATTTAATTTGAGTGGGTAGAAGAAGATTGGACAGAAAAGGAGTCTTGAGTTAATAGGATGGTGTTATTTATGTTCTCTCGTTGGCGAAAGTTCAAGTTCAGAAAATGGACTTTTTTCTACTGTGAGAGACTCGCATGTGTTTAGCGATCCTATATTTCAATTGTGAGGGGACCGCGAGCAGCTTTACTCCTTCCTTGTGGTGGTCTTTAAACTTTCGGAGTGAAATCCGGACGGACAATTTAAATGTAACCCCTTTGTCCAAAATCTAATTCTTAATGACCTTAAAATCACTCTTCCAGATTAGTGCCATTGTTTTGTTCGAAGTATTTATGTGTCGATGTCTCTCTTTTCTTGGTATACGACCGAAGATGCTATGGCAAACTTTATAACGAAACTAGTCTCGGAAATAAATATTATGATCTTATAAATTGCATAATAAATTAAAAATAAAAATAATAAAAATTGGTTTCTATTAACACAGACACAAATATATATATATATATATATATATATATATATATATATATATATATATATATATATATATATTCACGGTGAAGGTAAGGAGACATAGGAGGCTGAGGTACATGTGATTTATTTATGGAACAACGTTTCGGGCGTATCACCCATCTTCAGGTTCTAAAACATAAATTAATCTAATACAGTTAAATAATATTAAAAATATTAAAAATAATTAGGTTAAGACTATGTAGGTAAATAAAAAATTAGAAAATAACTCAGGAATTTAAAAGGCAAGAGAATCAAACTATCAATCTAATATAACATAACATTATTGACACGAAAAAAAAGAAGAAGCAAAAACACAAAAGTAAAAAATTACAGTATAATATTGCTTACCGATGAAGTTCAGGAGAAATCACAAAGCGAAGAAATTATAAAGGATGTGGCTTAAAGGAGGATAGGAATTTGATTGCTTGGTTGTTTAATATGAGAAAGTTGGTTGGTTGTTGAATGAGGTAATTAAAATTAAGAAATAAGAAGGGGAACAGCGGTATTATCTATGTTGAGTGTAGGAGATTTTGTACGTATTAGTAGGGATTCCAAAATTATTAGACTATATTCATTGTTATTATGACCAATTAATTAAAGTTATCTATGGAACAGTCTGTCTTGCATTGTATAATATGATTTCTAATTACAGAAGCTTCCTTCTTAGACAATATTTTTCCAGTGCGATGGCTTATTCCCATGTGAGAACAAAACCTCTCTTTCAATGAGCGAACCGTACTACCAATATAGGTTCCTTACAAACAACAAGGACGAGTAAAAGCATAAACAACACGGCTGCTCATTTCTAGAGGAAGTTTGTCTTTTGACGAGAAGAAACTTCCTATGGAAAGTGGGTTGACAAAAGTGACTTTGAAGTTGGTATGAAAGAAATATTTTTTGAGTAATTTGTTGCATTTTCTAGTGAATAATTTATTGTAAGGTCCCATTTCAGGTACTACGATTTTTTTTTTATTTTGAGGAACATTATATGAGAGAAAGGATGGAGAGTAAATTTTCGTAAGAAAATTATTGATTAGTTTGTCAACCAAAGGTGGGGGGTAACAATTATTTTTAAAATAAGACTTCAGAGTCTGGAATTCATTATGCATTAGGGAATAATTGGAGGAGAGATGGTAACCTCCTATATATTAGAGATTTAATTGCACTGAGTTTGTCTGACAAGTCACAATGGCTGAAAAAATTTATTCCTAGGCCACTATAGGTAGGCTTTCTGTATATTTAGGTTGTTAGTCTGTCGGTTTTTTCTATAATGACGTCTAGAAAAGGAAGTTGATAGTTACTCTCTAATTCAATGGTATATTTTATTTGGGATGATAAGAGTTTATAAAATTAAAAAAATGGTGGGCATGTTCTATATTATCGAAAATAGCAAAGGAGTCGTCCACATACCTACGATAAAATATGGGTTTGAAATCTAAAGGGCAATTTTTCATAAAGTTGTTTTCAAGATGAATCATGAAAATATTAGCTGCTATTGGAGCTATTGGTGAACCCATTCCTACTCTATCTATCTGTTGGTAAACCTTGTTATTAAATAAAAAATAATTCTCATTAAAAATCCTTTCTAAAATAGTCTTGAAATTTTGACGAGAGAAATTGTGAAAGGGGACTGTTTTGTTAAAAATTAGATTTAAATTAATATCAATTGTTTCATTAACAGGAACATTTGTAAATAGTGAGGATACATCGTAACTGACTAGGATTTTTGAGGGTGCGAAATTGTGTAACAATAATTCATTAACAAAAAAATACCTGTTTGTTATGGTGTATTGACCTATGGCTAACCCAGAGATTAATTTAGAAACATATTTAGAAAGGTTAAAAGTTGCAAGAGAATAGGAAGCCAAAATTGGTCAGAGAGGAACACCAGCTTTGTGTAGCTTAGGGAGGCCGTATAATAAGCCTAACCCAGAACCACTAGAATGTAGAGCATCATAAGTTTGCTGGTCTATAACTTTATTGGATTTTAGATTTAACAGAACTCTGTTAACTTTATCTTCTAGTTTTAGAGATATTTTTGTAGGTGTTTTTTGAACGGTCTAAATTTAATTTACGCACACATTTTTCATTTTTGGATTTCATATGCTCTCTTATCCTAAATTACCATGATATTTCAGGGTATTCTCAACAAGTATCTATAATTCATAACAAATTAGGCCTTGGAAAGCCTGATCTTTTCTCCAATGGTAATAATGTAAAAAATCTATCTAGCTATCGCCTGTCTCCACGCGAAGAGTTTCTATTGTCTTTGGGTTTCCAATTTAAATTGCTTAACTTAAAAATCAAATATCCTTCCTACTATTTATACTTTGAAAATTTCCTACATGACATTCGTAAATTACCCATAAACTATGACTTCAGTAGATTCAAATCTGACTTCTCAGAAGTGGCACACGAATTTTATCACAAACTGAAGAAATTGAAAAGATTTTCTCTAATGTTCAGAAACAGTGATATTAAAACGCTAACTTCCCTATCTAATAATCTAGATATTGTCATTACCAAACCTGATAAAGGCAATGGAGTTGTTCTATTAAGTCAAACTGACTATCCACACAAAATGGAATCCATACTTACAGACACTACAAAATTTATACTGCTCTCAGAAACACATACAAAAATATATCTAAAACTAGAAGATAAAGTTAACAGAGTTCTGTTAAATCTAAAATCCAATAAAGTTATAGACCAACAAACTTATGATGCCCTACATTCTAGTGGTTCTGGGTTACGCTTATTATACGGCCTCCCTAAGCTACACAAAGCTGGTGTTCCTCTCTGACCAATTTTGGCTTCCTATTCTCTTGCAACTTTTAACCTTTCTAAATATGTTGCTAAATTGCTCTCTGGGTTAGCCATAGGTCAATACACCATAACAAACAGGTATTCGTTTGTTAATGAATTATTGTCACACAACTTTGCACCCTCAAAGTTCTTAGTCAGTTACGATGTATCCTCACTATTTACAAATGTTCCTGTTAATGAAACAATTGATATTAATTTAAATCTAATTTTTAACAAAACAGTCCCCTTTCACAATTTCTCTCGTCAAAATTTCAAGACTATTTTAGAAAGGATTTTTAATGAGAATTATTTTTTATTTAATAACAAGGTTTACCAACAGATAGATAGAGTAGGAATGGGTTCACCAATAGCTCCAATAGCAGCTAATATTTTCATGATTCATCTTGAAAACAACTTTATGAAACATTGCCCTTTAGATTTCAAACCCATATGTCGTAGAATGACTCCCGACGATACCATATATTACACTATTCGTTGAGGGAACTTCCTTAATTATCTTTAGAGTGCGTTTTACTGTCTGGCGGCCGGTATTATGTATCTTCAAAATGCTTAAGAAGTGGAACTGAGCTCAAGGATAATAATATTGCTATCATTAATAAAATAGAGTTTTATTAATAATAACTATAAACAAAACACAAAAACGGAAAATATTGACAAACAGAATGGAAAGGGTCGTGGAGACTCGGGCTAATCCAAGGATTTAAGGGATCAAAAAAGGTAAAACAAATATGGAGTTAAAGAGATGGGATGGTTCGATAAACCATTTAAAGCACAGGATAGAATTGACAAATAAGGGATCAATACTCAAAAGGTGACGCTTGGCTTACGTAACTTCATTAGGGTGCGGTGGAAGGTACTTGAAGGAATATTCGGTCCGCTGGCGAGTTCCAGCCAAAGGGGGGGGGATAAGATGATCCTGACGTGGCGTTTTGGGAAGGAGAACCGTTTCTCGACGAACGGCTGGAAGAACAATGGCTGTTCTAGGTTGTTCTCTTCTGAACAAAGGGGGGATGAGAACCGTCTCTTGTCTACAGGCTCAAGAACAATGGCTGTTCTAATGTTGTTCTCCTTTGAACAACAGGGGGGGTGAGAACCGTTTCTTGGCGAAGGGCTCAAAACGAACAATGGCTGTTCTAATGTTGTTCTCCCTTGAACAACAGGGGGGGGAAGAACCGTTTCTTGGCGAAGGGCTCAAAACGAACAATGGCTGTTCTAATGTTGTTCTCCCTTGAACAACAGCGGGGGATGAGAACCGTTTCTTGGCGAAGGGCTTAAAACGAACAATGGCTGTTCTAATGTTGTTCTCCTTGAACAACAGGGGGGGGGGATGAGAACCGTTTCTTGGCGAAGGGCTCAAAACGAACAATGGCTGTTCTAATGCTGTTCTCCTTGAACAGCAGGGGGGAATGCCTTGGGGACTTGACGTCACTAAAGGCTCGAACCTTTGGCACTCAAGGAATATTGTCCTCCTGGACAAGTGATGGTGAATCTCGAGGCCGAGGTCCCTTGGCGCACAAAGGGAGAGAGGGTCGTGGTGATGTTTCGCGACGAAAATCTGGATCTCCAATCTGATCTTAGTGGTAAAGTTTCCATATAAATAGCCAGGACATCTCCTTGGCGTGGGGGAGAATGGGGTGGAAGCTTCGAGGGAACGCACAGCTGGGCCGGAGAAAAATGCCTTATCTGTCCATAAGCCTAACTCGATCTGGCGAGGTCGGCGAATGGGGGTGAACGGGGGGACGATAACCTCCTTGTTTAAACATTGACGTCCGGTAGCTGTTGATAAGACTCCAAGCCTCGAATCGAAGATGCACGTGGGCCTCCTCGAGGTTTTAACTAATATGGGATAGGAGTTGAATTTAACACAGATTCAACTCGTTCTATCACACCCCTCCATTCCAGGGGAAGTTGTCACTTCGAAAAAAAAAAAGAGAGAAGGGACAACGATAGAGCTCCGTTGTAGGGAACTCGTTTTCTTGTACC
This sequence comes from Ceratothoa steindachneri, assembly GCA_963969495.1. Taxonomy (NCBI): domain Eukaryota; kingdom Metazoa; phylum Arthropoda; class Malacostraca; order Isopoda; family Cymothoidae; genus Ceratothoa; species Ceratothoa steindachneri. The sequence goes on from OZ018331.1 coordinate 93,981,502, forward strand.
AACCGTATCTTCCTGCACCTAACTAGTATTACCTCAATACATGATTATTTTGATCTTTAGATTACAGGGGAAAATAACCTTTAATACAACTTAATCCAAAAAAAAAAGGGCATGGAACAATGAATTGATATAAACTTAGTACATACGGGACAAAATAATTTATACGTAAATTAATAAGAACAAATATATAGACATACAAAAAAAATTAGACATTGAGCGTTACAAAATTCAGACATATACATTAATTAATTATATTACAAAAGAATCTTAAATTAAGTCGTACAAGACGGTATATACCTACATGGAGATACTAATCCTATGAATACAATTGTTCTACGCTATTCGGTAACGCATTCCTACTGAGTGCGTCAGCGACCTGGTTATCGGAACCTTTGATATAATTTATTTTAAATTGATACTCTTGCAAGAGTAAACTCCAGCGCATGATGCGGCCGTTTGAGTGTCTCAAATTCCTAATATAGGCTAACGGACGGTGGTTGGTTCCTATTTGAAAATCTTTACATATCAAGTACAGCTTGAATTTGTCTATGACCCAGATAATTGATAGAGCTATCTTTTCTCTAGTGGCATATCTCTTTCCGCGTGGTAATAATTGACGACTAGCATATGCAACTGGATGACTCGTTCTGTCATCCACGTATTGAAGGAGTACACCTCCAATGCCCTCGTTGATCACGTCGGTCTTAACCCCAAAAGATTTTTCCGGGTTGGGCAACTTTAAAATGGGGGCAGAAATGAACTTACTTTTGAGCTGATTAAAATGGGAAACAGCGACATCATTCCAACGTAACCGATCGGAGAAATTCTTTTCCTGAAGGGGGCATAGGGGGGCCGAAATTGCAGCGAAATTCGGAACAAATCGCTGATAGGGAGAAGCTGATCCTAGGATCGATCTCAATGGCTTCTTTGTAATTGGGAGGGGCATGTCGGCGATTGCCTTAATCTTGTTCTCGTGGGGACCTAACTTGCTTCGTCCTATTTTGAAACCCAAATATTTAATGGGTTCGTGGGCAAAATGGCATTTGCGGGGGCCAATGGTGAGGCCATTTTCGCGCAGTTGTTCGAAAAGAGCTAATAGGGTGGGTAAATGGTGATTCCATTTAATTAGTTCTTGTAGCTGACTCTTCGGACGTGGTGTCAGCTGCGCGTCACTATCCAGGTCAGAGGGTTCTAAAGACTCGCCTGGTAGGGAAGGAGGAGGGTAATCGGCATCAGGTTGGATGCACACTGTCTGGATTACCTTAAGGGACTCCGCGGGGCAGTCCTCTTCAAGCGCCGATGCTTGTCCAGTTCTACGAAGGTATCTCCATGGGCGCGTTGGGGTTTCTTTTTTTCTTGGGGTCCAGGGACAGTCTCCGTGTCCTTGTCTGGGGCCTTATCACCTAAGGGTTTTAGTGAATCACATTCCTCTTTTTCCGTCCTAAAGTCCTGGTTAGGGGTCTCCGAGAAATCGGACGGTATCGGGGTTCTGATGGGGACGGGCTCGTGGGCTTTTTTCTTATCTCGGCCTTGAGGAAGGGCGGCCTGAAACACAGGGTCGAAACTTATTTGGGGGCTCTGTCCTATAAGTACGGAACAGAATTTTATGGGTGCTACAATGACTTCAGCCCAGCCATTATAATATTGACACTGCAGGTAACATCTAGCGACGGGCAATCTGTTCGCCCGCCCAAGGTAGTCACGTACCACCGCAAATTTTTCGTGGTTAGAGGCCACTGGGAGGAGTTCGTCGGACACGATGAAGCATGTACATCCTGTGTCCCTGACGAGAGTCAATACTCGACAGCTGTCCACGCTGCCCTCCTCATATTTCAAAGTTCCCGATGAACTTTTACCAAAAACAAAATTTACCTGGTGGCCTGACGGAGGGGGAGAAGTTTCTGCTTGGGTCTGCACCACCGGGGGAGCCGGGGTTGCATTAATCTGGTGAACTTGGTGGGCTGGTCCGCTTTTAAGCCTAGAATTTTGGGGGCAATTCCAGCTCATGTGGTTTTCTGCACCACAGGTGAAGCATATGGTTGGTCGCTTCGGGAAGAGAGATGGAGGAGAAGTCTTAACGGGAGGTTTGGAGTCCCGTTGTTGGTTTTGGGGAAAGAAGTTTTGGGGTTTTACGGGGCTCGGAAACTTTGTCAGCTTCCCTGGGAAGGAGCGCGAGTCCGTCCTTCTTTCTTCTCGTTGGATTACTCTTTCCCGTTCCTCTCTTTCTCTTTCTTTTTCTACCTTTTTTCTTTGAACTTCTGCTTTAATCCGAGCTAATTCAACCTGAAGGTCAGCTAGTCTTATCCGTTCCTCTCTATCTCTTTCTTCTCGTTGTATTTCTCTTTCTTCTCGTTGTATTTCTCTTTCTTCCTTTTTTCTTTGCTCCTCTAGAATGTACTCAGTTAGTTCTTTTCCGGAAAGTCCACAGGACTCTCCTTGCGCTTTAAAGATTTCGAACGGAGTCATCTTTGCACTTGGGGCGCACTAGTCAACCAACTAAAATTCCTTGCAACAAGAATTATGCCTCTATAGAATTAGCCTACCTAAATATGGGCACTGACCTATTCGTACTTGGTTTCTCAATCTAAATAACCACTGACTAAAATCACAAAAAAACACAAACAAATTATTATAACCGTTCCTTGAGCTACTCCAGCTTCTTAAGTTTCAAAAAAAAGGGGATAGCAATCGTTAAAACAAAAGGGAACTACTATATTCTATTATTATAACGAATAACAATATGCTTTACTCGACTGAGACCAGTGTTTGCAAAGATATAGCGTTAAACCCCACACACCTGATACCAAATTAAATAGTATATATATATATGTCGTAGAATGACTTCCGACGATACCATATATTACACTATTCGTTGAGGGAACTTCCTTAATTATCTTTAGAGTGCGTTTTACTGTCTGGCGGCCGGTATTATGTATCTTCAAAATGCTTAAGAAGTGGAACTGAGCTCAAGGATAATAATATTGCTATCATTAATAAAATAGAGTTTTATTAATAATAACTATAAACAAAACACAAAAACGGAAAATATTGACAAACAGAATGGAAAGGGTCGTGGAGACTCGGGCTAATCCAAGGATTTAAGGGATCAAAAAAGGTAAAACAAATATGGAGTTAAAGAGATGGGATGGTTCGATAAACCATTTAAAGCACAGGATAGAATTGACAAATAAGGGATCAATACTCAAAAGGTGACGCTTGGCTTACGTAACTTCATTAGGGTGCGGTGGAAGGTACTTGAAGGAATATTCGGTCCGCTGGCGAGTTCCAGCCAAAGGGGGGGGGATAAGATGATCCTGACGTGGCGTTTTGGGAAGGAGAACCGTTTCTCGACGAACGGCTGGAAGAACAATGGCTGTTCTAGGTTGTTCTCTTCTGAACAAAGGGGGGATGAGAACCGTCTCTTGTCTACAGGCTCAAGAACAATGGCTGTTCTAATGTTGTTCTCCTTTGAACAACAGGGGGGGGTGAGAACCGTTTCTTGGCGAAGGGCTCAAAACGAACAATGGCTGTTCTAATGTTGTTCTCCCTTGAACAACAGGGGGGGGAAGAACCGTTTCTTGGCGAAGGGCTCAAAACGAACAATGGCTGTTCTAATGTTGTTCTCCCTTGAACAACAGCGGGGGATGAGAACCGTTTCTTGGCGAAGGGCTTAAAACGAACAATGGCTGTTCTAATGTTGTTCTCCTTGAACAACAGGGGGGGGGGGGGATGAGAACCGTTTCTTGGCGAAGGGCTCAAAACGAACAATGGCTGTTCTAATGCTGTTCTCCTTGAACAGCAGGGGGGAATGCCTTGGGGACTTGACGTCACTAAAGGCTCGAACCTTTGGCACTCAAGGAATATTGTCCTCCTGGACAAGTGATGGTGAATCTCGAGGCCGAGGTCCCTTGGCGCACAAAGGGAGAGAGGGTCGTGGTGATGTTTCGCGACGAAAATCTGGATCTCCAATCTGATCTTAGTGGTAAAGTTTCCATATAAATAGCCAGGACATCTCCTTTGCGTGGGGGAGAATGGGGTGGAAGCTTCGAGGGAACGCACAGCTGGGCCGGAGAAAAATGCCTTATCTGTCCATAAGCCTAACTCGATCTGGCGAGGTCGGCGAATGGGGGTGAACGGGGGGACGATAACCTCCTTGTTTAAACATTGACGTCCGGTAGCTGTTGATAAGACTCCAAGCCTCGAATCGAAGATGCACGTGGGCCTCCTCGAGGTTTTAACTAATATGGGATAGGAGTTGAATTTAACACAGATTCAACTCGTTCTATCACACCATATTTTATCGTAGGTATAAGAACATAAGAAGAACATAAGAAAAGAAGGAGACTGCAAAAGACCATTCATGGCCTACACTTGGCAGCTCCTGTTCCATTCAACACACAAAAGATTTCTTACCAGAGAAAAGTCATCAACATTGTCACCCTTAACAGGAGTTCGTCAGATCTAATCTACAATATACATAAAATGCATCCAGAGGATTATGTCCATTCATGCAACCGCAAAATATAATCTTCCCACTCCTTAGAAAAATATATACATATGTACATAAAAAAAAGTCAGTCCCATCTAGCAGCTTCATCCATATATTTATCTAATCTATTCTTAAAACTACCCAGAGAGGAGGCTTCTATCACATGCCTAGTGAGCCTATTCCATTCATCTACCACACGATTTGTAAACCAATTCCTCCCAATCTCCTTCCTAAACCTATACTTATCAAGCTTAAACCCATTGCTACGTGTCCTGTCATGTTCACTAAGTATAAGAACCTTACCCAGATCCCCTTTATTATATCCTTTTACCCATTTGAAGACTTCAATCAATTCCCCTCTGACTCTTCTCCTTTCCAATGTATGTAGATTTAGTTTTCTGAGCCTTTCACCATAGGGTAAGTTCTTTAGCCCACCAATCATCTTTGTCATCCTTCTCTGCACAGACTCAAGCAAATCAATATCCTTCCTATAATATGGTGACCAAAATTGTACTGCATAGTCTAGATGAGGCCTAACTAGCGCCAGATACAGTTTTAGAATGACTTCAGCACTCTTATTGCTTACACTCCTCCTAATGAATCCCAATATCCTATTAGCTTTATTCTTAGCATTTAGACATTGCTTTCTAGGACGAAGGTCTGAACTTACCAAAATACCCAAGTCTCTCTCACAATCAGTGGACGACTCCTTTGCTATTTTCGATAATATAGAACATGCCCACCATTTTTTTAATTTTATAAACTCTTATCATCCCAACATTAAATATACCATTGAATTAGAGAGTAACTATCAACTTTCTTTTCTAGACGTCATTATAGAACAAACCCGTACAGACTAACTACCTCAATATACAGAAAGCCTACCTTTAGTGGCCTAGGAATAAATTTTTTCAGCCATTGTGACTTGTCAGACAAACTCAGTGCAATTAAATCTCTAATATATAGAGGTTACCATCTCTCTTCCAATTATTCCCTAATGCATAATGAATTCCAGACTCTGAAGTCTTATTTTAAAAATAATTGTTACCCCCCACCTTTGGTTGACAAACTAATCAATAATTTTCTTACGAAAATTTACTCTCCATCCTTTCTCTCATATAATGTTCCTCAAAATAAAAAAAATTTCGTAGTACCTGAAATGGGACCTTACAATAAATTATTCACTAGAAAATGCAACAAATTACTCAAAAAATATTTCTTTCATACCAACTTCAAAGTCACTTTTGTCAACCCACTTTCCATAGGAAGTTTCTTCTCGTCAAAAGACAAACTTCCTCTAGAAATGAGCAGCCGTGTTGTTTATGCTTTTACTCGTCCTTGTTGTTTGTAAGGAACCTATATTGGTAGTACGGTTCGCTCATTGAAAGAGAGGTTTTGTTCTCACATGGGAATAAGCCATCGCACTGGAAAAATATTGTCTAAGAAGGAAGCTTCTGTAATTAGAAATCATATTATACAATGCAAGACAGACTGTTCCATAGATAACTTTAAATAATTGGTCATAATAACAATGAATATAGTCTAATAATTTTGGAATCCCTACTAATACGTACAAAATCTCCTACACTCAACATAGATAATACCGCTGTTCCCCTTCTTATTTCTTAATTTTAATTACCTCATTCAACAACCAACCAACTTTCTCATATTAAACAACCAAGCAATCAAATTCCTATCCTCCTTTAAGCCACATCCTTTATAATTTCTTCGCTTTGTGATTTCTCCTGAACTTCATCGGTAAGCAATATTATACTGTAATTTTTTACTTTTGTGTTTTTGCTTCTTCTTTTTTTTCGTGTCAATAATGTTATGTTATATTAGATTGATAGTTTGATTCTCTTGCCTTTTAAATTCCTGAGTTATTTTCTAATTTTTTATTTACCTACATAGTCTTAACCTAATTATTTTTAATATTCTTTAACTGTATTAGATTAATTTATGTTTTAAAACCTGAAGATGGGTGGGGTGATACGCCCGAAACGTTGTTCCATAAATAAATCACATGTACCTCAGCCTCCTATGTGTCCTTACCTTCACCGTGAAATTGAAGATTAGACTGGTCAGCAGCAACTCATATGACTATATATATATATATTTATAGTCCCAAAGAAATAAGAAATGTAAATTGGTATCACAACACTAAGGAAGGTAATCATTGAAAGCTTAATAAAGAAAATTGGAGATATAGAGACGGAGAAAATCGTGAAAACTATTTTTAACTTATATGAAAATGAATTAAGGAGTTGGATTCGAACCTGTGTCCTCAAGCGCTCATCGCTCTTATATATATATATATATATATATATATATATATATATATATATATATATATATATATATATATATATATATATATAATAGGATTCGTTACCTTAAATTTGCTTCAGGAAGGAGTAAAATGTCTTGTAATTAGGTGGGCTTTGCTGTTTAGGCCAAAGAAAAATGCCACTCGATTAGGTGAACTCTGATTAATTACCTCATTTTAATGGAGCCAGTGAATGATATATTACCCCTCAACTATGGTTGCTTAGGTAGAATTTGATTCGAATTATAATTTTGAACAAAAATTAGAAGTGGAAATTTTAGCAGTTAATTAGGTTTCCGTCGGATTCGTAAAGATTGGGGCTTTGCAATAATGAAACCGAACCTTCTCTATTTAGCTCCATATAAAAAGAAACCCAACTGAAACCTCGGCATTTTAAAAATTGTTAAAGGATATAATTATATTTCTGCATATTTGGATAATAATGATAATCCTTTTTTGGAAAAGAGCGGTCGTATGATAGATCCCGATTTGCCCTAAGTTCTCAGTCGCTGTTGGTTTCTCGTAATAAGGACGTCTATGAGCGAACTTTTCTTATCTTCTCGGTCGTCCGTCATCAGCGCCGAAATAGGCCTGCGCCTTCTGGCATCAGGGTTCCAAATTCAGGACATCAATAATATCGGGACTCGATAAAATCATTTACGATTACTTCTTCGTGGAGGAAAATAATATATTTCTGATTTAAATTTGTGTGAATGCCGTGACGGGATTATTATTTAAGTGCAGTTAGCCATCTATCCCCCACCCGCACTCTGTCCCAACTAGGAAGAATATAATGGCCAGATGGGTTTCGGTAGAAAAGTTTTAGGCAACCATTTTATAACGGCTCGTCTAATGAATATTATTATTATTATGGGTCTAAAAATAAGTGAGAATATGGTAAAAGAGGAGAGGAGAGAATTCTCTTTGTCATAAAGGCATGGGGTTCTGGAATGGGGGTTCAAACGAACCCCCAGTCCAGAACGGATGGAGGGCCTCTTGTAGAAAGTGGTTTATTTGGTGGGGGGCACCGCCAATGGCATTTTTGGTGTGACATTTATATCATCCTTAAGTAAACTGAGAGTGGATAAAGAGAGAGTGTAAGAATGAGGGAGGGAAAATCCCGTAATTAATAAAAATAGGTTGAAAATATTATAGAAGAAATTAAGATGGTGCATAGATATTAAAGGTGTTTGATAGTCATGTATGAAGGGTAGGTGCAATTAAGGGTGAAAGTATATGTTTTTTGCCTTTAGTATATCGCTTAATGAGTATATCTTTGTTGTTTTTTTCGGGATTAATTAAGGTCGTAATAGGTAGTAAATTTCATAGTAGTGGTTAAATTAGAAAGAAATCGTGGATTTGTCACATTCGTGGTTGTCGCAATCTGTAGTTAGCAGGTCTTCGTTGCTATTGCTTCTCATTTTTTTCATGCGCGATTTCTAGACGAAAATCCCCTTTTCTCCTTGCTTGATAGGTAAAATGTCGTGGTACCGCACTGGCTTCAGGTTAACGGGGCCCGCGATCGAAACTGATTTCTTCCCGTTCATAGGCAACTGGGTGAAAACCTAAGGCCCTCGAAAATCATCAATTTACTCTGCTCAATTGAAAACTAACAAACAAACAAGAATGGCTTCAATAAAGAAGCTTGTTGGGTCTTAAGAGTGTGGCGTCTTCCCTCACTTGTAGGTCTCAAGTGGATCTTGAGTTCTTCTTCTAACTCCTTTTCCACTTTTTTCGCCCATCTTCTCCGCTCTTTTTCTTAGCATTGACTTAAGAGGGCTGATCTTAGGCGTGGCATTGAATGCCGAGCTTCGGCAGCGCTCCCCTCTACGTATCCCGCCTATGATGAGGATTGCTTTATTTTGCACCCTTTGTAGTTTGACGATGTGAACAGAGTGGTAGTTGGATATAGGAGAGTGGACTGAACTATTACATAAAATATATTCCTTTTGTTTTTCATGTTCAGTCCTCTAAAACGGAAGAGGGCTTTAAATGCACTGTTCCCTTTTCCACTCTTTCTGCTACCTGTAGTTGTATCTCCTCTCTTCAGTCCTATGACCTCAGTTTTTCTTCTGAAGAGAGGGATGACGGTGAATTTATCGTTGTTGGTTTGGATTTTCCCTCACTCGTAATCGTTGCTCGGAAGGTCGGATTCCTCCAAGGATCCAAAATTATTTGTCATATCGTCGGCGAATTGAAGATTAAGAGTGGATTCGTAGACGTGAAAGGGGGAAAGAATGTCTGCTGGGTAAATTGAATACATCTTGAGGGGCAGACACACGCCTTGGGGCAAGCCTGCACCTAAGTTGAAGATCTGTCTCTTGTGTCCATCAATCGAAATGAACGCCCTGCGCTCGAGTACATAATTGCAAAGGAACCTTTCAAGATTGTTCAGGCCCGGTTGCAAATTCGTAAATTACAAATTATATTCCGCGCTGCTATACTTTGCCAAGTGCTTTAGACACACCACGACAAACTTAGGTCGCCGCTTTCTCCTCCAGATTTTGTCTTTGCAATTTTCTCATGAATAATTGCAATCGCAATTTCGGTGCTTTTTTCCTGACCTCAAATTGTCTTTGATTCTGCAGGGGTCTTTCTTCTAGGTGCTCGATAAGTCTTCTGTTCAGAATTTGTTCGAATGCTTTACCCAATTTTTCTAACAGTGAAATTGGGAAAAAATATTCGGCCCTGTTCTAGGGTTTACCAGCTTTAGGAATGAATCTCATTTAAGCTATTTTAAAGGCTGTCGTAGAACTAACCCGTATGCAGACATGCATCGATGACATTTTTTAGCCCACCATTATGATGTTAGCGAGTCTTTTTCATAGTTGAGTTTGGTGAGAACAGAGTACCCCGGCGCTCGCTGCTTGAAGGAGTAGAGTACGTTTTCAAGTTCGGTCTTCGTATTTGACTCCCCTACTCACGTGAGCTCCTGTCTCTCCGGGTCTACCTGATGGTGGTGGTGGGCGATGTTATATGAATTCCCTCGTTTAACTCGTCAATTACCCTTTCTTCGTGATCTAGTTCAAAGTTGTTAAGGTTTTCTTCTGGGTTAATATTGTAGATATTCACCCAGTCTGCCTGAATTTCTTTGATATTCCTCGGTTCAACGATATCTTGTTCATTGTCGTCTCTCAAATAAATTTTGTACGTGTGGGGCGCCCCTTAAATGTTCAACAGTTTTCCAGAAATTCTTTGGTGGTGCTTGTTGGTTCAACTTCTCTATTTTATTGTTCCAAACTTCTCCCTGCTGATGGTAAAGATCTTTGGTTAGCTCTGTCTTAAGTCTCCTCATTTGGAGGTATGGATCTTTGTTGGCTCCAACGGTCCGAACTCGGTGTATGACGTCATGAAGTTGTGTTTTTGGCCTTCATTTGCTCAGTCCATCTGGCGTGCGGTAAGATTTTGTAACTCGCTAGGTGGACGGATTCTTTATCGGCCTGCAAGAGTACATTTTCTATTGTTTCGAGCTCTGCATATACAGCCTTGGCCAAAATTATGGGGCATGTATGAAAAAGTGAAGAATATGATTGAAACTCAGTATCCAATAAAAATGTGTACAAACGTATTAAATTAGTGGAAACTAATGTGGAGAACCTACCTCTAAGTTGCTTTCATCAGACCAAACAACTTTAGCCAATCATCATCAGTCCAATATTCATGCTCTTTTGCCCAAGACGATCGCTGGCCAGCCACGGTTTCTTTCTAGCTTTACATTCTTTAAGCCTAGCTTCTAATAACCTCCTTCTCACTGTGAGTTTTAATATATATCTATTTGTTGCAGCCCCAAACTCAGCACCTAAATCAGAAGAGTTTTTTCCTATCGACCAGAGATGTGCTTTTCAGCAACCGCTCTTCCCTTGGAGTCGTACACCTTTTGCGACTTTGACCATCGCGTTGTTTGAAATAATTGGTCTCATTGTACCTTTTACTGGTTGTTTGGACACCATTTCTCGAGCATTTGAATTTTCTTGCAATTTTGACTTGGGCTAATCCTTCTCTGGACAATGCAATGATTTGAGCTCTTTGTTTTTCAGGAATCTGTTTCTTTGGAGACATTTTTAACAAAAAATTACCACTTGTAAGTTAACAATAAGATAATCACGGAAATAATAGGAATAAACGTTAGTATCACACATTGAATGGCAGAAGGTTGCCCCAACCACTTATGCACAATATGCAAAAACTCATTAAAACGGTTATAAAAGCAAAAGGAAAACGTATAAAATACCAATTATAGATGGAATATAATCGACTGTTTTTTTATATTGTTTTCAATTACTATGCGAATGAGTTTCATTCGTATACTCTATTTTTGATACCTGCCCCATAATTTTGCCCAATGCTGTACTTCTTCCAATGTTGTCTTAGAGGTTTGAGAGAGTGTACGCAAGCAGCCAGGTATTATAGGCGTACCAGTTAGCTCGATGATATTTTTTCCTGGGAGAGCACGATACTTGGATCAGGTTTTGACTGATACGTAGAAGGATCTCCACATGATCGCTGCAAGAGATGACAACCGGAGCTATATGTTATTTATATGGCATCCTGCTGCTTGCAAGAACAATGTCAGGCTTAGTGGCATTGTTTTGAGTGATGAAGGTAGGGAACTCGGGGGGCCCTATGCGTTGCGATATTTCTTTCAAGCAAGTGGTCCTGCTTATGCCGTTGGATGGTGGTCTGTAACCTGACTCTTGAATTCTCGCGTCGAGATCATCCATTAGGAAACTGATTTCCTGTTGGTGAAGAGACTCGTAACGTTTAGGAGGGGTAATCGATTTCGCCTGGGTGACTGGTACCCCGTGGCTAGAATAACTTTGGTTATTTCCATTTCAACCTCGATTGCGAGGTAATATTCTTCAAACTCTTGAAATCTTTTGTATCTTAAGCCTCTTCTAATGGCAATTGCTGCTCCCTCATGGCGCTGCAGAGTGTGGTTCCTAGCTATAGCGTCATAATTCCAGAGTTTCATTTCATGACTTTGAATGTTGACTCCATGTTCTCATATCAGTGTCAATTTCTCGAAAGATGTTATTGTATATAGTCTCTTTCTGGCTCCATCCATTGGTGTTAATATGGACGATTTCAAGATTACTGGCTGGGATTATAAACTTATTGGGTTGAGGAATAATTTCTTGCGGTTTTAGCAAATTTATTCTTTACCATTAACAATTTTAGAAAAACTTCATTTTTAATTGATAACAATATGTAATTTAATCAATAATGTATTCTCCGTTGTTATTTACGACTTCTTCCCAACGTTCAACTAGTTTTTCGATGCCACTGCAATAAAAATCTCTGGATTTTGACTCGAAGAATTCGTCTAACCAGGTTCTTAATTCCCCATCAGTATTGAACGAAACGCCGCGCAAATTGTTGGAGAACGATCGGAACAGATGGAAATCCGATGGAACCAAGTCTGGCGAATATGGAGGATGTGGCAGGATTTCCCAATTAAGCGTTTGGATGGCCTTTTTTTGTCATATTGGCAATGCGAGGAAGAGCATTGTCGTGTTGCAGAAGGACTCCATAACGTCGATGAGGTCGCTTTTCACGAATAGCTTCGGCGAGTCGATACATTTGTTGAACGTAGAGTTCTGCATTGACACTCTCGTTGTTCGCAAGGAGCTCATAAAGAATGATGCCTTCACAATCCCACCACACACATAGCATCGTCTTTCGTGGATGAAGTCCTTGCTTTAATCACGGAAGTGTTTTTTTATTCGGGCTAAGCCATTGTTTTCGATGGTTCATGTTGACATAAACACACCATTTTTCGTCGCCAGTGATGATGTGGTGAAGAAATCTGTCCCTATATCCACGAGTAGCCTTGTGACGAGCAACCAAACCTGCGGCAATCGTGGAGCGTTGAAGTTTGTTGCTTTCGGTCAAAGCGTGCGGAACCCATGCACAGATTTTTTTAACTTTCCCCATTGAATGAAGGTGATTCACTACAGTTTTATGATCACACGCCAATTGTACAGCCAATTCTCTTGTCGATTGACGAGGATTTTCATGAAGAAGGTCGTTCAATCGATCTTCATCCAACTTAATGGGGCGACCAGAACGTTCTTCGTCATTAAGATTGAAATGATCGTTTTTGAAACGTGAAAACCACCATTGACCTGTCCTTTCTGATAAAGCATTTTCTCCGTACACAGCACAAATATCGCGACGAGCTTTGGCTGCGTTTGCATTGATCCCGTCTCGTTTGAAAATGAATAACAAGTGTCGAAAATGCGCCTTTCTTTCAACTTAACATTCCATTTTGAGGGTACAGAACAAAAATTAAATTAACAACTTTTAAATAACCTGCAATGACTTATTACTCAACTTCAAGACGTAGCCTAAGCAAAAGCCTAATAGTCTACGCTGTTAAGAGACGTAGCCCAACCTTTGCAAATTTTGCTCTCATTATTTATTATCGTTTCTTAATATGTGCATAAATCAAGTCAGCAAAACTTAAATCAACACAACATTAAAAAAAACGCCAGAACTTATTCATATTTAAAGTGGGAGAGATTAATTCCTTCGCTTGTTCTTGTTTTTTGTTTTTCTCTTGAGGATGTCTTAAACGAGAGTGGTGAATGTGAGCCCTCCTCCTCTTCTATAAATCCCCGTACCTCATGGATTTTGTGGATTTCTTTTCCCTTGTCAATTGTGAATGTCCTTGTTTTTGTGCGTGTGAGAAATGAATTCTCCCTTTAGAGCGAGACATCATAAGCAGTTTGTCTCATTGTCGCAGTTAAGGGCTTACCTAAGAAGTTGATTGTTTGTTGTTTTCGATTTTGTCTGCTACCGCGGTCTGGTCTTCGATTGTGATCGTTCTTGTTTTTCTGATCCTTCTGGTTTGGGGGGAGTTCTATAATTATGGCGATGTTTATTTACATTTTAAACAGTCTTGCAGAGTTGAGCGTTGGGGATGGGAAAATCATAGGAACCCATTGATCTTTACCATATCGTTGAGAGTGTCGCCATGTTTACAACGTGAGCATTCAGAATGCATGTCATAATTTTAACGTGGGGTATCTTGGATGACAATGGGGTCAGTGCATTACTCTGTGAGGCCCCGACAGAAGGGTACCCCGTAGAGCCTGCTACACTTCGTAACTAGAGAAGCTGCCCGTCCTCCAGTCCCGAGTGCAAATTAGGTAATCCCTCTCATTGGGTTGACAAAAACTGATGGAACCTGAGAAAGTTGTTGGTGCGTTTTCCCCTCGCCCCCTCTCAGCGCTACTTTACCTTAATATTATTAGTAATCATTATTCTTATTATTATTTAGTAGTAGTATTTATTAGTTCTTATTATTATTTTTAATTATGATTATTATTTATCATTTATTATGTATTATAATCATTTAATATTATTATTATCATCATTACGATGAAGTCTCAAGCCAGTAATTTTTTTCTTCCTCTTCATGGCGATAATTTCCTATAAGGGACTTCCTTTGACGGAGGAGGTTCAGGAAAGTTGAGCACTCTGACGGCTCCAGCGCCCCAAGTTATTTGGCTATGTGTCTTAGGCGCATTTCAATTTCCTCCAACTTCACCGTTTTCTTTCTTTATTCTCGGGGAGGGAGGATGCATGCAGTGGGTTTTGATTTTTTTAATTAGTATAAAATGCGATCGTCAACGTTCAATTAGTCCTCGCTAGGAAATTGGAACCATAATTTCCCAAGATTTGCAATGCGACCCCAAAAAGTCTCGGGTGAAATGATTGGGAAAATACATTGCTAATGTTGATCCTTTTTGCAAAGCCATCGTTACATAAGGCTTGGTTCCGGACAATAAAAATTTCCCCTTGAACATTTTGGGATCAGATATTACGGAAACTGGATTTTCTTTTAATTTGGTCGATCGTTAAAGGAAAGTAGAAGCCATTGAGGTTTCTTTCACGGTTCCATGACTCTGAAGATGGGTTCTTTTTCCAAGTCGCCTGTTAGGGGCTCTGATTTTGTGCCTTTGAGTCCTTTTTCATCCTCAATGAACTTTGTCTATTTAAATCCTCGGGCAATTTTTTATAGCCATTTTCCCCTCCGATATTCCTATATTTTTAGTTTTTTTATTACCTATATATTTTTATTCAACTATATTTTTGCTTGGTTCAATGTTCCCCGTTGGATTACGCAAATTTCTTTTTCTGTAGCGAAATAACGTTTTTGTTCTTGTTTTTTTTTATGCTTTGATTCGGTATTGATTCTTGAACTTGAAACCTATTAGAATGGTTGAATGGAGTACTAATTTTTAGGGTTTGTTTCTGAATTTACAGCAGAATTTTTCCCCCGTGCGACCGTTGGCACCATCATCAAAATTGCATCCACACGACCCCCGCGCCCCCTAGTTTCGACGCTTCTCGCCTTTCAATTGAAAGATGAGAGAAGAAACTAGTTCTGACATCCTAGAAAATTTTTCTCGCATTTGCTTTTTTCGATTGACGGGCAAAAAGAAATAGTCTTACCTCTTGAAAAGGTTAGAAGTTAAGGGTATATAGTTAGAGTAGAGTTGATAGTAGGTGCTAAGGTAAAGTGATGAAAGGGAATGAGTTGGAGATATTACCGTTTGCTAGGTGACCAACCATCTTTTGTTCGTTCTTTATTATCGTTTTATAATGCATTTATTTTATTTATATTTATTTATTTTATTTTTGTTGTTTATATCTTATTATTTTTTAATTTATTTTCAAGGCTCTCACGCCCTATTGTTCTTTGTTGTTTTTTATGTTTTTTGTTTTTGTTTTTTAGTGTGCAGTTGTTTGTTCAATATTCTACGTAAACATTGGTGCAGGATTGAATCCGACTGTGGGTTTCCCGCTTCTAAAATTTTCCCTATTGTTTCTCCCATGATTAATGGGGATCTCGAATTTTCTATTTTCTTCTTCGTTTAGAAGTTCTTCAATTTTTTCCCATATTTTCCTAGCCCTTAATTGTTTCGAAGTTTATTTCTTGGTGTAATCATGTCGGAAACGGTGTTCTCTTCGTCTCGTATTTATAATTAACAATACTCCTTTTTTTGTACTCTTTGAAGCTTGACGGTGTTGGTCTTATGTAGGGCATTGAGAGGTATTGTTGGATGTAATGATACCGTTCTGCATAATGCAGTATAAATTTTAATTTATTTTTTAGTGTTCAAACTTCTGAGTTGGAATAATTTTGTGAGATTGTATTTTACTAGGTTTATTCTTTCATTGATATGTTTTATATATCCGTTGGAAGTTATTTTTAGCCCGAGAACGTTGCCCTCTTGTTTGTATCGATATCTCTTTTCTTCGATAAGTACTCGCGATGTTTTGCGTCTTCCCACTGGTACGATTATAAACTTGTCTGGATTAGTTCGGATTTTCCATTTATTTTCATAGTTGTTGATATTTGCGATTTCTGCTGCAGTTATTCTAGCCATCGTGGGTGGATGCCTATAAGGACTTTTGGCGATTATCGAGATTATCATCCGCGAATTGTATATATGTAGTACTTTCAAAAATAGGCTCTGGTAAATCCCTTGTGTATATGCTATATAGTAACGGACTAAGGCATCCCCCTCGAGGGACTCCCTGATGTATCTCGAATTCGGGTCTCCGGTGGTCTTCTATTTTTATATATGCTTTGCGATCCGTTACGTAATCGCACAAACATTTGGTTATAATTCTGGGAGGTCTTAGCCTTTTAATCTTATATTTAAGTCCAATCCGCCATACCTTGTCAAATGCTTTCTGTACGTTTCTTAGGACAAGGTCTATGTATTTCTTTTCGTATTTAGCCTTTGCGATCGATTCGACAAGTATTGTCAGTGCAGTTTCGGTTCCTCTTTTTTTTCTAACCTCTTTTTGGTGTTGTGGAATTAAATTGTTAGCCTCGAAATGTTGGCTAAGTCTCTTTCCAATCATTTTCTCTAAGAGTGTAGCTGTAGATTCCAGTAAAGTTATGGGTCCGAAGTTTCCGGGTTGATTCAGAGGTTTGCCTAGTTTGGGTAGGAATATTATTTTTACTCTTTTTAAGGCATCGAGGAAGTATCCTGCGCTGATTGACGCGTTGAAAATGTCTTTCATTTTTTCTAGAAAGTATTTCGGTGTTCTTATTAGATTTTCACGTGAAATCCCGGAATCGCCTGGGTTTTTTTGTTTAGTAGCGATTATAGTAGCTTTAAGTTCTTCTAGAGTTATTGGTTCCACTCCTTGCTCTTCTAATATTGTAAGAGAGGCAGTGTTGTTGGGCGTTATTTCTTCTCTGTTACTTTCTAAGTCTTCCACTATAATGTTCTCGTGTTCGTGGTCGAAATCCATATTTTCTTCAGGAGATATGTTAAAAATCTCACTTCAATGTTCTCTGAATGCAATCTCTATTTCTTGCGGTTCTTGTATGTCTTCTCCGTTGTGGTTAATGGATATCTTTGTTTTCTGTTTTCTATTTCCTCTTAACATGTTAATTCTTTGCCAAAACTTCGTTGGGTTTAATTCCTCGTCTATCGTCTCCACTAGCTGGTCCTATCTGGCGTCCCTCTCTCCTAAAATTGCCACTGTTAGTTCGTTTTTAATGTTAAGGAGACGTTCCCTATCGCCTCTAAGTGGACCAATTTGTTCTATTCTATCTCAAGTTTTTATAGTTGTTTTCTAGTTCTGTAATTAATGGAGTACGGACATGGTGTGGTAAGGTTATAAATGTTGTTCTCAGGATATGTAATACATCTGCTTCGATTAGTGCCTTCATTAATTTATGGATAGCTTCATCTATTTCTTCAAGAGTAGCTTCGCTTAGATCTAGTTGTTGAAAATTTTCTAGATCTTCGACGTATCCGCGCCAGTTTGCATTTTGGTAATTTTTCCTGATAGGGCACTTCACTTGTATAGGATGGGCTGAAGTTTTTGCGAACACCATTTCATGGTCGCTAGTAGATGGTGGGTCTTTTTCTATTAGATAGTTATAGCGAAACCTAAGGGGCGCGAGTAGAATGTCCAGTTTTGTTGCTCTTGTTCTTCCAATATATGTCGCAAAGTCCGGACCTATTCTTTCTATTATTTATATTTCCATTAGTAAGTCAAAATTTTTGCCTGCATTATTGAAGTTCCCAGTATACCCTGAGGTTCTCGTGGGGGCATTCAGATCTCCCATGAAGAGGACTTGGTCATTTTGCCCAAATATCTCCATAAAGTTGTGCTTGGGTAAATATCCTCTTCTTGGGGTGTTGGTATCCCGTCATAATGTGTATGTTACCTGTTTCCGTTTTGATTTTAATAGCTAGGTATGCTTCATCGAGTTCTGTTAACCTAGTAAATTCTAATACCTTCTTTACGGCCATAGCTACCCCGTCTTAGTTTACATATGTGGTAGTTTTATATAATATTGTATCGTTATATATTTTGATGGGGCTGGTTTCGGGATTAATATTTATTTCGTTCAATATAATAATGTCTATCTTTAGATAAGAATTACAAAGTGAATATCTCTCTACATCTCATCCCGCTACGCTATGACATATTATTTTTAGTTTTCGTTTGATTTCGTGATATTTTAAAGTTCAATTGAGTATGTGCGTGTAGCTTTATGATGTTTTTAGCTGGTCAAAATTGCACAGCTATGGCTTTGGCTACCTTTGTGTATGTTTGGTTCCTCCTCTCTTCCCCCGACTTCGTCTTCTCATTCCTTTTTCTTCCACAGTTTACACATTTTTTCTCGGAGCTCTTGCAATCTCTCCAGATATGTGTGTTAGAGTTGTATTCGGAGCATTTCTTTTCCTCTTTTTTGGACAATCCTTTGTTGTGTTGGTCTAGTGCAAAGTAGCTGAAACACCTCAAGACATTGATGAATTCATCGCTCCTTATCTGCTCCGTTGTTATCTTTCAATTAAACGCTAGTAGCCCGTTCTCCTTAGCTTTACGAGCCAAACCTGTTTCTCTGAATATTACCTTAAAGACATGGGTATATTCATTATTTGTAAGTCTGTTTTGGAATTTCTCCACTTCTTTTATTCGCGCCCATTTTTGGCGTTGTTCAATTTCCTCTTGAATTTTTAAGGCCGTATGCTCCTCTATCCAGAGGTCAATTTGCCTGCAGTAAATAGCTTTTTGAGATTCTATTTGAGGCGGGACTTTGACCTCTAGCCCTATGGTCTTTAGTAGTGTTGTTGCTCTTTCGCTGAGGAGTTTATCGACGTCCTTTTCTGTTTGACAAATCGCAACGTAATTCGATGTATGGTCAAGTAATCTAATTAGAACTAGTCCCAGTTTTCCATATATTACTTTCAAAACCGATGTTCTCTCTGGTTTTTGCGCACCTTTAATGGTGCGCAAAGGGACCCTTTTCATTGATTCCATTTATTTCCGCTCTTTCTTTCTTTTCATTGAGCTGTCCCGGGCTAAGCTTCGGTCTGCGCCGAGTAAGCCGCCTGGTTCAGATATGGCTCCTGTCCTGTATGAATGTCTATGGGGGCTCAGCTTCCATAACCGACATTCCCTAAAGAGGTGGATAGAGAAGCAGTGGTATTCGTTTGTAGTCAGGTCTAGGTCCAGTTAAGTCCTGTAGAGTCTTTTCTAAGTTGAATGATCTTGGTCTTCTTCGTGAACAATAAGTTAAGGCTTTCTGGGGTTGATCACTTATCTTCGCAAGTTAGTAAGAATAAATCAACTGCCATCCGGCAGCATAAACAAACAGTACGCCATTCCAGACTGATTGTATCCAAAGTTTTGCCGATAAATAATATTTACCCATCCTCAAACCAAACACAATTGCGGTGAATGTTCGCCCATTGATTTCACTGGTCAACAGCCAAAATGGTTCACATATGAGATTATGCTCATACAACTAATTTCATATTGCTGAATTTGAATCTGCTATTTGTTTTGTTCTATCAGACGAGGTTTTATAAAAAAAATCAATATTCCGTCATTTGTGTCGTGCAACAGATATTTAATCCAAAACAGACCAGATTATCTCTTATGTGACTGCTTACATGACTAATTTCACATTATTGAGTATGATTTAAATGTTTTATTCTACTATCAGATCTACCTTCTTAAACAATCAGAAAAATAGTAGATAACGATATTAAATACGTCACAGATAAAGCTCATAAGAAATTTTACCAGAAATCATAAGTTCAAATCCTTTATAATTGACAAAATATGAAGTTGTAAAAGTGTTTCTGAACTTTGACCTTTCGTTCGTACAGCTCGCTCTCTTCTCGTTGCAGTGTCCAGCAATAGTCGTCCATCATGTTAGAACTTAATTGTTCCTTATATTCTGCTCTCCATTATGGTGATGTCTTGATGAAATCTTTCACCGTGTTCATCACTAATGTCTCCAAGGTTATCTGGGAAAAAATCAATATGAGAGTGGAAAACTGCAATTTCAAGGACATCCTTGCTCCAATGCATGATAATTTTACAGCGTGGTTGTAACGATTTCTTTGTAGTTGTCAGCAGCACGATAGTTTGCAAGAAAAAGCCTTGACACATTGACAAATGATTCCCATGAGGTTTCTCCAGATGGTTCAAGGCCTTGATGAATTCGCTATCATGAACTATTATGCGAATCTGTGGTCCATTCAAGAGCCCCTGCTTTCAACTTGGCTTCGGAAACCAAATTACCTAGTTTCTGACATAAGTATCGAAACCCAGCACCAGATTGATCCATAGCCTTGATGAAATATTTAGGCAAACCGAGCTTTAGATGCAGTGGAGGCAAATATATCTTTTCTGGGTCTACAAGAGGATTGTGAACACAGTTTAACCTTCCAGGCACATCTCTTGGTCTTGTCGGCCATTCCTTTCTCACATAGTGCTCTGCATCAGCTCTTCTGTCTCACAAACACAAAAAGCACATGTGCTATGCGTAGCCACTCTGAAGGCCAGGTAGTAAACAGATGACTTCGAGATCCTACACATATCTTCCACTAGTGTTTCTCGTACTCTATAGTGGCTAACAAAATCTTCATTGTTTCATAGCTCTCAGCCATCTTTGTTGCATTTGCTATTGTAGATGGAAACCGATTGCCATTGTGTAAAAGAATAGCTTTTAGTCTTTTCCAGAGCCTATAAATAACCTCGAATCATCTGACTTGTATGGTTCATACTTTCAGAATTATTGCATGAGAGATACTCCGTCCTCACAGTAACAAAGGTTGTTTGCCATCTTGAAAAATGCAAACAGCTTCCTATGCCGGTAACGAGCTCTAGTGTTACGCACTCCAGCTTCCATCAGGTTACCCTGCTTTAGTCTTGATCCCAGAACTTCGGCCTGTTCTTTGGACAACTCTAGGTCCCTGATGAAATCATGAAGTGCTTCTTGAGTAAAGAGTTTAGGCCTCGTATTTTCAGAGTCATCCTGGTAGTCGTCTTCATTTGATGTAGAATTAGAATCGGATTCACTCATCAATTCTTGTTCAGTCGGTGGATTTGGGACTGGGAGTTCTCGCTGTGCAGAACTGGTCGGTTTGAAGAAGCAATATTGGCGTACTGCACCTTGCCTCGTGTTTTGATGGTTCTTACTTTGATGTTTGTGAGACGGAAGTACCAGTCACTGATGTGTTTTTTGGGTTCACACCATATCATTGGTACAGCAAACGGCATTCCTGAGCTTCGCTTACCGCACATCCACTCGCTCAGGTGGTTGACACAAGACTTACAAGCTATATGAGGTGCCCATTTCTTGTTTTTGGTCATCCAAAGAACATTTAAAGTAACTTTTGTGGTTCAGTCGAATATCGTTTCTGATTGGTTTCTGCAGGCTATCGGGAGTAAAGGCGCAACATATGTAACAAAAACGATCAGCATCGTTCATGCACTTGCTTCGTTCCATGTTTTGTTAAGTTCAGAGTAATTAGAAATTAGGCAGTTGTAGATATGCTTTATCATAAACCAGCAATCTGAAACAAACAAAGAACCACAAATTCTAAAAATAATTACTTCATAAGTGGAACCAATGAACATATAAATTAGTGTATGAGTAACATGGTGCACCAAATATATAGATATGCTAGTTCTGGAAAACTGAGCCTGATACAGCTATACAAATGTCATTTTTGAATTTAGCACATATAATTACCCTACAATGAGACTATTTTGATCCAGAATCATGATATTTTTTTTTTACCAGTATTTCCGCTTATAATAATAATCACCATAATAATAATAATAATTTTCTGTGGTCTTTTTTCAAGAATAAACAGAACGCTTGTAAGGACGATGAAACCCTAAAGTGGTGTCCCCTATTCATATACGTGAGCCATTGTTACTCCCCCCCCCCCAAAGCTACGGATATAGTATGGTGAAATAGTTAATGAGACATCTATTGAGGAAACAAGCGCAAACAATGACAAACCAATCATAGCGTAATGGCAGAATGCTGAAATCCATTTAAGTTTGGTCGTCAAACAGCCTCCATTGTTCATTAGACATGGACGATAATGCTTCGTGACAATGCCAGGTTACCACACTTACTACTCGTTATTTCTAACCTTAGAGAATTTGGATAAGAAGTTATACAGCATCCTCCATTTGACTATTTTTAAAAAGCTAATATGGAGGATCCCGTAAATATTCGCTATTTTCTTTCTTTTTATAATGCCGAACCGCACAGGTTTCATTTTTCCTTGGCCAAGACTAAGGTAGTACACTTCTGCCGCCACCCATGGCTCCAACCCGATCTCAGAATTGTTCCTAAACTGGGTTCAACTAGAAGTGGTGGATTCGCACTGTTGCTTTTTTTTGTTGTTTTGGACTGACACCTCACCTGAGAGGCTCATATTCGTAGCCTTAGGGTCTCTTATACCCACGCCATGGACATTCTTCGTTCCGTGACGTTCAGCACTTACAGTGCTGATAGGGCTACTGCCTTGCTTTTCTACTAATCCTTTGTTAGTTCGAAGTTTGAATACGATATGCATTCGCAGCCAAACTTGTATTGCTGCGAAAGATGGACTCGCTCCACCACACCTGTCTCCACCTGGCGACCGGTGCCTTCCAGACGTCCTCTATTGAGATGCTGGGGAGATGCCACTCGCTCTATGACGTGTATAGTGCATTATTCGCTGTACACAAAGGGTCAGCTTTCACGCCGTATACCCTCTGTTTGTAGTCAGTGAGGCTCTCTACCAGGCGCTGCGTCTGTCTTCGCGGCCGAGCTGGTTGCTATACACGGCTCGGTGCGGGATATACCGCGTCGTGTCGAGTTCGGAGCCCGGATTGTGATTTATGGACACTCAAAAAGCGACCTGAGGGCATTAGACCGCCCCCCCCCCCCTTCCTGACCCCTGGTTCACGATATCCGTGACGCCACGGTTTTGGCGAGCCGGGCGAATGTGGAGATTATCTTCTGCTGGGATCCTGGACATGTGGGAATTGCGGGGAATGAACGCGCCGATGAAGCCACCAAACAGTCAGCGAGGACTGGGCGACCAGGCCAGCTGTCTTCACACTCACTATATGGGAGGAATCAGGACTGCATGGCAAAGAAGATGGAAAAGGGCCGAGAGGAACTTATAGTTGCGTGCCATTGCGCTGTGATTTTTCCCATGGACATACCCCCCAATGCCGCAATGACTTCAGATCTCTTTCTGTCGTCTTCGACTTGGGCACACTCGCAGGACGCTCCGCCATTTGATGGAGTGCTCGCCTGCGCTTTATTGTGACGACTGCGTTGTTCCCCGGACTCTTCGGCAAATTCTTCTTGAATGCCCCAGTCTGGGTGATCTTCGCGCACGTTACGTGTCTCCATATCGCGACGAGCGGGGTCGCTACCGCTTGTCCCTTGTACCTGGGACGTGTTCGCGTACACAGACTTCTGAACTATCTGACGTTTTTGGAGGAGGCTATCTTCCTCATTTTATTTGACTCTCTTTGGTGTTAGTCGCGTAATCGTGCGCCGGGGGAGGTGGGCTTTGCCCCGACATCGAAGCATGCTTCCTTCCTTTTGTTTTGTTTGATTTGTTTTTTTAGTTTTGTATGTTCCTATAGACTAGTATTAGGTTGAAAGTTAATTACCGCGACTCGTTTCCTTGGTGTCAGTTGCCAGATGAGCGTTATTTAAATAATCACGTGACCCCCTCGGTCGTGCCGTCTCTTGTAATAATTGTTATAAATCATGACGACGCACCTTAAAGAAAAGGCGTCAAGAATATTTGATCAAGTTTTTCGTTCCTTAATTTTACCACTTTATTTTCGCTCATTGTATTATTCGCTTGGATTAAAACATGTTACTGCTCATATCTAGGGAATTGCGTCCCCTCACTGCCCGAATATCCGTATTTTCACTCCTTCCAACTTCACCACATTCTTTATAGATCTCTCCTTACAAACATTTTGGCGGAAATGCCCTCGTTGATTTTCGCTTCTTAGTTTTAAATAACAAAAGTACGTTCCTAAAAATTAATTGAAATAAATCCTTTTTGTTTTAAATTCAAACAATCAAGTATTTTTTTTAAATATATTTGGTTCACAATAATATACACTTGTTTTATAAAGAAATATTTACTAGTTACCTGACAAATCACTGACTACTAATTGTTTACAGAAGTAGGTACTATTTTCTTGCATAAAATTTAGTTCCAATACTCTAAGAAGACCTTTTAAAGGGTGGACGGCCTGCAAGAAAGATATATAAAAATAAATTTTCTGAACTTCACCATTTGTAATTCTTTGGGTTTTAAAAAATTCACAAAATTTCGATATTTATATTTATTTTTGAACTTCACCATTTTGTTTTTTGATATTATAAAAGAATTATTAGAAATAACTTTGATAAAAAAATATAAGTCATAACCAAACTAAGATTAAATTATTATTCAAATATTCACGAAAATTTCCTTCTTAAATTATAGAGTTAGTGATGATGATGATGATGAATAAACAAACTAATAAAATGGACTAAACACCATAATACCTGACCTGCAGGGTGAGTCAGGGATGTCTATAAGATGATCACTCAAGGAACCGATTAGTGGCAGCTACATTGAACAAACGCGTTAAATACACCCAAAAGATACAATTTAGGGGTTCCTTTTATTTTGTAGGACCTATGAGACTCGCGTCAGTTACTGGTATTATTAATTCTGAGAAACGCCTCATTTTAATTGGCACAAAGGTACGTCCCATTCACCTCAAATCGGTTCCAAATTGATGGTGATATTTCAGCAAGATCTCGGCGGAGGAACTTCAAGATAAAAATATGCAAGGAGTCAATTGGCCACGATTCTCACTGGATTTAAAATACTCAACTGAAATTACAAAGCTTTTTGTGCTCACAAAATAGCTATCATAAGAAAACGTTTCGAAACTACTTGTTTCAATTCATTTTCATATGACTGCTGTAACAACAATCCGTCCATATCCCCCTCCCCCCAAGTAGTCAACCTTCTCACTGATATTGAGTATTTTCCACTCATTTTACTTCCCTTGTACCTCGCCTCTACGAATTTCATTCAATAATTATTTAAAAAAAATGTCATTCTTTAAACTGTATTTAGCTTGTAATATTTTTACAGCAGTGCCATTTTCCTATCTTAACTATTTAACTAGTAAGTCTGAACCGTAGGTTTCGTAGAGAATGATTCCCTTCCTCGGTTCCTTCCATTTGCCCCAATTAAGACACTTCTTTATCTCTTGCCAAATTCATAAGCAGAAAACGCTCCTAAAAGCTCTTCAGTTAGTCGTTACTGCCAGACTCTCTTCCCCAAAGTCTCATTTGCATCTCTTGGGGGGAGGGCAATATCTAATCCATGCGGTTTTAACCCTAAACCAATGTCCATTAAAGAATTTCAATAGTGGAGTTAAAAAACAAACAAAGATGTAGGTTGAAAACGAATAGGGATCTATAAACAGTAACTTTTTAAAACTGTGATGCCAAATGGTGAATTTCCTGACAGAATCGGTGATTGAACATTGAAATGCAACTGACAACATACCTTCTTAATTTATAGGTTTAGCACTTAGGGAATTCATTCATAGCTTCTTAGATGGCAAGAAGCTCATTAATCCCGGGTAATTTACTTCTTAAGAATTTTATTTTTATTCTCACTCTAACCAAACAAATGCAGCACTAATTGACCCAAAGATATTTTTCAATCTCAAGGTTACGCTTTGTGCAAAAGGAAAAATTAACTGGTTAAAAATATTAATTAGCAAAGCCCCAATACGGATGTTTTCTGACGTCACAGTTTTGCTTTTGGAGTCATTGCTCCCTCACCTTGGTAAATGCAAGATGAGTCCTATTACATTTAATAAACCAGTATAATTGAGGGGATCCCTAATTTGTTCATTAGGTAACAAAGAGATGCGGCTCTTAATGAGTTCGAACTGCCTGAGGTAATTACTCTCGGTAGGGATTTGCGAGTGCTTTTAACAATAGTTTGTTGTCTTTATCTGTTTAATTCGTCCTTCGAGTGTTTGTAAAGTTATGATATTAACGAGTTGAGTGCAAACATTCATGGAAATAACTACTCAAAAAAAAGGGAGAACAAATTGTCCAAGTTTTATAAACTCGCTTCTTAGACAGCTTTCAAACTTTCTTTGATTCATCCATGGTTGTTTGTTTACTTCTGAAGAAGTGTCAACACCACTGCGACTTATTTAGCATTACGTTAGACCGTCAACAAAAGCGGAGAAGTAATTATGATTCAGTGTGTCCTTTTTTATGTTGAAATAAGCAGTATTGTCTTTGAAGATTCTTTTCTATGATTCGCGTAAGATGTTCAATATTACTTCTTGGAGGGATATTTGGTATTGGATGATGAGGAGGGTGGAGGTTGTATGTGAGGATGAGCAACTCAACAGATTTATTAGGTGTCACCGCTAAATTGCTTCGTTTTCCACTTGTAAGAAGTTATTTTGTTGTTTCGTAGAGAAGTTTCAGATGCAGACTGCACGATTTCCGTTCCCAGAAAAATGGAAAGCGAAATAACGAGTCAAATGTATCCTTCGAACCCTCTACATTCCCTACTTGTTCAGTCTACGAAATGACAAATGAGAAAAATAAACCGCGACACTACAGCGTGACATGAATTTTTAACTAGGATTTCATTACTTATAAGATTGCTAATATAGAACGAACGGTCTGATGAGATTGTAGTTTAATGAGAAAGAATTCTGCTAATATTCTTTCGTCATTGTGGAGTGAAAAAATAAAATAAATATTTATATTAGCATGGCGATTATTTTTACGACGCTCTTCAAGTTCTTTATAGAGGAAATATACAGACTCTCCTCTTTTCATTGGCTGTCCTTCCATTCAGAAGCCAAGAAGAAAAGGTATTCCAATTTGACTTTTCTTTCATGCTCTAGTGATTTGATGTCCACTCCTATACAATCATACAATCCAAAGGGTCTTTGAAGAAATTAGGTTATTTTTCAAGCTGTATAGAAAAGTATAAAAAATATAAATAAAATCACGGGCCAACTTCACTCCTAGAAATACGTTCTAACTTTCCATTCTACCACTTGAAAGCAATTTCACATAAGAGTGAGCTGCACTCATACAAGTAACCACGCCTTAATAATAATTTTCAAGCTGATATAAATGTTTCAAACTACTTCTTTTTATTACAGACAATGACAGGGGACAGTGATAGGAATCCCTTATCATTAAAAGTACAGCAACTGCAATTTTAAACGAGATGCTTAAAGGAAACCTATTTTTAAAATTTCCGGCCACGCTAAAACCGCTGTCCTTATTTTTTCATTTGTTGTTGCCACTTTTTTCAAGTGTGGATGTGATCATTCGAAAATATTTGCCTTTTATATGTTTTTTTGGTTTTTATTGGGATTGTAGTCGTTTCCTCATGGCCCCCACCTGCTCCACTCCAGGCACTAAGAAATACAGCGAACTGTAGAAATACAAGCAAGTTCTATTAATGACAGGAGCCACATACCATCGCCTCCATGCAAAATTTTCGCGGGCAAAGAAATATACAAGAAAATTCTCATGCAAATAACTCCGGATTTTTCAGAGCGACTCACTGCCATAAAGTTTTGTTTTATCGCTCGTTGTCTAACCAGGGTCCGATTGCGAAAACATCCAAGACCAGCAGACACCATTCCCCTGCGATGGGTCGCTATTGCATACAAAAACATTCAATTACATCATTCACAATTAAATTGCGCTTGAATTTGTTCCCTCGTCTTTCAGCCGTATGGCGTCTTTACAACATGCCAACATCAGCTTACTCCCTAAGCCAAAAAACCGTGCATTCAACACGAGTACGTACCCAATAATATCGACCAACTATTCATCACTCAATCGCACAAGCTGACTACTTTGGAATCAAAATGATCATCACCATTTTCGCCAACCAATTCCAACTCGAGAGTTGGCAGCAGTTGGCAGCAACACTGTACAACGGATGCCCACAATCTCCCATCGGAACGACAACGACAGGAACCGGCAGTCTCCAACCCATTAACGGCAAGCTCCTTAATTTCATATCAACTGTACGTTTCTGCAGTCATCGATCATCTTTCGCAATAGGATCTATTAACTTTTTGGGTGGTGATGTGTACAAGTTTAAGTTACTTCTGATTGCTCGCATTCTGTTTGGAAGAATGTTAAATTTTATGAGGTTCGTAAAGGTGTTGGAAGTTACAAAAACTTTTAAATATATGGATGTTTGCTCATTGCACGAAGATTTTATATGGAATTCATTACTATAGTTTTTTTATATTGCATTCGTTTAATCATTTAACCTTTGTTCGATCACATTTTCTAGGTTTATTCACTGTTCCACATAGGGCTTAATAAAGCTGAAATGGATTGGAGATTGGCTGTAAAACAGTAAGCAGAGTTGTTTCCAATGGAAATAGTTGATCATTAGGATCAGTCACTAGTGCCATTCGTCAGAAATAGAGTAATAAAATGGTCTGAAATATAGCAGATTCAATTCAACGTTGACAAGCGTAAGGTAATGCAAATAGGTCAGGATAATCTCTGAAGAGATTATATAGTTTAAGTGGTCAAATTTTAAACAGTCAACATGAAAAATGATTTCGGTGTCTTAATCTCGAATGATTTAAAAATTTCGAAAGAATGCATTAATGTCACAAAAGGCTAATAGGGTTCTAAGATACATCGCTTGACCGTTTTTTATATTTCGAATTTCGTTTTTTTTATGAAATAATAAACTGGTTTCCACCGGTTTTTTATGGTTTGCAACACTACTCCCGACCTCTAATATATTTTATTTTAAATCTTATTTAACGTAATTCAATACTCCTTTAACTATGTCGAGTTCGTGTGCAGGGATAATTGAAGCCGCTGGAATTATCCAAACTACCTAAACCTTTGGCTGCGGCTGAAACAAGTACGGTACTCTCTTTCTGACACTATTTTTACCACCCGCAGCAGAGGTGTTAATTAATATCATTTCTTATCAGCTGTTTCACTTTAAATGTGATTGCTTCATTAGAGCTCTACTGAAAGGTTTACTATTTTTTGTTCACGATAATTCAATTGAATTTCCTTGTACATTTTTGTAGATGTAATTGTTAAATGAAATTCGCCAGTCATGTCAGGTTAGTTCCACATTGTCTGTGTGGGTGTGTATTTATCGCGCCTAACCCAGATGCCGTAAAGAACAACAAAAAACCTTAAAAATGGAGATGCTAAGAAATTCGAAACGAGCACTTTTTCTAGGGGCCTCAACGCCCTCGAACTGAACCGGGGAATTGGTGCCAAAGAGAGGCAAAGAGTCTCTTGAGCAGTTTGCGAATCAGATTTGATTCTGCGAGTGTAGTAGGTCACGAGGGGCAGCGAGTCAAAGAGAAGTAAATATAAGGCGATTCGTTGAGTTTGATGGCCTCTTTGACTGCGAAACCCGTTTCAGTCCGCCCAGTGCGACGCGAACTCGCATCGTATCTCTTTGGAAAAGAAAATTCCGTCGCGATAACGAATTTTTGTCCAAAGAAAAACTGGAATCTAAGTTAGGTGTAAGCTCGGAGGATTTCGTGGAGAATCGAGGGCCATTTCGCCCCAACAAAATTACCAAATTGCAGAGAAGAGAGAAGAAAAATCTGAATCCACTCAAGGCTGGCAGAAAAGGTAAATAAGAAAATAATGAAACAATTCTGGAATGTTGAGTACTCCTATGGCTCTGAAATGAGCGGGGAAGGAAAGCTCCTAACGGTAAAATTTTCAAAAATATCTTGGATTTGTTACTTTTCCCGCAGTTTTCATTTTACTTATGAATGAATCTCTTTAAAACACACTGATAGTGATGCGCCCGTTGGTTTTTTTTTCCTTCAATCTATACTACCATCGTTTTCTAAGGCAACTTCACTCCTCCCCCCCTTCCTCCTGGACTTCGAAATGATATCCAATCTACTTTGTTCCTCATAGCCGACTTCTTCGAAAACTCATTTGGTAACTGAGATCTTCCTCCTCAGTTAATCTTTTCCTGAGTCTCTTTATCTTTTCATCCATCTCACAGATGATTGCAGTCTCGAAATAGGGTGTTTCTCGCTTACATTTTTAGTTTTTCAGTAAGTGTGTTTGTGTGTCAGCGCCCGTTTATATGGGCAGTGACCAAACCCAATTCTATAAATAGCTCCGCGGGGCTATGTACATCTAGTCGGACGGATGGCGGATACTTTATTCTTACTTACGAAGAATCATATGCAATCTATACCTTCGACTTTGTAAAGCGAGTTTCATTGTTTTTGCATCGTTCTTCACTCAAGAAAGAAGTCACAGAAGAGACCTCAGCTGTCAGACGAGACAAAGACGCATTCGTACTTTCTTATCCACCCTCTTTAGGGCGAGTCGGGTAGGACAGCTTGAAGTTTCCGGTTAGTAAGAAGATGGATACCACTAAACGGGTCCCTTTGCGCGTAGAGAAGGGCGCGCAAACACCCGACAGGACAAACGTATTCCGAATTATCTACGGGGAGCTCGGTGTAGTGCTAGTTAGGCTACTAGACTACATTAATTCCTACATTGTAATTTGCCAAAACGACTGAGATGTGGATAAAATTCTTTCGGAAAAAGCTACGAATGAACTAACAAAGAGGCCCAGAAGACGGTATACTGCCGTTAAATTGACGAAATAAAAGAGAAAATAGAGAGAGCACAATCATGGGCAAAAGTTAAACAAGTCATAAAATTCATCAATCATGCAAACAATACGGAGTATTCATACGTTTTCAAAGTAATGTTCCGCGAAACGAATATGGCCATGAAGGCGAAGGAATCAGGTATTCTCGCGTTTAATTTAAAAATCACACATGATCAAATAAAGACACGAATTCATCAGCATACAAACTTGCTTCAACTGTTATGCGCTTGAAAAGCACAATACAAGTGTAGTGACAAAAACCATACGTGGTGGGAATGTAATTCTCAGATAAAAAAAGGTTTAAATTGCAATGGAAACCATCGCACCCTGGCAATGGCAGGCCCGATGAAGCTTGAACAAATCGAAAATAAGAAAAGAGAGAGAGCTAAAGCAGACGAAGAAAAACAGAATCTTACATTTGCTAAAGCCATAGCCGAAAAATTCCAGCCGGTAAAAAACGCAATCGAAATTAAATAAGGGAAGTCTTTGAATATATTAGCTTGTATTCTACACGCACACATGTTGAATGTAGCAAATCGGGGCTCATATTCATGGGAATTAAATATAATGTTAAAAAACAAAGGTTTAGACGAAATTTTGTTCCCTGAAAACCCTCCATCAGCAGACATACTCGTACTGAACGTCCAGTATAAGCCAACAAATTTAGACAAGACCCAAGAACAGCAAAAGACGCCTAGCCAAGAGAAAATCACAGAGACCAATCGGGCAACGAACAGAGATCCAAGATTAATGAAGACTACGCAGAAAATACAAGAAGATGGGATGGAGATAGAAGTCGCCACGGGCATCAACACCAATATGGAGACCAACACAGCAAACCAAACCCCAAACTTTTGAAATGAAGAGATGAGGAACAACAAAGCTTCAACCTAAAGATTTACGCCTCTGAGGAAAAGCCCTTGCCCGATAACAACGAAGATCTGGCACAAGGTATTAAAAAGAGACTATAAATTCGAATACGAAGGCCCATATACAGAACGCGAAGTATTCACAATGATAACAGCAGGCAACTTAGAAATCCCGCAGGAACTACGCTGTCCGCTAAAGAAAGAAGAATTCAAGAAAAAAAGAAGTGCAAGGACAAAATCGCCCATCGAGCGTGAAGCGTATAAAGCAGAGAGAAGAGGAAGCCGGAAAGAAAGAAAACATAAATAAAGGCCCATGTAAGAAAATTAAAAATAATATGCCACAACGTAGCTGGACGGAATGAGAAGAGATTCTCTCTGAGCAACGCATATTTAAAAGAAAACCCGGATATCATTCTGCTAAATGAAATCAACATCGACCCACAAAATGATATCAATTACAACGGCGTTGCTATGGCAATCCAAAGCGATATAAGCTTAAAAAAACTCAAAGATATAGACAAAGCATATCTAGTGATTAGCATTAGAACAACGACAGGCAATCTAATAATGGCAACGGGCTACCAACCCCCCAAGGAGAGATTTCTTGCCCCTCCAAAACTTTACAGAAATATTTGGCCACAGAGACCAAACTGTCTCCATGGGCCACTTAAATGCCCGGAGTAGAGCCTCCGGCTACACTCGGAACTACAACAGGGCCGGAAGAAACCTTGACCAATTATTGGAAAGAGGGATAGTAGAACGTCTAAGACCAGAATTTCCAACTTATCTGGGCCAAAATAGTGCTACTAAACCAGATATAGTTTTGGCAACCTAGAACCTTCAGTTCAATTGCAACATAGAAAAAGGCCCTCCATCAACTAGCGACCACGTAATGGTGGTCATGACTTTATCTATGGATCCCATTCAAGTTAAGATCCCACCGAGAAAATCATATAGACAAGCCGATTGGACCAGTTACGAAGAAGAACTCGCCAATTACGGTCAGAGAGACCTAACTGAAGCTTCGCTAGAAGAAATAGACCAAGAGATTGACGACATCATGGAGGCGCTTGTCAGGGCAGATAAAAGACACGTTCCCACTACAACGTACAGAACTTTACCGCACCCAATCAGGTCAGCCCGAATATAAAATCTCGAAATAGAATATAAAGACACAACAGATTCAATAGAACGATATGGCCTTCAGAGAGGCAACCGTGCAAAACTAAGGCGCGTGAAAGACCGACTAATAGAAGAGATAGCACTAGAAAGAAACAGAAGGTGGGAACTTTTTTGTGTAAGCCATAGACTATGAATTAAATCCTACCAAACTAAGGCAGAAAATTAACATCGCCAGGGGAAAAAGAAAGCCGAGGCTGAAAATCAAACTCCAAAATGAAGATAGAAAGGAAAAGGAGCCCCATGAAATTGAAGAAGCGTTCCGAGAGCACTGGAACAGGGTTTTTGATATCTCCCCCAACGAAAACGAGGATTTCGACGGCGACCACGAAGCAAAAGTGGTAGAAGACTTGGAGCAAAACCGCCAAGAAATAGTCCCCAACATAGCTGCTTCACCAACACTACAAGGGATCTAACAAAACTATTCCAACTTAGAAACCTAAAGAAAATATACAGCGCTATCTGCAAAGCCACGTTGCTCTACCCAACTATCCCAATGAACCGTCTCTCGAAAACAAGCGCAATGAAACTTTAAAGAGCGCAAAATTCAGCGGTATATATAATCGCTAATACAGCTCCATTTTATTTGACTCTCTTTGTAAGGTCGCATGTTCCTGCGCAGGAGGGAAGCGGGCCTACCCCCGACACCGGTGCACGTTTCCTTCTTCCTCTTGCTTTTTTTGTTTGTTGTTGTTTTTGCTTGTTTGTTTGCCTTTGTTTTTTCGTATTTTGTTTTTCAACGTCTTACTTTGTTTTTTGTTTTTTATCTAGCCTAGTATTATGGTTGTAACGTAATTACGCCAACCTTTGCCATAGAAGGCAGTCGACAGATGTGCTCTTTAAAAAGAAATCAGCCATTAAGAACCTACGAAAAGAAGGGGTGTGCAAAACTAGGCAATATTTAGAAGGTATTTTTTGGTGTAAATGAGACGGCGAACTAATTAGATTGAAGGCTAGGCTAAAATATCATAGGTGTAATTACTAGACCAGTGGGAGCCACCTCCAAGAACAAAGGCACTCGGGCGTACCACCCTGAATAGAGATGAAATTTACTTTTCAAGGGTACTTGGGCCTTACAAGATTTGTTGCAGTAATCATTATCTTAGTCTCATTTCTATTTTCTTTTTAGCGATGGGTTTTCCAGCGAGATTGGAAATATGCTTTTATATAGGAAAAATCGACTCCAATGCGTTCTCGCGTCTTCTGATATCGATTTAAACTAAGGGAACAATTGAAGGCGAATGGGTATATATATATACTACGCAATTTACAATGATTTGAAATCAACATATCAAACATACAGTAACTCCTTACCAAGCTCTTGTTGTAGATGGTAGACTTTCCAATTTTGTATTTATCTTCAGCTCGCGAGATCTTAATTGTGTTGTACTAAGGAACGGGAGGGGGGATGGGGCAACCTGTCTATGTCCATTTCATGGGTGCGACCGAATTTAGTCTCCGATGACGCAAAATCTTACAGGATTGTCTGCAAAGATTTGTCCGATGAAAAAACGCAGATAAATGCTATTTATCGGACAAAAGATCTCATACAATCCTGTATCTGTTTAATGGCATTTGGTCTCCATATATATTTTCTTCTTTATACAACCGCTATTAATTATTATTATCGGACATAAATTCGTATCAGAAGCAACGGCTCGGTGATAAATTGCCTCTTATTCCATGTGAATGTGCGAAATGGAGCCCCATTTCTCCTGATATTGAACCGGACTTGGATGATTGATATGAACTTTGGGGAACCCGTGGATTTGCTCCAAGTCATTTTGTGAGTTTAGGAGGACATCATCCGTGATTTGCTCTCTGAAAACGACCGTCTGTCAGTCACTCAATTTCAAGGAATGCGTTTGATGGGTGTCGGTATTGATTGGTATTGCATGTGGCCTCCATCCGCACATATGGCTCACTCTGTTAACCTGAAGTTGATATTTTACTGGTCTACGCGATCTTTTCGGGCCATTTTAGAGTATCCATGCACAAGTTCTATTGCTCCAAATATTCACCCCTTTCTTTTATAGGGTTGTGTACGTACCATACATTCTCAGTTCCCCTAACTTCATAAATTTTTATTCGACTTGTTTCGCTATGAATCTTTGTCATTCTTTATCCTGTTTACATTTCCGTTTCTATTTACTTATCTCGCCCTGTCTGCCT
The DNA here is from genome assembly GCA_963969495.1 of Ceratothoa steindachneri. Taxonomy (NCBI): domain Eukaryota; kingdom Metazoa; phylum Arthropoda; class Malacostraca; order Isopoda; family Cymothoidae; genus Ceratothoa; species Ceratothoa steindachneri. Next base: position 94,016,563 of record OZ018331.1, read on the forward strand.
CTTTCTTTAGTGAAAATTTTCTTATTACATAAAACTTCCTTGTTTTCCTCGCTGAAGAAAATTATCACATTGATTGAATTTTTTCCTATTTCGAGCCTCTTCTCCAACCGTCCGCCCTCCACTTACCATTTTTACTCGAATGATATCTCTCAAGATCTCGCCCACCGATTGTCTTCAAATTTATCCCCCAGGAATCAATATATCTTCATCTGCTGGGGAAAGAGTATCCCTATTTTCTCTCTAGACGAATCTATTTCAACTCCGTCAAGAGTAATTTATCAAAAGTTTTAAGTTTAAAGATTTAAATTAGAGTTGATGAATACAAGTAATGGGGGGGAAAATCAAGTGGTAAAAATCACTTTTAATAAAATAGAAATTAATTCATTCAAATAAAATCATACAAAAATGAAAATATTGCTTTGAGATGATTTTTAACATTTGACTTGTCCATCGATTTCATATTATATTTACCATATTTCCCAAATAGTCGTACTTAACAACTCGAAATTTTTTTTTATTATTTTATGGTCTGTTAGAATTTATGCATCTATCTTATTGATTTTTAAATATTTTTGATGGACTCAACAACTCTTTAAAAATGGTCTTTGATGAAAACCGAAACATCTGACTGACAAATATAATGTTTTAATGATTACATGGGTATCTATATATATATATATATATATATATATATATACCCATGTAATCATTAAAACATTATATTTGTCAGTCAGATGTTTCTGTTTTAATATATATATATATATATATATATATATATATATATATATATATATATATATATATATATATATATATATAAAAAGATGCAGGAAGATCTGAAAACAAGTGGAGTTGAAGTTAGCAAGGATACATTAATTTGAATGCTCCGTCGTTCATTTCTTTTCTCGTACTCCAAAAAAGATCCCACTCCTTAGGAAACCTCACTTTAAAGGTCGCTTATCGTTTGCAGATGAACATTTAAATAAACCAGCAACGTTGTGGAAAAAAGTCCTTTGGTCGGATGAAACGAAATAGAACCTTTCCTCGAAATTCAATCAGCAGGAATTGGAGAAACATCCGCGTCAAAGAATACTATCCCTACAGTCAAATTCAATGTAAGATCAATTATGGGGTTGTTTTTGCTCATCATAGATTGGTAAAACGGAGTTAGTCCAAAGAAGAATGAACGGCGAAATTTACAGGAGAATTTTGGAAAGAAATTTGTTATCTAGCGTTGGCTCTGAATTTGAAATCAGGATAGGCATTGAGCATTTCAAAAATGCATTGCCACCTAGGATACAGCAAAAACAACTAAGAATTGTCTGCATACAGGTACAATTAATGTTTTTGAATTGCCCAAGTCAATCTCCTGACCTGAATCTCATCGAAAAGCTGTGAAGGGAATTGAAACTCGTGGTCCAAACACTAGATCCGTGTAACTTATCTGATTCAAAGAATATGTAGAAAGATCGTAGGGAGGGTAGTCAAAGTGCCTGTAACTGTAATTGACAAGGGCTATGCAACCAAGTGCTAAACCATATTTATACGAATGTGTTGTAAACTTTTGCGTTGTCAAATTTCACTATTGTCCTGATGTAGTTTTTTCCTGTTCACCATTTTGCCTTTCTGATCGTTACATGATATTTATTACATAATGTGCCACGTGTGTTGTAAATTTCATTAACCTCCGTTAACTAAAAGTATGTAAATTTGCATTTTTAACTGTGTTGTAAATTTTTTAGCCCACTGTATGTATGCAATTATCTCTGAAACTACTGCTTGTGTGAATAAGTTACAGTCCTCTATCTCGTTTATCAAAGCATCCAGCCGGTTGTATACGCAAGATAAGCACCAATCGAATGGTCATTTTCAACCAAGTTCGCCTAAGTTTGCCTTTCCCTTACAAAGAATCATTTAATGAAATTCCGTCACGCCTTTCCCAAATATTGCAATCGTGTCTTATGGAGAACCTAAAATGATTTCACCTTTAAAAGTATTTCGTGTCATTTCGTTGCTTAAATCACTAAGCCTAGTATTATTCAGACTTGTTTTATCTGCCAAAAAATCCACGCACTCAGAAGATTGCTCTGCCTCATCCCCCTCCCTCTTTCCCAAAAGAATTCTGGGACAGGCGAAGATAGATGCATCCAATTCATTGCAATCTGTTGCAACATTAATTTGGTTCAAATCCCATTTTCTAAGTTGTTGCTAGGGCTGTACTATCTCAATTTCACTTTGTCCGACTTTAGGTATAATACGGTCTAGCCACTAGAAAATATTATTTTATCTTACTTGCTAAAAACTATAGCGGACGAAAGTTGCCAAAATTCATGCAAAGGTTGCAAGTAGTAAGGGAGGTAAGTTATGAGGTAGGACAAGATTTGTTTCTTTTAATGAAGCAAATTAAATGACATGATCCAATGACCCGCCTTAATTTTTCCTCAAAGTAGAGATTAGGTGAGCTTATTCCCAGGGATCATTGCTTGAGTCCATTCTATTTATTATTTATACAAGTCTAGGAATTAAAGATAATATTTCAAAGTTTGCTAATGATACTAAAATAGCCACTAGTATCAATTAATGATTATGAACTGCAGAAAGATCTGGGCGTACAAGTGGCAGATGGAATTTAATAATAAGAAATGCAGTTTTTCGTGCTGTGCAAGAAAATATAGAGCACAGAAAGAAGGATTTAGGACTATCGATTACCAGATAAGCTTAAGCCTACAATGTTTCTAGGCTAAAAATAAAGCATATATAATATGGGGAGTTATATATAGAAATTACATTTATAATTTTTACCACTCATATATAAGACCTTATCTGGAGTAGTAGGGCGACCCCCTCCCCCCAAAAAACGGGCCTGCACACACTTTTTGTGATATATCCTTTATTCATTCACTAATCACCCTTACTTTGCAGGACATGGCAGAAACAACGCCTGTGGACACAACTCGATCTCAATGGGAGCTCCAGCAAAGAATATACTGTGTCAAACATTACTACAAGACAGGCTCGTTCAAGAAAGTGCAGCACACTTTCGTGCATCAGTTCGAATGTGAAAAAGCCCCCTCCAAGAGCAGAATTCAAGACTGGGTGAACCACTTCGAGAAGTATGGGACAGTGGAGAACCTCAATGCAGCCAGTGACAACCGTCCAGGCTACCCAGAACGCCCCAGGAAGCGTACAGCTGAGCTGGTCAAGAGCGTGGGAGAGTCAGTTCAGCAGAGTCCAAAACGCTCTGTGCGCAAGCGAAGTCAGTCCCTCGGTATATCCCGTGAGACTTGCAGGAGAGTATGTGAAAAAGCCCCCTCCAAGAGCAGAATTCAAGACTGGGTGAACCACTTTGAGAAGTATGGGACAGTGGAGAACCTCAATGCAGCCAGTGACAACCGTCTAGGCTACCCAGAACGCCCCAGGAAGCGTACAGCTGAGCTGGTCGAGAGCGTGGGAGAGTCAGTTCAGCAGTCCAAAACGCTCTGTGCGCAAGCGAAGTAAGTCCCTCGGTATATCCCGTGAGACTTGCAGGAGAGTACTAGTAATGGATGTAACGGCCTACCCATATATGATACAGAGGAAGCAGACCCTTACAGCCTCAGAAAAGGAGCAGAGAAAGGCTATGGCAGTCAAGATACTGGAGAAGATTCAGGAGACCCCAACTTTCCTTAACCTCCTTTGGACCTCAGATGAAGCTCACTTGTATCTTGAATGAAAGGTAAACTCGAAAACAAATGTCTTCTGGGGGACCTCCAGACCAAATGAGGTAGCCAACAAGCCCCTACACTCCGCTAAGTGCACGGTATGAACTGAAATCTCAGCCAGAGGCATCATCGGACCATTCTTCTTCGAGGAATCTGGCGCGACAGTGACGGTCACCAAGGAGTGGTATGTTGAGGTCCTCAAAACCTTCAAGAGGGAGCTGCAGACCCTGTTCCCGTCGCTTATGGGGAAGCTCTGGTTCCAGCAAGATGGAGCAAGCTCTCACACTTCAAACCTGTCCCGAGATTGGCTGAAAGAGAATTTTGGTGGCCGTGTGATCAGTCTCAAGACTGATTTTGAATGGGCACCTCACAACCCAGACCTTAGCCTCCCCAGATTACGTTCTCTGGGGATACCTTAAAGACAGAGTGTACGCAGGGAGACCCAGGACCATCACGGAACTCAAGGAAGCCATCAGGGAGGAGATCAGAGCCATTACTCGGTCGGTTTGTAATAACGTCATGGACAACTTTGTGCTGCGTCTCAAGAAATGCACAGAGCTAAATGAAGGTCATCTCGAACACGTGCTCTAGAATAAAGAAGAAAAGTCCATAGACTCTCATGTTTTGATATGATGTTTTTAAACACAATAAACTAGTTATCACCAAAGTTTTATTCAATCCTTGCATAAAATTAAGAAATGAGGCCTATCGAAAGTTAGGGCCCGTTTTTTAGGGGTCACCCTGTATTCACGATTGGTATCCGTGCTATAGGAGTACTTAGGTATAATTAAAATGGTACAGTGGATAACAAATTTGATGAGAATTGTACATGTTTGCGGTAAAGGTTTTTATTGGTTAATCTAATTCAAATTTATTAAGTGTTTCGAAGGACTGATACTATAAAAACTAAAAATCCGTTTGAGATATACTTAAGAGATAACAATAAATGGCATAATAAAATAAAGTAACCTGCAGATGGAATGTTCGCAAATGCCTTTTAGTGCAATAGTAACTATTGCATGGAATACATTACCAATGGATACTGTAAATAATACCGCATATTATGTATGATATATGTATTTAAAACGTGGTAGTATCTATTTGACAGTGGTGCCATTTGGAAGAGGTACTTAAATAAGTAGTGTAGTTAGGGGAAGCGAAAATGTATGGAAGGTACATAAATCAAACAAGGAATACTTTGTGTGATAGGTCGCGCAACAATCCAGAACCATTATTCCGTTCCGCAAAAATGGCAGGTCTTCTTTTGAGGCTTAGTTAAAAACTGAAAATGGTTGGATCCAGATCTCCTAAAGTCGTAGGTCGTCTGCTTTTGAAACATTCCTGCAGGTGTGGGTCTTTTCAGATTCATGGAGATGCAGGTCTTTCCAGATTCCTAGAGATGAGGCTCTTTCCAGATTTCTGTAGATGCGTCTCTTTCCAGATTCCTGTCGATACGGGGCTTTCCAGATTACTGTTAAGTGCGGTTTCTTCATTATTCATTTCGATGTTAGTCTTTCCTAATTCCTGGAGATGTGGGTATTTTCAGATTCCGGCAGATGTGAGTATTTCCTGATTCCTCCCCGTAAGGAGGGCGGCGATTTGCCATCCTGGCCGCCGTGCTGACGGGATCCAGCGCTCCGTCCGGCCCCAGCTTAGCCTCTCTTCTTTCCTTCAGATAGCCCGATTTCTCCCCTACCTCGTCGCTTTTCATACAACCTCTCCCACAACTTTCTCTGGTCAGCCTCTAATTTCACAGGGTAGATGCTGACCTTCTTCTCAAGCCAACCACCCCGGATCGGGGCTGGGGGGAGGGGGGACATTGTTCCCTAACCCCTCAGCTCCGGTTCGGGATGGGGTTTTTTAACAACCTGCTTCATCCCCACCCATACCTTCTTCACATCCCCTTTCCTCTCCTCTTCACATTCTATCAATTTTACGCCGTGTCCAAGGTACAGCCGCCATGCCGATGGACTGCCAGGCCACCAGGCGGGAGGGGTGGTCCCGAATGGCGGCGCCTGGCTCTGCCGGGCTAGTAAGCACCTCTCGCAGTGCGGGCAACTGCGAGAGGTGATGAGCTATTGCGTCCCGTATTAAAAAGAGGGTCACCATGCCCATGTATGACACAAAAAACAAAAAAACCCAACCCCCAACTTCCCCAAGAAAATCAACGGAGCCGCCCTCGGGCAGCTCCACCGAGAAAATGGAGGTCCCCCCCCCTTGTGCTTGCGCAAGGGACCCTCCATAATTCTTTAACCGGAGAGGAGGCTTACTCCTCTCCTACGCTTACGGGTGTAGGGGACTCCCCCTCACCCCCTTCTCTGGAGGTGCTTTCGGGCACTTCCCTATCTCCAGCGGCAGTCCCTCCTTTGCTTTCTAAGGGGACTGCCAAGAAAGCCAGCAGGCAACCCATTGCCTACCGCCCCTCGTGCAAGCGGCTCGGTAGGGCAAACCCCCTTAGGGGGGAGAGGGATGCCAGGCCCCTTCGGTCGCTTCCCTCAAAAGACCTGCTGGCAAGAATTTTAAACCTTGCTGGGGTCAAGGCCTGTGTCTCCCCACACAAGACTGGCGACACTGCCAAGGGGACCTGCGATGTCCTGGGAGGGGATGGCCAACTGGAGGCCCCTCCTGTGATAGACATGGTCCTTGAGGAGACCCAGCCTCAGATAGTAGGGCCTTCCATGGGGGGGAATCCGGGCTCGGCGCCAAGCACCGAACCCGAATCCGCCCCTATGCAAGGTCCTCCTCAAACGGCCGAGGGCTCCGAGGCAGTAAAAGGAGGGGAGGGATCTCCTCCGACAGGTGCCCCTACGACGACCAGGACCTTCTCCATTTCAGAGAGGGACCTGTCTGAGGCCGGCCCATCTGGCATGGGGGCTTCTGCCGGCGGAGGTGAGAAGCGGGTTCATTCCCCGCCCTCCTCTCCTAAAAAGAAAAATACTAAAAAGACGAAGAAGACTCGGGGCTCCTCTCCATCCGCGGGGGCTGCGGGGACGGATGGGTCTGCTGCCACTTTGGTAGGCGACCAAGCCAAGATCGGCACATCCGGCCCCTCTACCCCCTCGTGTGCGGAGCCCCTGACTAAGACTAACACCAAGAATGCACAGGGCGGAGCCTCGATGACATCGGGGCCCCTCATTCAGAGGTTACCTGGCGTTTTCGAGCCCGCTGGCTTCAAGCGCTTCCTCGTTATTCGCTCCACTGATGGCACCATGTTGTCCAAGGGCAACAGGATCCATCAGAAGAGAGGATTAGCTAGTGCAATTGGTAGAGAGCCGAAGGTTACCCGTTTCTCGGACGGGAGCCTTCTGGCGAATGCGGCGAATCCCGCCGAGGCGGCCAAGATAAGTGCTCTTCGGACACTTCATGGCACCCCGGTGAGTGTGACGCCGCACTCTACCATGAACTTTGTGAAAGGAGTAGTTTATGCGAGGGAACTCGTTGACTACTCGATTGAAGACATCACCCTAGAGCTGGCCGACCATGGGGCGGTCAAGGTCGAACGTGTGATGAGAAAACAGGGAGGGGCCTCGAGACCCACCCCTACACTCTCGTCACGTTCGACTGTGACAAGCTCCCTGAGTCGGTGCGTGCCGGTTGGTACCGCTACCGCGTGAAGGCATTCGTGCCACTGCCGCGGCGGTGCTATTACTGTCACCGCTTCGGCCATACGAATCGATCATGTAGACGTGCAAAATCGGGGTCACCCGAAGTCTGTGTAAATTGCTCCAAGGTCGCACACGATAAGTCCAAATCGTGTGTGGCAAAGTGTGTCAATTGCGGAGAGCCGCACCCTGCTTCTTCGAAGCAATGTGGTGCATATCTCCTTGAGAAAGAAATCCTGGCCGTTCAGGCCCAGGATCGACTCTCATTCCGCGAGGCAAAGGACTTGGTCCTGGCGCGCCCGGCTCTGACTGGGACGTCATATGCCTCAATAGTTAGCAAGGCACCCTCTGCTCCTGGCCCATCCAGGCCAACGAGCACGGTTGTTTCCGCGCCCATTCGGAGCCCTTCTGCGGGCTCTACCCAACCCGGGCGCTCCCCTGGTAAAGCTGGCGGCAAAAAGGGTTCATACCCTGCCCCGGCTAAAACCAGGGCTCCCCCCTCTTCCCCCAGCGTGACCGTTTCCCGTAAGGCGAAACGGCCACGCGCCTCCACCGAGTCGTTAGACTCACAGGAGGCAACACCCCTGAAGATGGCCTAGCGACCATCTTCAGGGGTTCCTAAAGCTGTCCCCCGAAAGGAGGACAGCAACAAAGGAGCTTCGGCTCCTTCGCCCACGCCCCGAGGTGGAGCGAGTGGCTCGGAGACGGTGGTTCCTCGAAAAGAGGCCCCCCCGCCTCCGAAGCCGCAGCGCCCGCCTAAGGTTTCGAGGCGGAGGGAGGAAAAGACTCGCATGGCGAGCCCAACCTCCCCCAATAAGTCCTCGAAGGCGACAGCGCCTCCAGCGCTTTGTCCGGCCAACAGCGCCCGGGGTTCTGCCCCCGGGAAGCGTACGGCGATTCCCGTGTGGGGCTTCAATTCAAGGAGGGCCCCCGCGTCTCCTCCGAGCTAGGCCTGGAGGGCATATTCCTTCAATGGAATTGCCGTGGACTCCGGGCCAACTGGGAGGAGCTGCGGAGGCTCGCCTCGTCCCGTTTCCCGTTAGCTATTTTTTTGCAGGAGACCATGCTAGGCGCGTGCCCCCTGCCTGCCCTCTCGGGGTATAAGGGTCTTGCGACCCCACCACCGCGGGATGGCCGGGCTGGGGGATGCGCGGTTTACACCCGGCATGATGTCTCCGTTCTTCCTTTCTCTTTAGATACCTCCTTTCAGGCAGTGGCTGTGCAGCTGCACCTGGATAGGAGGTATACTATCATTTCTGCGTACATTCTACCGTCAGCTGACTTCGACGCGGGGGACTTCCGCCGCGTCGTGGCACGGTTGCCGAGGCCCTATCTCTTGCTTGGAGATCTGAACGGCAGGCATCCTCTCTGGGGAGATTACTCCATAAATCCCAGGGGACAAGTCCTTGCCGATCTGATCGAAGAGCTTTAGATGGGTGTCCTAAACGTGGATGAGTTTAAGCATCGCTGTCCGAGAACCGCTTCATTTTCTTGCCTTGACCTATCTTTGTGCTCTTCGGATGCACAGCCTGATTTTGATTGGGGGGTGGTCGATGACCTCCATGGTAGTGATCACTTTCCCATTCAAATATCATTTTCAGGGCAACTGCCGCCTGAGAGACCACCTCGGTGGTGCTTGGCGCGGGCGCGGTGGCCTGCATTTCAGGAAATGACTGAATTCTCTATCTCAGTCGAGGAGTTTAGGTCGGTAGATGAGGCCGTTGAGTTCTTCTCCGGCAACCTCATCGCCGTGGGCCTGACTACTATTCCTAGGATGTCTGGCCGTTTTGCACGCCGACCACTCCCATGGTGGTCGGCCGAGTGTGAGACGGCCCTCAAACAGAAGCGTTATGCCTACATGCGCTATAAGCGCCGCCCGAACGATTTCACTGTCGCTGAATTTCGTCGGGCTAGGGCTAGGTTCCGGTATATTTCGAAGCACGCCCGCCGCTCTTCTTGGCGGGCATACGTGTCTTCACTTAACGGGAAGACCCCTTTAGCTGAGGTGTGGAAGCGAGTCAAAAGGATTCGGGGCAAGTTCTCGCAGGACCCCCCTCCCGTTCTCCAGGAGAATGGGACCGCAATCTCGGACCCCGCGTCCGTGGCAGAATCCTTAGCGACCGCTTTTTCCGCATTCTCTAGCCGTGATGCTGCTCCGTCAGCATTCAATGCACGTCGTGATGTCGCGGAAGGCCGCCGGCTGGACTTTACCTCCAGAGGCGGAGAACCCTTCAACGACAAGTTTACCGTGAGTGAGTTGCGTTCCGCTCTCGCTTCGTGCGCGGACACCGCCCATGGTCCGGACGATGTCCCGTACGCCATGCTTCGACACCTGGGTGAGCGAGGCATGGCCTTTCTTTTAGATTTGTTCAACAGGATCTGGGTGGAAGGTCTTCTCCCAGACTCCTGGCGAATCGCTACTGTGCTTGCCTTTCGCAAGCCGGGGAGAGATCACTCTACTCCCACCGGTTTCCGCCCAATCTCTCTAACCTCTTGCGTGTACAAGTTGATGGAGAAATTGGTAAATGTTAGATTAGCCTATTTCCTGGACAGCGGAGGCCATCACTCTTCTGCACAGTGCGGCTTCCGTAAGTTCCACTCCACGTCGGATGCTCTGCTCCGACTGGAAAATGCCGTCTGCGAGGCTTTCCTTCGTAGACAGCACTACGCCACTGTGTTTTTTGATCTGGAGAAGGCCTATGATACCGCATGGCGATACGGTATCATGGAGACTCTCCACACGATGGGGGCGAGGGGACGCCTCCCAATGTTTATATCTGAATTTTTGCGAGATCGTCGATTCCGCGTACGGGTGGGGGGAGCCCTCTCCGGCCCAAAGGAGCAGGAGGAGGGTGTCCCGCAGGGAAGTGTCCTCAGTGTCACACTCTTTGCCCTGAGCATCAACGGCATCACCTCGGTGCTGCCGGAAGATGTTCTCGCTACGCTCTACGTGGACGACCTTTCTATCTCTTTTGGCGCGGCCCAGATGCCAACTCTGGAGCGTCGACTCCAACAGGCATTGAACCGCGTCTCTCGCTATGCCGAAGCGCAAAGGTTTCGCTTTTCTTTGGCCAAGACTAAGGTGGTGCACTTCTGCCGCCATCCACGGCTTCACCCCGACCCAGATTTGTTTCTTAATGGGGTGCGCCTGGATGTGGTTGAGTCGCACCGTTTCCTTGGTCTTGTATTCGACCGACGCCTCACCTGGGAGGCTCATATTCGCAACCTTAGGGTCTCTTGTACCCGCGCCATGGACATTCTCCGTTCCGTGACGTTCAGCGCTTGGGGCGCTGATAGGGCTACCGCCTTACTTTTTTATCGATCCTTTGTTCGCTCGAAGCTCGACTACGGATGCGAGTTTTATGCATCCGCAGCCGAGCGTTTATTGCGGAAGGTGGATTCGATCCACCACACCGGCCTTCGCCTTGCGACCGGTGCCTTCCGCACTTCCCCCATTGAGAGCCTGTTGGTCGATGCTGGGGAGATGCCACTCGCTCTGCGCCGCGTGCAGTGCATCACTCGCCTGTACGCGCGAGCCCGGCGCCTCCCTCAGTCGCCAACAGCTCTCACTGCATCCGCAGCTGATCTTGATGGTGCCTATGCCGCCGAGAGACGCCAGTCATACCCTAAGCCCTTTGGGTTTAGGGCCAGGAAACTCCTTCGAGAGGTAGATATAGCTCTCGGGCCGGTGGCGCCCCTGGTTCTGCCCAGGACGCCACCCTGGAGGGTACCACATTTGGCTATTTGTCGCCACGCCTCTGCTCCCAAAGCTTGTACTGCGCCGGGAGTATTGCGTTCGACCTTTTTGGAGCATACATCGTGTCACGCTGGTACCGTGCCAGTGTATACGGATGGCTCCAAGTCCCAAGAGGGGGTCGGCTTCCACGCCGTATCCCCTCTGTTTGAAGTCAGCGGGGCTCTACCAGGCGCTGCGTCTGTCTTCACGGCCGAGCTGGTGGCAATACACCACTCGGGTACGGGAGATTAGGCGACGTGCCCGGTTCGGAGACCGGATTGTGATCTATAGCGACTCACAAAGCGCCCTGAGTGCTCTCGGGGCATTGGAATCTCCGCATCCCCTGGTTCGCGATATCCGTGACGCCACGGTTTTGGCGAGCCGGGCAGATGTCGAGATTATCTTCTGCTGGGTTCCTGGACATGTAGGAATTGCGGGGAATGAGCGCGCCGATGAGGGCGCCAAAGAGTCCGCGAGGACTCTGCGACCGGACCAGCGTTTCGCTCTTCCTCACACTGAGTACATGGCAGGAATACGGGCAGCTCTTCGGACTGCTTGGCAAAGAAGATGGGAGACGGTCGAGAGGAACTTAAAGTTGCGTGCCATTGCGCCGCGACTGTTCCCATGGACCTATCCCCCAATGCCGCGGCGGCTTCAGGTTGCTTTCTGTCGTCTTCGAATCGGACACACTCGTGTGACGCATCGCTATTTGATGGAGCGCTCGCCTGCGCCCTATTGCAACGACTGCGTCGTCCCCCAGACTGTTCGGCACATTCTTGTCGAATGTCCCAGTCTGGGTGATCTTCGCGCACGATACCTGTCCCGGTACCGGGATGGGCGGGGTCGCTACCGCCTGTCCCTTGTACTCGGGACGAGTGCGTGCACCATGACTAGTGGACTTATTGACTTTTGGGGGGAGGCTGGCCTTCTCCCTTTCATTTAACCCAGTTTAATTGTTGTTGTTGTTTTTGTTATTGTTTTTGTTATTGCTTTTTTATTGTTATTGTTATCTCTTTTTATTGTTTCCTGTTTAATTTTTAAAGTAGCCTAGAACTAGGCTGTTTGTTTACGGCGACTAATGCCTAAGTCGGCAGTCGCCAGATAGCCCCTTAATTAAAAAAAAAAAAAAATTCCTGATTCCTGGAGCTGTGGGTCTTATTTGATTCATGTATACGTGGATTCTTCATTATGCATGTAGATGCGGGTCCTTCCTGATACCTTTCAGAGGAGGCAAGAGAGTGAAGTCTTCCTCTACAAAAATTACAATAAATACTTATAAAAATAAATGATAGCAATATAAAATTGCTTCCAATAACTGTATGAAAATATTTTAGTACGATAAGCAAAGATGTACATTTTTATATTCTTTTGTATATTTTAATATACTTTTTCAAGAAGTGGATTAATTTTAATTTAATTCAAATTTTGCGCCAAATCAACATTAGTAATCAGCCCATAGAAGCTTCGGAGGATTTTGTACGGAATTCTATTCCCACCTCATCGGTTGGCATGGCAACACATTAGAGCAATAATGAATTTTCAGCGAGTAGTGGGTTGGAAATTCATATAAAAGGGATTTTTTTTTTTTACAAAATCTTCCTTACTATTCCTTTTATTTCTTTTCATTCTTTGTTTTCTTTCAACTTCCATTCTTGTTTTTTTTTTAAATTTTAGGCAACCAAAAAGACGTTTATGTGTACTAATAATGGTTATTCTAAATAGCTGTTCGTCCTGCCGGGTCCCCTTCAGCATCTTATTATCGGGGCGGGGCCAGGGCCCGGAGCGTTGGACGCCCTCTCGTTCCCCCGCAGGGGTGGAACGAGAGTAGCTGAAGATCCTCCCGGCCTGAGTGCAAATTAAGGAAGCCCTGTCACTGGGTTGATTTGAAATCTCTGATGGGGCTTGGGGAAGTAGTTGGTGCGCATTTCCCTCACCCCCTATCACTCTTTCCCTAGGCCTACGGGTGCGGTGGACTGCCCCTCACCCCTCTCTTTGTCGGCGCCCTCGAGCGATTCATTCTCCCTACCAGCGGCAGTCCCAACCTTACTGCAAATGGAGCTGCCAAGAGAGCAGGCAGGCGGCACTAAATTGTTCGCTCCCATTGGGAGCGGCTCGATAGGGCAAACCCCCTAGGGGAAAAGGGATAGTAATGCCCGCCGGTCCGTGCCCCCTACGGTGCTACACTCGTGCATTTACACTTTCCAGGGGGTCAGCGTGCCTCCCCCTCTTCCCGACTGTAGGTCGGTCCGACGGCCAGAAACACGACAAAAGTTACTTCAAATGGGGTGGATGGCCACATGGAACCCCCCTAAGATGGATAGGGTCTCGGAAGTGACCCTGTGCCAGACTGCAGGATCTGAGATGGGTTTCCAACCCGGGCTCGGTGCCAAAGAGTGAACCTGAGTCCGGCCCTCTACACGCTTCTCCTCAGAACTTAAGGAGAGCAGGGACTTCATCCTCCGGCTGGTGTCCCTTTGAAGGCAAAGACTTTCTCCATCTTGGCTAAAAAAGGATCTTGCTGAGCCTAGTGGCTCCTTCTGCAGAGGCCCCATGGACGGATCGGCCCGCTGCCGCTTCGGCAAGCGACGAGGCCAAAATCGACATATCTGTCTCCGAAGCACCCTCTGGGGAGGGACCCAAACTAAGACCAAATTTGCCAGTGCGCTAAGTGGAGCCTCGATTACGTCGGAGCCCCTCATTGAGAGACTACGTGGCGTTTTCGAGCCCGCTGGATTCAAACGCTTTCTGGTTATTCACTCCACTGATGGTAGCATGTTGGCCAAGGTCGAATTTGAGATAAGAAAACAGAGGGGCCTCGAGACCCACCCATACACGCTTTGTCACGATCTACTGTGACAGGCTCCCTGAATCAGTGCGTGCCTGTTGGTACCGCTACTGCGTGAAGGCATTCGTGCCACTGACTTATATGTGCTACTACTGCCACCGCTTCGGCCATAGTAATCGCCCGTGTCGACGTGCAAAGTCGGCTTACCCCAAATCTGTGTAATTTGCTCCAAGGCCGCACACGATAAGTCCAAATTGGGTGTAGCCAAGTGTGTCATTTGCGGAGAGCCGCACCCCACTTCTTCGAAGCAATGTGGTGCGTATCACCTTGAGAAATAAATCCTGATCCTTCAGGCCCCGGATCGTCTCTCATTTCGCGAGGATAAGGAGTTTGTCCTGGCGCGCCGGGCGCTGCCTGGGATCTCCTATGCCTCAATGTTGAGAAAGACACTCTCTGCTCCTAGCCCCTCCAGGTCTACGAGCACGGTCGTTTCCGCGCGCATTCTAAACCCTTCTGCGGGTTCTACCCACCCCGGGCGCTCTCTTGGTAGAGCTGGTGGCATAAATGGTTCAAACCCAGCCCCGGCTAAAACCAGGCATTCCCTCCCTTCCCCCAACGTGACCGTTTTGCGTAAGACGAAACGGCCGCACGCGTCCACCGAGTCGTTAGACTCACAGGAGTCTACACCCTTAAAGAGGGTCGTGAGGCCATCTTCCGGAGTTCCTAAAGCTGCCCCCCGAAAGGAGGATAACACTAAAGGAGCTCCCACACCCAGTAGTAGGCTGGTTGGTTCGGAGACGGTGGAGCCTCAAAAGGAGTGACCCCGCCTAAGAATTGGAGGCGGATTTAGGAAAAGACTCATGGCGACCCCAACGTCCCCCGATAAGTCCTCCAAGGCGACAGCGCCTTCATTGCCTCTGCTCTTCGAAGAAGGCCCCCGCTTCTCCTTCGAGTTAGACCTGGAGGGCATATTCCTTCAATGGAATTGCTGCGGACTCTGGGCCAACTGAGAGGAGCTGCGGAGGCTCGTCTCCTCCCGTTTCCCCTTAGCTATCTTTTTGCAGGAGATATAGCAGGGCGCGTTTTCCCTGCCCACCCTTCCCGGGTATAAGGATTTTGAGACTCCACCACCAAGGCATGGAAGACGGGCGGTAGGATGCGCGATTTACACCCGGCATGATGTCTCTGTTCTTCTTTTCGCTTTAGATACCTTCTTTCAGACAGTAGCTATGTAGCTACATCTGGATAGGAGGTATACTGTTATTTCCGCCTACATTCCTTCGTCAGCCGACTTCGACGCGTGGGACTTCCGCCGCGTCGTGGTACGGTCACCGAGGCCGTTTATCATGCTCGGAGATCTGAACGGTATACACCCCCTCTTGGGAGAATGCTCGATTAATCCCAGGGGTCAAGTACTCGCCGACCTGATCGACGAGCTGGAGATGGGTATCCTAAATGTGGATGAGTTTACGCATCACTGGCCGAGAACCGCTTAATTTTCCTGTATCGATCTATCTTTGTGCTCTCCGGACAGGCTGATTTGGGGTTGAAGGTGGTCGATGACCTCCATGGTAATGATCATTTTCCCATTCAAATATCGTTTTCAGGGCCACTGCCGCCCGAGAGCTCGCCCTTATGGTGCTTGGCGAGGGCGCGGTGGTCCGCATTTCAGGAAATAATTGATTTATCTATCTCAATCAAGGAGATTAGGTGGGTAGATGAGGCTATTGAGTTGTTCTCCCGCAACCTCATTGCCGTGGGCCTAACTACTATTCCTAGAACGTTTGACTATTTTCCACGCCGACCATTTCCGTGGTGGTCAGCCGAGTGTGAGACGGCTCTCAGACAGAAACTTTATGCCTACATGCGCTATAGGCGCCGCCCGAACGATTTCGTTGGCTATGAATTTCGTCGAGCCACGTCTTGGTTCCGGTATATTTTGAAGCACCCCCTCCGCTCTTCTTGGCGGGCATACGTGTCTTTACTTAACGGGAAGACCCCTCTTAACAGAGGTGTGTTAGTGAGTCAAAAGGATTCGGGGCAAGGTCTCGCAAAACCCCCCTCATGTTCTCCAGGAGAATGGGACCCCAATCTCGGACCTCGCGTCCGTGGCGGAATCCTTCGCGACCACTTTATCTGCATTCTCTAGCCTGGAAGCTGCTCCGCCAGCATTCAATGCACGTCGTGATGTCGTGGAAGGCCACCGACTGAACTTTACCTCCAGAGGCGGAGAACCCTTCAACGATAGGTTTACTCCGAGTGAGTTGCGTTTCGCTCTTGCTTCGTGCGCAGACACCGCCCCTGGTCCAAACGATGTCATGTACTCAATGCTTCGATACCTGGGTGAGCGAAGCATGGCCTTTCTGTTATATTTGTTCAACAGGATCTGGGTAGAGGGATTCCTCCCAGATTCCTGGCAAATCGCTACTGTGCTCGCCTTTCGCAAACCGGGAAGAGATCACTCTACCCCGACCTGTTTCCGCCCAATCTCTCTAACTCCCTGCGTGGAAAGTTGATGGAAAAATTGTTAAATGTTAGATTTGCATTTTTTCTGGACAGCGGAGGTCATTTGTCTTCTGCACAGTGCAGCTTTCGCAAGTTCCACTCCACGTCAGATGCTCTGCTCCGACTGTAAAATGCCGTCTCCGAGGCCCTTCTTCGTAGACAGCATGCTACAATATCATGGAGACACTCTACACTATGGGGGCGAGGGGATGCCTCCCAATCTTTATATCTTAATTTCTTCGAGATCATCGATTTCGTGTACTTGTGGGGGCAGCCCTTTCCGGCCTAATGGAGCAGAAGGAGGGCGTCGAGAAGTGAATTTTCCTCAGTCTCACACTCCTTTCCCTGAGCATCAACGGCATCACCTCGGGGCTGCCGGAAGATGCTCTCGCTACACTCTACGTGGACGACTTTTCGATCTCTTGGCGCGGCCTAGTTGCCAACTCTGGAGAGTCGACTCCATCAGGCATTGAACCGCGTCTCTCGCTATGCCGAAACACACAGGCTTCGATTTTCCTTAGCCAAGACTAAGATGGTGCACTTCTGCCGCCATCCACGGTTCCACCCTGACATAGACTTTTTTCTAAATGCGGTGTGCCTGGAAAGTGGTCGAAACGCACCGTTTCCTTGGTCTTGTATTTGACATACGCCTCACCTGGGAGGATTATGTTCGCAGACTTAGGGTCTCTTGTATCCGCGCCATGGATATTCATCGCTCTGTGACGTTCAGCGCCTGGGGCGCTGATAGGGCTACTACCTTATTTTTTTTATCGATCCTTTGTTCGTTCGAAGCTCGACTAGGTATGCAAGTTTTATGCATCCGTAGCTGAGCGTGTATTGCGCAAGGTGGACTCTATCCACCCACCAGCCTTGCTTTGCGACCGGTACCTTTCACACCTCCCCCATTGAGAGCCTACTTGTCGATGTTGGGGAGATGAGACTTGCTCTGCACAGTGTACAGTGCATTATTCACCTCTACTCACGAGCCTGGCGCCTCCCTCAGTCGCTAAAAGTTTCCTTCATTCGCAGCTGATCTCGACGGTGCCTATGCCGCCGAGAAACGCCAGTTATATCCTAAGATCTTCTGAAAATCTTTCGAGAGCTAGGTATACCTCTAGGGCTGGTGCGCCCCTGGTTCTGCCAAGGTCGCCACCCTGGAAGATACTACCTTCGACCATTTGTCGCCACGCCTCTGTTCCTAAAGCTTCTACATCGCCCGGAGTATTGCGTTCGGCCTTTTTAGAGCACACTTCGTGTCACTCAGGAACCGTGCCACTGTAACGGATGGCTCCAAGTCCCAAGAGGGGGTCGGTTTCCACGCCGTATCCCTTCTGTTTGAAGTCAGCGGGGCTCTACCAGGCGCTGCGTCTGTCTTCACGGCCGAGCTGGTTGTAAAACACCGCTCAGTACGCGAGACTACGCGACGTGCCCGGTTCAGATACCGTATTGTGATTTATAGCGACTCATAAAGCGTCTGAGTGCTCTTGGGGCATTGGAATCTCCGCACCCCCTGGTTCGCGATATTCGTGACTCCACGATTTAGACGAGCTGAGCGGAGGTCGAGATTATCTGCTGCTGGGTTCTTGGAAATGTACGAATTGCGGGAAATGAGCGCGCCAATGAGGGCGCCAAAGAGTCCGCGATGACTTTTGCGACCAGACCAGCGTTTCTCTTCTTACTCACACCGATTACATGGCAGGAATACGGGCAGCTCTCCGGGCTGCTTGTCAAAGAAGATGAGAGACGGTCGAGGTTGAACCTAAGTTGCGTGCCATTGCGCCCCAATGCCACGACGGTTTCAGGTTGCTTTCTCTCGTCTCCGAATTGGACACACTCGCGGGACGCACCGCCATTTGATGGAGCGCTTGCCTGTGCCTTATTGTGATAACTGTGTTGTCCCCTAGATTGTTCGGCACATTCTTGTTGAATGTCCCAGTCTGGGTGATCTTCGCGCATACTACCTCTCCTGGTACTGGGATGAGCGGGATCGCTACTGCTTGTCACTTGTACTCAAGAATGATTCGTGCACACTGACTTGTGGACTTTATTACTTCCCAGCCTCCTCCACTTTATTTAACTGTTTTGGTTTTGTTGTTGTTGTTTCTTTGTAAGTCGCACGTTCTTGCCCCGTGGTGAGGCGTGCCTTCCCTCGACGCCTGAGCGTGCTTCCTGCCCTTCGCCTTTTTTCCTTTTTTTTGTTGTTGTTTTCTGTTGTTTTATATAATGTAAACTAGACAGTCATGAGTACGGTGACTTATGCCCAAGTAGGCAGTCGCCTAATGGTATCTTAAAAAAAATAAGATCTCGTTCTCCATAAGAATGGGACCGCAACTTCGGGCCCTACATCCGTTGCGAAGGATCCGCTTTCTCTAGCCGTGATGTCACGGAATGCCACCAGCTGGACTTTACTTCAAGAGTCGGAGAACCCTTCAACTATAGTTTTACAGTTTTACATTGAGTGAGTTGCGTTTCGCTCTCGCTTCGTGCGCGGACACGGTTCTCTCCGGGCGATGTCTCATACCATGCTTCTCAATCTTTATTTCTGATTTTTTGCCCCGATGCCGGAGTGCGCTTCCTTCTTGTTACCTTTTTGCTTTCTTTTTTTATCTATTTTTGTGTTTTTAGTCTGTGCTTAGCCTTTGCCTTTTTTATTTGTTATTTACATATTTTTATTTGTTTTTTAATCTAGCCTAGAAGTAAGGTGTGATGCGAGTACGACGACTTTTGCCCTAGTAGGCAGTCCCCCGATGGGCTCTCAAAATTAAAAAAAAGAAATCTGATTTTTTACGAGATCGTCGATTCCGCGTACGTATGGGTGGAGCCCTCTCTAGTCCAATGGAGCAAGAAGAGGGTGTCCCGCATGGAAGTGTCCTTAGGGTCGCACGTTTTGTCCTGATCATCAACGGTATCACCTCTGTGCTGCCGGAAGATGTTCTCGCTACGATCTACGTGAACGACCTTTCGATCTCTTTTGGCTCGGTCAAGATGCCCCCCCCCCCCTCCGACGCCGTAGCGTGCTTCCTTCTTCTTGTATGTTTGTTTTTTTTTCTTTTTACATGTTTTTTTTATCTAGGCTGTAAACTGATTACGCTGACTTATGTTTTTTTAGGCAGTCGCCAGATGGTCTCTTTGAAAAAAAAACAAACCCCTCTCGTTACATTGGATCCCAATTACATCAATTATACTACCATCTATCTATTTTGACTGTTAATGAATAATAAAAATAAACTCGAACGAACCCTTCCTGGCGAGATGATGTCACTCTAGGCAACCCCCATGCTCGTCTGGGCAAACTCCTCAAGAGCTGATCAGTGATCGCTTCTACTCATCTTCTTCCCCTAATGCTGTCGGCAACGCCTGGTTTCTGGCAACCGGCGAGCCGGCCTTGCAAAATTTTTATCTCCCCCCAATTTATGCGTCAATATATTGACCCAATGTATTAAGCCGAAAATGGGACTGAATTTAGAGTGGCTAACTTTGCGGTCATCGTATATTGGTAGAGTTATAAAGTAATTCTCAATGAATTCCTTCCACTCTCTCCCAATGGTTCCATTCGCTTAAACAAATTAAGAAGGCCGAATTTATGTCAGACAGAAAAAGAACTTCACATAATTGAGACTCTCCGTTTCTGTTATCATAAATACACCATAAAGTACATTTTTCCTATTCAGATTAAATTAAAAAGTCAGAAAAAGAAACGCGAGGACGATTGATATCTAAAATGCAACCAACTCAACCGATCCGTGAACCAATTCCACATTCTTCTTATTATTTCCCACATACTCCTTAAATTCATCTTTTTTAATGTGCGCACGCTTGTGTTGTGTTGTATAAAAAGTTGTCTGATAGACACAATAATGTATAGAAACGTTACTACCCCAGTAATGATAATATGTATTTTTTGAAGTATGCGTATGTGTGTGTTGTTATGGCAGCAAGTATACCAGGTACATGATTCATCTTTTGTTTAATTAGTTAGTGTGAAAACAACACTTGTAATAGGGAGTTGGCTTGCCTCCTTAACGTAGAAAGAATGAAGATGAAGAATAAATAACAAACATGAGATAAAAGAGGAATAGCGAAAAAGAGTAAAGATGAAAGGATTGCAAACTTTTGTATAAGGGGATTTATTTTTTAAGGGTAAAAACCAAGGAGAACTACTATCAGGAGGTTTATAAAGCGAAATTCTTAAAGTAAGGTGTAAATGTGTGGGCGTTACACGACTCGAGTAGCAAATGAGGAAACTACTAGTGGAGCAAAAGCAGTTAGAATTATTTGAATCCATTTACGAGGTATGTCCCTCTCCTGTGAGATTTTTGGTTCGTGTTGTAGTCTGTGTATGTGCCCAATTCCTTCGGGAAGGTAAAGATGTGTGTAGATAAGTTGAGAGAGTCACGACTAACCACGGACCTTTGACCGCCATCTTCCCTATCGCTAACATGAGGAAGCGAAAACTAGCGAAGAACGAGAACAAAGTGTTAAGAACCAATGGTAAAAGAAAAAAAGCACGAAAATGATAGGTAGTTATTAGTAGAATGTATACAAGTAAACTGCACATACATACAACTAAAAAAAATTCTCCCGAGGTTTTTCATCAACAGGCGAAAAGAGATAATCCGAGGACAAATCGCCAATTGCCATGACTGAACCTCCCAAGAGTCGAGTTGAGCCCCGTTCCCTCGTATTTTTACTTAGCTGCCATTTTCTCAAAAGCCGTTGAAGTAGATGCCTTCATTGGTTTTTCCCTCTTAATAGTAGAAATTATCCGCATTTCCTCTTCATCTTAACACATAGTATATTTTACTCTGCAAAGATCAGCGATCACTAACGAGTGCAGAAGTCATAGCAAGATATTGGACGTGAGAGGGCAGACACGAGAAGAAATCTCAGTAGAGGAGAAGGCAAAGTCGACTTGGACAGCGAAAGTCGGGTCTTGCTATGAGTGAAAATTCTCTCATTGGTTACTACACCATTTCCTTTACTCATTGATTTTATGGCAAGGCCAGACTTTCGCTGTCCTGTGTTGGCCAGATGGCGAGATTCTAACCCTCTGGATAGCTGTCGCTCAGTTCATACATACGAAGGGCTGACGGTCAATAAGTTTTGCGAATCGGTAGGGCAAAACAGAGGAAGGAGGATGGCTGTTTGTGGGGGTGTTAGGAAACGTTATGACAAGTCAGGACCTGCAGCCGCACGCTCCTGCCTCGTCTATTTAAGAAGCAGTAGCTGATCGCAGATCGTCAGTCACAAATTTTTCAACAATGGAGAAGGTTGAGCACCGCGCAGTGATCAAATTTTTGACCAAGGAAGGCAAGAATGCAAAAGAGATCCATGAACGCATGGTTGCAGTGTAAACCGACACCGCCCCTTCCTATGAAACCATTGCTCGCTGGAATAGGTAGTTCTGCCATGGTCGTGAGTCCCTTGAGGATGACTCCCGTCCAGAACGCCCGTCAGACGTGACCAACGAGGACAACGTGGTCCGTGTGGAGAGGATGATCCTCGAAAATCGACGGGCGAAGGTCGAAGAAATCGAGCGAGAACTTGGAAAATCACATGGAAGTGTTATCAACATCATCCACGACAACTTGGCCATGACCAAGGTCTGTGCCCGTTGGGTCCCTAGAAACCTGACGCCCCATGATCGACTTCAACGTCGTCAAAGTCCACAAGGCCAGAGTTGCACAAGCTGCCCTACGCGAGTGCGGATTCGAGGAGCTCAACTATCCCCCCTACAGTCCAGATCTGGCACCTAGCGACTACTTTTTATTCCGCCAACTCAAGGGTGCACTGCGTGGACGCCAGTTTGGGGACGATGATGATGTCCAGCTCGCCATCCAGGAGTGGATTGAACAGCAGTCAGGAGATTTCTGGTTGTCGGGAATTCGAAGCCTCAGGGACAAGTGGCGCAAGTGCATTGAAGTCGAGAGTAGCTATATTGGAACATAATGAAACACTTTTCCTCATATCTCGTTTCCTTATATCCGAATTGCAAAACTTATTGACCGCCACTCGTATCATAGGCAGACTGAAACTGACACTCTAAAGGTCAGGGAGGAAAAGAAGTCACAAATCAGTGATTTTATTTACGATTGTTTAGAATGTAAAGAAAATTGGGTTAATCTCACTGTGGGTGTTTATTTATTGTGGGGTGGATGGTGGGTAAGGGTGAAACAATAGATGACCACATGGACATAGGTATTATTTTTAAATTTTACTTATAAGGAATGTACTTGTAGGCGCTAGCGACCGGGGTGGCACACCGGTCTCTTGAACCTTCCTCCTTATGCACCGAAGGCTGGTGTGCCTTTCAGCGCGCGTGAATGTGTGGGAGAGGGAGGTAGGGGAAAGGACATAAAAAAGAAGCATTGAATTTAACCTTTCATCCAGTCGCCGTTGATCTCCGATCCACTCTATCCTTTCATATCCTCGCTCCCCTTTCATCTCTCATTCCCTTTCCTTTTCACTTTCTCTTCGGATATTCACCAACGAGGCAAAAATACTGTGAAAATGAGAGTATTCATAATATAATAATATTAATTTTCTGTACGGTGGACTTTCTTAGTTTTGCTCGTACATACACTGATGTAAGTACCCTTGCATACACAGAGAACAATTTCACTTATCCCAAATATACAATACCTCTATGTACATAGCATAATGTATGACCATCGCATTCTCTTTCTCGTGCGACCGTATTGTGTGCCCCTTGTGCACTGACCGTAACGACCTCCCTCCGGGGGCTGTCGCCCAGCTTAATCACGTAGTGGTAATTTGATAATTCCGAGAACTTTAGCTAACAGCAGCACCGCAGTTGTATTCGCTCGGCATTTGGTACTCGGAAGAGGTTATGCTGCGATCCTATTACGCTGTTTGGCGGTTCGATTTTAGGATTAATTTATTCCAATGAATTTTGATTTACGAGCAATGTGAGAAATTAGTTCTCACTTGATGGGAGTCGGCGTTTTCACTGTATTTGAGAAAAGACGAATACCAAGAGAGGCATGTTGGATTTTTTTAAAAGGGGTCGTTAAATGCAATGAAGTTGTGGAAGTAAAGATGGGACCTAAAATGGTGCTCAGGTCTCCTGAACCTTCACCGCTCTACAATGAAAGCAGGGTCCATTGTGGGTCAATTCTTTGACCGTGTTACCGTCCCCCCCCCCTGCACCCGACTTGGAAGGAGCTGTCTCAAAGGCGGCGCAAGGCTTGATATATGATTAAAGCAAACAGGAAAGCTTCTTATTTTCGCCTTTTCTGGGATGGTTGGAGTGGATAATGAGATTTGCATGTTCAGAATTCCTTGCGTGTGTGCGTGTGGATCTGTGTGGTAGTGGGGACCGTTACAGAAATTGCAGCAAATACTTTCACGTGCCCTCTCGTATAGAGAATTTGTTTTGCATACCACAAGATATTTTTGATCCAAGTCCGTCAGGATATTTTTATTTCCGTCTTGGTTTCCGCTCTCCCTCGAACGGGACTTGTGTTCGTTTCTGTATAACGGCTTGTTCAGGAGAGTTGCGCACTCACCTCGACACCACTGCCACTTCCAGTATTCTCCTGTTTGGTTACTTAGACTTGGTACAATTCACGCAATTTCCCTTCACATAATTTCACAAATTATGCTCTTGTCAAAACCTTTTAGCAAGATTCTCCTTGGTTTTGTGGAGGAGGCTAAATTAAATTACCTCAGTTCATTATTGCCTTTGTGGTTGGTGCGATGTTTTATGTGCCCAGGTAAGGAATGAAAGAGACTCATGTAACAGGTTATAAAATAGGGAATAATCTCAAAAAGCAAACGCAAGGGGAAGAAAATCACGGCGAATAATGACACGAAATAAAACTAATGAAAATCGAATAAAAGAAGAAGAAAAAGAGGCTTTCGTAGACCTAGTGCCATATCTTTAAACCCGGCTTTCTTCATTTCTCTTTAAGATTTTCCACTCGAAAATGACCAAGATTTTCGCCTTCATCGTTTTAAACCTCACATTTGTATGCAAATGCAAATCCTGCAAATGAATGCTACACGCTGAGGCTCCCCATTTTTCACTTAACAAATGGTTGCGGCGAGACACAACTCTTCTCCGCATGTCTGCGCATTTTCATCACTTCGGAAGTCGCAAGGGCCTCTTGCCGAACGGGGTCAAGAGAGTTGCGCGCTTTTTTCTAGTTACAAGGGCATCAAGCAGATTCCTTTTTTTTTGGCTAATCGGACTATATATTTACCTTCCACACATTGTCACAGTCGCACCACATTTTGCACGGAATTGTTTTCAAAAGCCTCCTGCTATTGACTCGGCAGCTCTCTCGCCGTAGAGTCCAGGAGAGTTGCGCCCCGTCCATGTCCTAAGCGTCCAAGATTCTCTTCTTTAGAGTTTCTTTAAAAATCTCTTATTCTGGCGTAGATGCCAAGTGTTTTCGCTTAGCTTTATAGTTACTACTACTACTACCGTTGCTACATTCGCTGCTCCTGCTGCTACTCATTCTCGAATTTGGAAGATTCAGTTTAAGTGGACATTCTGTATTTATCAAAAGACAACTAACAAATCAACATGTTAGAGAGCGATTATATACTCGCATTAGTTACTGTCCTTTTAATTGCATATAACAAATCAGTGCGCTTGTAAGGTTTTGGACAGGTCAAAGGACGTTTTGGGGGGATTTGATCAGAATTTATTGTTGTCAAATGAGAAGCAATGGTCATTGCGGGATGGCAACTTATTCACAACATACTCGACACTGAGACTATGCCTGCAGATACACGGATTGCTGGATATATGGAAGAACCCTGACGTGTTTAAGGACTTAGTCTAGGGGGTGGCCTAGGGGTAAAGTCCTAAGCCAAGGGAAAAACTTAAGTAGTAGCCAAAGTTTTTCTAACTATGAACGTTTTAATATTCGTGCAGAAAGTAGGCAAGTAAGCAAAGGAATCCGTTTTAACCTATATTACTCTATAAAAGAGTTCAGATGCGTAGTATTGAATACCAATAATTTATGAAAACAATTCGCTCTCGAATCCATCCGACTGGCTCCAACATAATATAAGATAGGCGATGTTTTCTTTGGCAGTCATTTTCATCCTCCGTTCGGTACGGGAGATTTCGCGTCGTGCCCCATTCGGAGAACGGATTGTGATTTTCAGCGATTCAGAGCGCACTGAATCCCCTCGAGCCATTGAAATTTTCGCACACCCTGGATTGCAGTATCCGTGACTCCATGGCAGTCACGAGGATGTCTAGAGTGTCTTCTGCTGGGTTCCTGGACATATAGAGATTGCGGGAAATGAGGGCGACAAACAGTCTGCAAGGTCTGGGCGACCGGACAAGCGTTTCCCTCTTCCCCACTCTGACTACTAACAAGAATCATTCCAGCCCCTCGGGGTGCATGACAAAAAAGAGGGATAGGGACGATTAATGGCGTGCCATCGTGTCGCCACTCTTTGTCAACTTATTTAACCTATTTTTATGTAGGCTAAAATATATAGACGCTTCGTAACTTTGGCGAATAAGCCCTTGCAGAAAGTTGCTAGGTAGAAACCCCTTTAAATAAAAGAAAAATTATTTTATTAGTACTTGTTTTATTCACACGAAGTTCTTTTTAATGAAGTCTCGCGTTATTTTTATACGGACTGCCCCCTCCCTTTTATTTGGATTTTCTTTTCATTTTTCTCACGTTAGATTACACATTCTCTTTGTGTCAATACTAAAAAAAATGATTTGAGACGAGGAACGTTTCAAATGCACCGCCTCACGAATATCGGAAAGTTACGGCGCTCTGTTTCCTTCCTCTTGACCCTAGTATTCTGGGTCAAGTTAGGTCAAGGGCCTTCGCCCTGTCTTCTTACCCCGCCTTCCTATGTGGGTCTCAAGCCGATTCCGAACCCATATGGAGTGGTCTCGTTATACGAACTGATAGAGCTGGCCTCATACGAACTGATGGAGATGGCCTCGGTATACGAACTTATGGAGCTGGTCGCGGCATACAAACTGATGGAGATGATTTCGCAAACTAACTGATGTAGCTGCCCTCGTTATATGAACGGAGTCGCTGAAGCAGACGACTTCATGCGTGGACACAACACATGGCCCCGACGATGTCACGTATGCCATGCTTCGGTACGTAGGTGAGCAAGGCGTGTCAGTTTTGTTAAATATGTTAAACAGGAGCTGGATTGAGGGTATTCACTAAGGCTACTGGCGAATGGCTACTATGCTCGCCTTTCGCAAACCGGGTAGAGGTCACTCTACCCTGGCCAGTTTGCGCCCAATCTCTCTAACCGCCTGTTTGTGCAAGTTGACGGAGAAATTGGTGAATGTTAGACTATCCTTTTTCCTGGATAGCGGAAGCCACCTGTCTCCCGAACAGTGCAGCTTCCGCATTTTCCACTTCAGTTCGGATGTTCTGCTCCCGGTGAAAATGCTATCTGCGAGGCCTTTCTTCATATACAGCACACCGCCATGGTCTTTTTTCGATCTGTAGAAGACCTGTGATACTGCATGTTAACCCGATGATGCTCGAGGCCAATTTCTTAATATGGGACAAATGCTCATGACGTCTATTCCAGTCGTCACTAAAATCCTTAAAATGATACATGATGTGCCAAGCCGTCAAAGTAATATGTAGTTTGCGATTCATTACAAAATAGTGTGTCATTTGGAACTTGTTCATCCATAATTTATGCATCTGAAATAGTATATCCCCAATATTTTCTCGCCCAAATTCTGTCACCCGCGGCCCCGCCTCCTAATTTAAATAGCGGGCTCATGACGCCTATAGCCGTCCATGAGCGTCAACGTGTTAATACGGTATCATGGAGACTGTCCACGCGATGGGGGCGAAGGGACACCTCCGGTTCAATAACGGAGGAAGCTGGCGTCCCGTAGGGAAATATCCTCAGTGCAAAACTCTTTGTCCTGAGATTCAAATGTACCACTTCGTTGCTGCTGAAGATTTTTTTGCTACGTTCTACGTAGACGACCTTTCGAGCTTCTTTGGTGCTGCCCGCCAGACAATGCGCCGACACCCTGACTAGGCCGATGCGCACAGGTTTTGTTTTACTTGGCCAACAGTAAGGTAGTACACATCTTGTATGGCTTCACTCGACCTGGACTTGTTCCTAAACTGGGCTCGCTTGCAAGTGGTGGATTCGCACTGTTTCCTTGGTCTTGTTTTCGACTGAGGCTTGGCATGAGATGCCCATATTCGCCATCATACAACCTTGTCTTCGCCCCCTCTCAACCTTGTTTTACACACCCACATGTATTTCAAACCACTCACTCCGACTATTTTTCAACCTAACCTACGCTTTGCATCATAAATACCCTTCACACAATCAAATACCTTACCCCTCACTCCATACATTTTTAGCGCCTGCTATAATCTTCTCTACTTGCACCATCATAAGTTTTCTCCAGATTAATGATTCAACATACACTCTAGATATACAGGGTGGGGCGTGGGAACTACTTCCTTTTTTGAAAATGAAATAAATACAGTACACGTTTCAAAACCCTTTATTTTTATGTTTTGCCTGTCACACAACATAGGAGATTTAATTTTACATAGTTTTAAAAAGAATATAATTTAAATGTCGGCCTCCATTGTCAAAACACTGATTCAGACGAATTCGGAAGTTTTGACCGATATAATGTCAATTTCGGTTCGGATGTTATTCTCTAGATCTTCCAGGGTCTGTGGATGATCGTTATAAACCAGGAATTTGAGATAACCCCACAGGAAATAATCACAGAGGACTAAATCAGGCGAGTGCGCAAGCCAGTTTACGTCCCCTTTCAGGGAGATCAGTCGCCTGGAGAAGGCTTCACTCAAAAAATCCTTTGAAATCCTTGAGTATTGGGCTGTGGCCTCATCCTGAAACCACACATTGTCTAGTTCTATTTCTTCGAGAGCAGTCAAAAAAATGACTGGGTCATTGCAAATAACGGTCTGAACACAATTATTTCACGACCGTTTTCTTGAAAAAAGTAAGGGCCAATGATCCCTACTCTTGAAATTGCACACCATACCGTCATATGATCCGAATGAAGGAGCCTCTCATGAAGTTTCCTGGGATTTGTTTCACTCCAGTACCGCATATTCTGTTTGGTACCACAGCCACTAAGGTGAAAATGTGACTCGTCAGAGAAGAACATAAGCGCGTCGTTGGGTAAGGTCTCAACCAGCTGCTCACATGATGTTTGTCGAGTTACATAATCACGTTCCGTCAGATTTGGACCAAAATCATTTTGTATAGGTGGAGATGGAGTTCATCATGAATAACTCGACGAAGAGAACGTCCCGACATGTCAAGGGCAACGGCATGTTTACGAGCAGAACGCTTGTGAGAATGCATCATAGCCTGACGAACCAGATTTACGATCAGGAACACGGCCTCGTGGGGAAATTTCGAAGTGACGACGAAAGGTGCGTTGTACCGCGATGACAGAGTGGCCCTTAGAAAAATACGCATCTACGGCAAAAACACTCTGTTCCCTCGACCACAGCATGTTTGTGACTGAACCGAGTGTGGACACAAACCTCCCATCAAGCACCTTTCCCCACTCCACTGACAATCCTTAACCACGCCTCCTTTTCAAATAAGGAAGTTCCTACGCCCAACCCCCCTATATTTTTTTTTTCAGCTAACACAACAGATTTATCCACCTGCAGTTCTTGCACTTACCTTTCTTCCCTTTACACTTATAAAACGGCAATTTTCCACTTCCAAATGCCTTACCCCGTAAGGGGTGCGGCGATTTGCCTTCCTGGCCGCCGTGCTGACAGGACTCAGAACCCCGTCCGGCCCAGTTTAGCCTCTTATCCTTCTTTCTGACACCCTGCTTCCTCACTTTCCATACAACCTCTCCAGCAACTTTCTCTGGTCGGCCTCTAATTTCACAGGGTAGATGCTGACCAGCTTTCTCTCACTCAACCATCCCGCATCGGGGCTGAGGCGGGAGGGGACGTTGTCCCCTCACCCCTGAGATCCGGTTTTGGGAGGTGAGTTTTAACTACCTGCCTCTTGCCCCACCTTCATCTTCCTCGCATCCCTTTTCTTCATTTCTCTCGCCTATTAATTTTACGCTGAGCCCAAGGTGGAGCCGCCATGCTGATGGGCTTCCTGGCCACTGGGCGGGAAATGTGGCCTCGAATGGTGGCAGCCGGCTTAGCCGGCCTCTTATTCACCCCTTGCAGAGCGGGCTACTGCAGGGGGTGATTAGCGTTTGCATCCCACATTAACAACAGGGTCCCCATTACTAATAGCGGAGCTACAGCAGACAAGCCAGATGAGGTGGTTGCTCATCGTTCATCTGGTCTTGCTGCTGACACGCCTAAAAAGTTCACACTACACACTTCTATGCAGAATATCGCAGCAAAACCTACTGAATTAAGCACTGAAACTGAATGCACTACCGTGGTTTCCACAGACGAGAACATTACAGACAACCATGCTGAAACTATAAAGGAAAATGACAATGAGGGCTTTAGGGAGGTTCCCAAACGAACGACAATCTAATGCTGTCAGTGGCTCCGCCCACTACTACCCAAGACGCTAGCGACTTAAATGTTGTTTAGATTTGCATTATCTTCCATACCCACATTATACAAATCATCCAGTTACTCTCGCTATCTACTTTTGACGTGCTCATTGCTCACAAGTACCCTGCCAATCTTGTCCTCGATGTTCACACAACTATTCTTTTCTTGGTTCCTCGTTCTTCTCATCTCTTTCCATAATAGCTTCCTGTTCCCATCGTGCTCCTTATTTATCTCCCTGTTCCCATCGGGGTCCTCATTCATCTTCCTGTTCCAATCGGGGTCCTCAGTTATCTTGCTGTTCCCATTAGGAGCCTCGTTAATTTTCTTGTTTCCATCGAGATTCTCTTTCATCTTCTTGGCTCCCATCGGGATCCTCATTCATTTTCCTGTTCCCATCGGGATCCTCATTCATCTTCCTGTTCCCATCGGGATCCTTATTCCTCTTTTGTCCAAATGCTTCATTTGCTCCTTTCATACTCTGTTTAATCATTTGTTTCACTTTCTTTTCACATCATTGTATGCATTCAACACCATCGTTCTAACAGGCGCGAAAAATGCCCATCAGTCAAAACACACACGTGTATACGTGCAGATCCATGTACGCACACAATCATTTTTTAGACATAATCGCTCACAGGAGGGATTTTTCCTGTGGGCGTCGGTTTCATGTGGCAGAAAATGATTAACAATTGTTGCCACTCAATCAGTTCAATGTATTTACGAATACTAATTGAAAGAATCCAAAAACACGCGAAGGTTTTGTTGCAGAGCGGAGACTTGCTCCAGAGAGTTACACTCCCTCCACATTTTCAGCCCTCTAACTTAACTTTTTTTACGAACATTATTCAAAAAAGTTAATGCGGAGATGCTCTCATTTGTCTTTCTTTCCCCACTGGGCGTTGTGAGTCTCCCGCCAGATTCATCTTTCAAAGTAGTTTTGAAACATAAAAATGGCTAATTCTGTTGTCAGTCAACTTTCTCAAAGCTGTCTGGTGCCCCAAAAAGTTAAACTTCCCAACATACAAAGACTTAATTAATATTTATGATAATAAATTAATGTTTATGATCATTAATTAACATTTTTCTGGAAGAAGAATGTCTTCCAGCACTATGTAATAACATCAGCTACACTTTGAGACTGGATGTTCGGCGAAGGAAATTAATGGTTATATCGAGAGCGAAATTTATGGTACAAAGGTTGTACAAATTCGGTCTGGCTCTGTATTGATGACTGGCACGATTTCTATTAGATTAGTTTCCCTAATAAAGGTTGGGGTGTTTTGGGAACTCCTTCAATTAGTCTTGAACTGTTTGAATGCCAATAATTGGTAATCATTTTATGTAACCTGAAACCGACGCAGACTACTCCATACCAGACAACAACCACAGGAACATTACCCTCCCCTCCTAACGAGTACAAGCTCCTGGTCCAGCGATTGTCATTTTGATCTTTATGTACATTTCAATATCCGGTAGCAAGCTCGCTACCGGTTGTCCCTTGTACTCGGGACGGGTTTGTGCACATAGACATTTTGAAGGAGGCTGGCCTTTTGGGTGTTAGGTGCGTGCTTGGGCGCCTTTAGTGAGGCGAGCCTTATTCGGCCCTTGTAGGCCTTGCCCTTGTCCACAAGAAAGACCATCTTACAAAAAAGCCGGTACGGGATCTGCGAATGGGGCAATCGACCATCACATGAGGGGATTGACACAAGAAAGGTAAAAAGAGCGAACACACTCAAGTAATGAAGTTAATGACCAAAGTACGATCGTCCAGGATGACCGTAAAGAATTAATGAATTGACGTTTTGTAATTAATTAAATCCAAACCAAAAGCGTCAGATTACATGACAGGTTAATACGAGGGACAAAAAGCTATACTTCTGCATCACATCATCATTGGATTTATTCACATCGGTGCTCTTTTTTTAAATATTTTTTTAAGTTCACTTTTGGCGCTGTCCATACATAGGTGCCTCAAGCCCCAGGACTTTTTCTAGCACGTTTTGCCTTTCATTTTCATGAATATTCAAACTTTAACAAATGTGTTTCAAGTATCAACAAAGATTACACGTTTTATATTGCCAACGTTAATCATGAACGACATGACTGTTTACGTTAAGCAAAATGAGCTTTGTTAGGCCCGACGTACAGCCTCGGCCATAGTTTTCGGACCAGGGTTTTTTTTTTATTCCTGGGTGGTTGGTGTAGGTTGAATGCATCAATAAAGATGAGAGAGAGCACGTATTAGACATATTCATTACTTGTGTTAAGAGCTATAATGTAACTGACGAATACAAGTCAAGGGACTCCTATTCGTAAAGTAATGCAAAGCAAAACGATAAGTTGCCTTCGCTTCGTCAACAGCGTAAATCATTCTTACCGTCCGAATTTATACATTGTAATTTATTCAGCAGAAATTGACAGTTGGTGATTTCATTATTCAACGGGATACGTGCAAACATTCTGCAGAGTTCGGTTAGTACTTTTAATTTGTGACTAAAAAAACACTAAATTTTGCTCGTCAGGCCAACTCATTATCCAATAAATATCAAATTATACATAAATTCAGGTTGAAAGAAGCCTCCTCCCTCAATTCTTCTGAACTACCTCAGCTTTGTTCCTTCCACACTGCTTCTTCACTCTTTTTTGCCACTTTCTATACGAACCCTCCTCACCTATTTTCCTGGCCTGTATTCGGAGCAAATAAGTTATTAGTATTCAGCCCTAATTCGCATTTATTGTAATATGCTCATAAAATATTAACTAATTATCAAACTTTAATTAGTTTAGTTTTATCTGTTTATTAATATATGAAGCCTATTTCACACCATAGGTCGAAACTTTTATTTTTGCCTTTTATTATCATTTTAGGTGTCACAAATTGCAGTGAGACAAGACCTATAGAACTTAACTTAGTACCCGAATCTTGGGAGGTTAAACCCAAGGTTAAACCCACGAATAAGCATACGCAACCAGGCCGCAATTTACTTCTTGGGGGTTGCCTGACCTCTAATCTCCAATAGTTGCAGGAGGATCTGCGGTTTATATATATATATATATATATATATATATATATATATATATATATATATATATATATATATATATATATATATATATATATTATATATATATATATATATAATCTATATAATATATATATATATGTGTATATGAAGGGGCCCGAAAAGTAATGTCGTATTTTTGCTGTGATATTATGATTCACTAAAAAAACCCCCAAAATATATGAATCATAAACATAATTCCCATCGGTCTATCGTTAGACAAGTTCCTTGATCCAAAAGTTTTGGTTCTTTAGAGGAGAGAAAGCATGTAAGTGGTGCCTCAAAATGTCCATTGGTTTTGTGTTTTCTCACTGATAAAGTGTTATTAAAGTAACTCGAAAAAATTTGTCTTTATTCCTGATTAGCAAATTGTTGAACAATGAACAAAATGCTTTGTTCTCTGGAGCCAACGCATAAGACATCCACATTACGCCTTTCAAATTTTCTTGATCTGCAAAGTGTTTAAGTTTCTGGGGTACAGCCATGATGCTTTTGCCTTTATCCTCTTCAACTAAGCCTTTTCCAGTGTCATTATCAATGCCATTCATTATACGTCTCCTAGATCGATGCCCATCGGAGAGATCAAAATCAACTTAAGCTTATCTAAACCACGTCATATATACTGAATATCTTCTCCATTGATGTCTTTACGAAATTCGTAAATCATGCAGTCATGTTGTTGTTTTTGGATTTTAGGAGCCCATCTGGACACGGCCTTAATCATGCTACAGCTTAATACTAGACTAGATTAAAAACAAGTAAAAACCTGCAAAAAACAAATAACAAAGATAAAAACAGAAACAAAGGCTAAAACACAAGATAAGCAAAAAAACAACATGAAAGAAGCGCGCTCCGGCGTCGAGAGTAGGCCCGCCTACCCCGCCCCCCCGGCGCAGGAACATGTGACCTACAATAAATAAAGTCCAATTAAATGGAGGAGTGCAGCCTCCTCCAAAAAGTGGTATAGCCCGCAAGTCTCTGTGCACGAACTCATTCCGAATACAAGAGACAAGCGGTAGCGACCCCGCTCTTTTCGTTACCGGCAACGTGCGCAAAGATCACCCAGACTGGGACATCATTATATTTGACACTTTAAATTACTTGCCACCCATGGATTACTTGGCACAACAAAACAAAAATACTATTTAATCAAACCAGAACAACAGTCGAACTGTACATACACTTTGACTTTTAAAAGTAATGACTTTGGTGTACCACAACTTAACTCTTGACTCGAAAATGTGACATTACTTATCAGTGCCCCTAATTTTTACCTTTGACACATTTCCACTGCTTGTGTTTTAGCAGTTTTCTTTACAGACCTCCCCTTACAAACTGGGTGCGGGACTTTCCCTCGTTGGGGTTCGCTCACACTTCCTGGTATTTCGGATAGGAGGGGCTCCTAAATGGTCCGCTGGGGTGCGGTATGTTGCAAAGGTGGTCGCTCTTTGGCAGGTGGGAAGAAATTATATTAATTGTTTATTGACTCCATTCGATGGGTATATGTATTTCCTCCCTTAGAATTTAAAGCGAAATACCAACGTGGGCGAATCCCACTCAAAGTTTGTAAGGGGAGAAGTGTGTGAAGATAGCGGAAGTGGGAATGCAGATCCACAGATCCACCCGCGGATAATTGGGCCCGAAGGGTTTCTCAATATTTGAGATATCAGCTGTAGCATAGTTGTCCATACAATACCCGTCATCCTGTTGCTGTATAAAAGGGTGGATATAGTGTAGGCGTGTTAAATGCCCCTCTCTCAACTGGGGCCAAGAGATAGGGTTGCTCCCCCACCCACTCCCACTCCAGGTTCCTACCAGTGATGAGTGGATGGAAGATGGTTTGCGACTAGCCTACAAAATTAGCTACCGTCAAAGAATGACAGATAAAGGCTTGTGAAAAAGAGTAAAGGGAAGATGGCTAGAAGGAATAAAGCTCAGGTAGTTTTAGTCTAGTTTGAAACTACTGAGGGCAGTGGAGGCAGAGGTGGATGTGCCTCTCCTCTAAGTGCCAGGTGTAATATTCTACACGAGGCAACCCCTTGCATGTCAATAGATATCATCTCCTAATGACTAGATATAAATAAAATGAGTTTCCAAATACATATTGGTGCCCCCTCTCGTTAAGACTAGTTGACGAGGCCTTGGATTTCTGACGCCTAGGTATCGGGTTTTAATCCTAGTGAGAGCGTACACAAAACTTCAGCGTTTGTCATGGACTGGCCGGCTATTGGACGATACGAGATACAAACGCATGTGTGCGTAAGTAGTTCCTACACACACCAACTCACACACGCACACAAGACAATCACAACACCGTTTCATTTCCCCTCCCATCTTCCCAACACAACATACCCACTCTCTCCTCCGTTCCGAAACCTGGCAGGAGGAAAGCGTTTCCTCCTTAGACATATTGAACAAGATATGGATGGAAAACGCTTTCCCTGATACCTGGAGAATGGTCACAGTTCTTGCTTTTCGAAAGGCAGATAATTACCCAACCCGGCCAATTAAACTACCATCCAATCAGCTTAATTTCTTGTTTGTGCAAACTCATCGAGAAAATGGCGAACATGCGCCTGACGTGGTTCCTTGAAATAGAATCTCGCATATCCCCATCACAGGGTAGAGACCAAAAATTACATTTGACCGTGGACGCCCTCGTCCGCCTGGAATCTGCGGTAGGTAATGCTCGACAGGAGACAACGCTTAGTGGCTGTCTTCTTGGACTTCAAAAAGGGGTACGACACGTCGTGGCGCTGCGCCAATTTGAAAACCCCCCATAACTTAGGCCTATGTGGACAATTGCCCGAATTTATTCCAAACTGCTTAATCAATCGCACTTTTCCGTAAGATTGGAAAGCGTCAAATCAAACACATTCGCCAGGAAGAAGGCGTTTCCCAGGACAGCGTCTTGATCGTGCACTTGTTTGCTGTGGAGATCAACGGAATCTTGAAAAGCCTTTATCAGGAGATTGCAGCCAACCTCTAGCTAGATGACTTCTCAATCTCCCTATCAGGTTTCGAAATGGCAACGGTAGAGCGTCGCCTCCACCTCGCCATTAACATCACAAGATGGACCTTTGCACTCAACTACTAATTCTCGACCGAGAAGAAGAAAGTGGTTCACTTTTGTCGCCGTAGAGGGTGTATTAGAGAACCCGATACTCGTACCAGCAGAAAAAGTCAGACGTCTTGAGCTGTAGATTCCTGAGATTGGCATTCGATAGGAAGCTGACATGGGAACCCCACATCAGAACTGTTTGTTAAAAACTCCTGCAAAACAGCGATGCACATCCTGCGCACAGTTTACCGACACCATTTGGGAGTGAATCCATAAACCCTTCTCCTCTACCGCTCCTTAATTGGCCCCAAATTGAACTACGGATGCGAAATCTACTCCTCTGCATCCGAGACACATCTTGCCCTTATCAACACTGGCCAATAAAAACCTTCGCATTGCTACCGGGGCCTTTCGATCCTCGCCAATCCAGAGCTTACAATGCGATACGGGAGAGATAGCACTGGACCTCCGTAGGACGAAAATCACCCTACGCCTCTTTGCCCGCATCCAGCGACTTCCAACATTGCCGACAATGACCGCTGTTCTTAACGGCCAAAGTGACACTTTTTTCGCGGCGCACTCATCCATCCCGCGATCATTTGGAGTTAGACTACGACTAGGGATAAATGAGATTGGGATAAGGATGAACTTCAACTATCCACTCGCTTCTCCAGACATTATATTCTGGAAAACAACTATAAAGTTCTTCCATGGCAACATAGTGGAACGTCCACCAACACTCCCCTTAGAAAGGAAAATTCAATTCCTTACCTATGCTGCAACGCACCGGGGAATTTACATAAATACCGATGGATCGAAATTCCGAGATGGAACAGGATCCTCGGTGATATCGGACAATTACATCCACTCTGAAACCCTACTACAAGTAGGATCAATCTTCACCGCCGAATGTTATGCCCTGAAACATGCAGTGCAGTGGCCATACAACAACCATCGTTCAGATGAATTTATGATCTTCACAGACTACTTCAGCAGTTTCCCATCATTAGAACAGATGACGAACATCCATCCAATCCTGCTAGAAATGAGGAGTCACGTATATAGAGCAGCTTGCGATGGGAGGAAAATCTCCTTCTGCTGGGTTCCAGCACACGTAAGCCGCACCAAGAATGAGAGGGCCGATACACTGGCAAAGAGCGCCGCCCTTCGGCCAATCAGGCTAGCTGGCATCCCAATACCCTGCGAAGCCTATTTCGTCTCAATACGAGCCGCCACCTGAGAGGTCTGGACGGCTAGATGGACATACATCTATGAACTAAATAAAATGCGACACATCTTTCCAAGCTTATTGACATGGAAGCCTCAAGGCCTTACCCGCCGTCAGGAAGTATCTGTGTGTTGACTTCGCATCGGGCACACATTAATCGCACACTAATTCTTAATGGAAAAGGACTACCCTTCTGATTGCGAAAACTGCATTGTACCCTTCGCAATTATGGAGAAGTCCGACAACGGTACCTACCCATCGATAGTGGAGAAACCCTCATCTTAAGATCAGCATTACAGGAGGAAAATATCCGTCCCGGCAGCGGAATCATCCGTTACTTAGAGGAGACACAACTCTTCCACATATTGTAGATAAGTTTCCAATATTCTATTTTTCATTTAAACGAATTTTACTTATTTCAGTCAGTACTGCATTATCACCATATCATCTATCCATCCTTTGATCCATTCATCGCTTCAATTATCCTTGCATAATCTCCTCACTACTCACATCACCCACCCATTGACTTTTAAATTGTTTTTAAGAGTTATAAAACATATTACGGCGCAATCACTTCGCAGTGAGCGTCAATGGACTTGTGCAATCCATTCATCCATTTGGAACCTCGCGATAGGGTGTCATATCCACGTACCCCTGTGGTGGAACGGGTACTCCCCACTCCCCTTTCTGGGGCAAAAAGGATTCTCCGATCACTGGTTGTTGTAAAAAAAAATAAAAAATTGCTACCCCTCCCACTTTCCTTCAGAGACCGCCATCATGGTGCTTTTGGGCTTACCAGCGATGTCATTCGGATCTTTATACCAATTTCATTATCCAGTTGTTGAATTTCGTTCACGATTTCGTTTCTTTGTGCTGCATTTTGAGTTGGTTGCCAGAGTTTCATCCTCAGCTACTATAAAACTTCACTACAAAAACCAAACTCGTTATGTTTCATCGAATGAAAATGTTTGTAGCGTGACCCAAAGAACATTTGCCTGTACAGTTTTCCTCCGGGACGCTGCAAGACTGCATTCCGGTAAAATTGCCTACTAAAAGACGTATTGAAAAGCGAGTCTCGTTTGATCATTGAGCTGAGCGGGTGATTATGAAAAGCGTTTGAATTCCAATCGTATTTTGCTTCATTTATCATTTGAGGGCCCTTTGGGAAGCATGGATTATAGGAAACTATTTTCAAAGAGAGTTGAAAGGTATCCAATTTTCGGATCGAAAGGGGAGTAGTGATTTGCGAGATATCTGTACAAAGAGATCTCTGCTTTAGAGAACCTGGAATGTAATGGATTTTCGAATGTATTTTCCTGGGAAGTTTGAGAATTGTATCTAGTAATTTTCCTTTGTCAGCCACAAAGAGGCATTATTGATTTGGGTATTTTACTTTTTTTATTCAACAAAATAGTGGTGTGAAATTCGCTTCAACACTTATTCTCAAAATTTTTCATAAAATCATGGAAGATTTAATGAAATAGTAAAAAAAAATGCTTGTGTTAAGTTGTAATCGCGAGTATAATATAGAACCGCATCGTGTCATTAGTTAATAACACTAACACGTCTAGGAGGGAATTTATTCTACACAAGCTAGTTAAGGTCGATCTTGTGCTCGCAGAGGGTAAGAAAGATAGATGGTTTTTGACAAGAGACTCGCTTAGAGGATCGTTGTTACACAAGTTTGAGTTGTTTAATGATTCTAATAATGGTTACTTACAATTATTGCATTAATTTGACACCGATCGCATTTTACGCCACAACTGTTATTTATTATAAAGAACTTTAAAAGCAATAGCGATTTCTTGAATTTTTATGCAGTGTTGATGTTTGAAGTGAAAATGTATGATGTCTCGAGTAGCCAAAAGTGGAAACTACTTTGAGCACTGTGGATAGGGACTTGCCCGCTCTCGGCAACGTTGGAAAGTTCCCTTGTAATGTACATATAGTTGAGTTAATAGTAGAAGCTCACATTTTCACTTAACCTAAATTCATCGTATTTGTAATCCCTATGGCGAGCGTGCCCGCATCCCTCTTTTTTTTTTTAGTAATAATTAATACCAATCAGTTCGTTTTGTTTCGTGCCTCTTCTTTGGGAAATCCTCAAAAACTTTCGCAGGGAAAATTCTTAAAAGGTTTTCCTTTCTTCACTGAATCGAAGAAGCTAATGAACAACGAAATTAAAGATACAACAAAGTTTAAAACTGACCAAATATTACAAATGCGAAAGCAAATTTTTTTTGTTTTCTATGTAAATGTCGAAATCTACATATGAATGTAAATGAGATATGTAAGAAAAAAGGAAATAATATTTTGATTCCGTTCCTTAAACTTATCAAGTTATTGTTGGGATAAATTGTAAAATATTAAATATTTACCATTTAGCAAGAAAAGTAGAAATTCTATGGGCAAGAATGTCAAATTA
Organism: Ceratothoa steindachneri; assembly: GCA_963969495.1. Classification (NCBI taxonomy): domain Eukaryota; kingdom Metazoa; phylum Arthropoda; class Malacostraca; order Isopoda; family Cymothoidae; genus Ceratothoa; species Ceratothoa steindachneri. Next base: position 94,056,206 of record OZ018331.1, read on the forward strand.
TGTCCTCTCTTTTCTTAGTTGTTTTGTAGTTTACTTTTTTGTGGGGGTTCTAATAGGCTCTGGTTCTATGTCCTTGGTGATGGTCTTCAAGTGAGGCCCCCCCCCTCCCCACACACACACACCTCGCTTTTAAAAAAAACTAACCTCTCTCCGGACGAGACTAATTGCCAGGAGGAAAAAAAATCCCAAATCGGTGATTCTTGACCTTTTTTTTCTCTCTCTCTCTTTATGTCTATTCCTTCTTTACGCCTTATATCAATGCCCTTCTTTCCCTTTCCAAAATGATTCCAGAAATAATTATCTTTATTTTTAATTTAATCTAGCACATTAAAATGTGTCCAGTGGAGAATTTGTGCGATCCCAGATACCCTCCTAGCACTCAAATTCCTCCCCTGGGTGTAATTCCATCTTGGTTGAGAACCCCTGCCCTAAATCCTTGCTTTTTTCTTGTGAAACCTTTGGGGGATCGAGACTGGGTTTGTGGCAAACCTCGCATTTGTTCGATCGACTCTCTTTGGAGGGATTTATGTTACTTTTAAAAGTGGCCATTGGCCAATCCTGAGAATGGCTCAATTGTGACGTTGTTCACCACCGCAGCTGCTCGTACGTAGTCTGGCCAATATGGCGTGAAATGAAAACCTTCACGTCGATAGTCATCGCACATAGGATCCGAACCTAACTATATATTTGTAATGGATTCGGTGCCCGCCATTCTTACCATGCCACTTTGTTTTTGTTTTGATATTAATATGTATTAATTTAAATTATTATTTGATAATTATTTCCATAGAACCGCTAATGTAAGGACGCGCACGAAAAAGTGGCTGGGGTTCCGTAGCATAAATACAGATCCATACAGGAATAAATACAGAAGTGCTTGGAATGACTCAGCATCACAGATGTTGGAAAGCGCCCGCCACTGACGCATCAGTACACAGCTATGCTCGTTTAATCATGTATTGATCTGTATTTACGCTATGCTACACAACTTGCGCTATTTTTACTTGCGTCACCTTGAAGTACTCTATCCACCAGGGATGGGGGATCTATGATCGTTGCTTGGTGTCAAAACATTTACTACCCCCCTCTACCAAGTACATTCAGGCTTGGCACCGATTGTAATACTGATCTTTATATGCATTTCATTATTTGGTAGGAGGATCTTGTTTACCATGCGAGGGGTGTATGGCGCAAACTGAAGCGACCCGGGTGGGAGGACAGAGGGAAATGAACCCCTGTTGGAAACAATTTGGGAATTAAACCGCACTTTACTGGAACAAAGCTTCCAGTGTGGTGCGGTTTTATTTCCATTGGCCGCTGGGATTAATTGGAATCAAGTGCAGATTCTCGTTTATTCCCGTGTCCTCTAACCTAACCTAACCTAATTCCTATTCCCCTCGAATACATTGTGAGAAGTGTTCATCCGTATAGTCCTCCTTATTTGCGTTTTTTAATTTATTTTTATTTGTTCCAATCCTTATTTGGTTTAGAACTTATTTGTTTTTGCTCTCGGATTAAGTAGTCGGGTATCATTAATTTATTTCGTTAGTCTCGGTTATTCAAGAGGATTTGACACTCACCTTGGTATTCTAATCTTGGTCATACGTCTACCCCTCAGTGGGTTTCTTCTCCCGGAGTGTTCCCCGATATTTAGAACAGGATTGTTTAAGAGGGGGGGGGGAGGGGGGTTATAACCCATTCTGATATGTTCAAAACCCATTAGAATAAATACACTTCACTTGGATTTCCCGCACGTTAGTCATTTGGGTGGATTATTGAAGTGCTCTGGTGTACGATTAACCCTCATTAACATCCTACGACCTAACTTCACAAACAGCATTGTTTGCTATTTCATAGGATCGCAAAGAGTGCTGTCTTTATTGCCAATATTGAACTTGTTCAGGAAAGCCGCGCGTCCTCCTCCCCCCAAAAATGTCCCGCGTAGCTTTTTTTTTCTTTATCGGTTATTTGGACAAGGAGCTTTCAGATATTTCCACTTGCCCTAATGTCACCGTTTTTCAGTTATGTATACATAATAATACTTTTGGACAGATTTCTCGCCATTGCGCGTCATTATGCAAACCAAGCGTATTTCTGAGCGGTTACGAGCCCCTCGTTTGGGCCCCCTTCCCTATGAGATTTGTGTGTGTGGGCGCGCAAGGATCTCGAAAAGGCGCCGTCGCTGGTTATTTATAAGAGACATTTGCGTCGATCGCCGATGTCTGAAAAATGGCTGCGCTCTGCTATTCGAGCGTATCCCGAGCTTGTGGCAAAATTGCCGAGTGGAAAAATTTTTATTGTATGTAAAATGGAGCCGTTAAGATTCCAATTCCAATACAAACTTTACTAATAAAAGAAAATAATATGAGGTCATTTTGGCTTCTTAAAACATCTCATGATAATAACAATAATATATTTCTGACAGTTATTTTATTTATTACCGCATTTTTTAAGGGTTTTATTTTGAGTGTGTACGTGTGTACGTGTGCACGCGTCCTGGCGCGTGGTAGCAATAGTAGTGGTGGACGTGCTAATTAATGATAGCTTGATAACAATAACATTATCAAGCGTCAGATCAAGCAATAATTTAGAGCCGGTGGCAGACAAGAATTCTTGAACACCAAAATAATACAAGAACCCCCCCCCCCCCCCTTCAACCCCCAGGCTCACTCAACACCTCATACTGTTTTTTGTTTCGGTTCCAACTTTAGTTTAAATTTGTTGGAAATTTTAAATATATAATCACGGGTCTTGGGCTCAGGAAGTTCGGAGCCCACAAGGGGTAGGGGCCACGCCCTCCAGACTCCACTACCCCAAGAGAATCTCTCTCTCTCTCTCTCTCTCTCTTTTCTCTCTTTCTCTCTTTCTTTCTATCTCTCTATTTCTCTCTCTCTCTTTCTTTTAAATTTTTATCTTTTCCGCGCCTGTTTAGACCCAGCAAAGGGTGAAAAAGGACGTTATACGTTCTAAAATAAATAGTAAGTTGGTTCGGAGCTGAGCTAAAACCCCGCATAAAGTAAATTTAATCAAGCTTGATAAATTAAAATGGTTACTTTCGACTTCCAAGTTCAATACCCTTTAATTACGACGATGATAGAATTTGGGGGGGTTGATCTCCAAATATTTTTAATGGTAAAAATTAAATGTTTGAATTCGTATTACTACTATACGATTCAGAAGTTAAAAATGGCTTAATTGCAAAAGGTGAGCAATAGTTATTTTTTTTAATCAGACAAGGTGCAATAAATCACATCAAAATGTAGAAGTCCGACCCTGAACTCCCTAAGTGTCTAAATTCTACATTAGCCTGGAGAGCAAATTCTACATTTGATAAATTTATACATTTTTTTGCTATTATTTTTTATTTCATTTAACGCTCGAAGCTGCACATATTCAAGATTCTCAGAATTCTATTTATTTAAACATTTTCAACAATGTCTAATCGCTTATCTAAACATTAAAATAAGTTCCTTTTTAATTTAATACAAGCAAAAGGTCCTGGCTAAATAAGGGTTTCGCCATAGTTTGTACTTCTATTGGCCTCCGATGTCGCTTTCCCTTTTAAGTTTAGTTGATTCAGAAATCTCGCCGCATATTCAGAATACATCTTTAGTTGCTTGTCGGTCGTCGGTCGGTCGGTCGGTCCCCATTTTGCTTTTATTTTATTGGTAATAACATTGTAACTATTTGGCTGATTCTAACGAAATATGAAAACCTTATGTTTTACATTCTCTTTCGAATGATATAATTGCCAAAGTCTCCCCGAGATTAGCCCGGAAATTATATTGTTTTGACCATAACATCATCACTATTCGGGCGATTCTAACGAAATTTAAAACTCTTATGTTTTTTTACATTCTCTTTCGAACGATATAATGCCAAACTCCTCCCAAGGTTAGCCAGGGAATTATTTGGCAATAATATCATAACTATTGGGCCGATTCTAACGAAATTTGAAACCCTTATATTGTTTTACATTCTCTTTCGAATCATATAATTGCCAAGGTCCTCTCAAGGTTAGTCCGGGAATTATTGAAATTTTTGATGGTCGTAAGGTCATAATAAGTCAGAATAAGTGAGAGCACGCGACTTTGGTCTTTAAACCTTGTTGTGATATTATTCCCTCGTAATATCCTTTTATCTAGTCAAATTTTAAATAAAACTATCAATACAGATTTATTTGGGCATTTCTAAATGTATTTATTTGAGGTTTATTTTGGATCAGTACTCTCTAATAAGCAAACTGAATTTCTACATTTGAGTTATTTGGACTTGAATTCTACATTTTTATTTCTGAGGTCTGGATTTTAGATTGGATCCAAGAAATCTTCGTTCTCAAATCATCCAAATCCTCTACAACTTCTGCCCTTCAAGAAATTGTTTCATATCTGCCTTCAAAGGAAGCGCTTCGCCAGATAATTGAGAGTTGGACACGCTAAACTGCATGCCAAGGATAATTAATGAAATAAAAGTTCCTTCAGAATTGTAATATACATTTAAAAGGGGATTTTTTTTTAGGTTAGAGATCCTGTAATTGTCACATGTTTCCCCTTCTAACTAAAGCCCACTTCTTGTACAAATCTTAAGAAACTTACTGGCTCATTTGCCACCGTTGGTGTTAATTTTTTTTGTTTATATAAAAAAAAACTTTCGTTCCTGTAGACGTTTATGATTCCTCTTTGGCGGGCGGGTTCTAATTTTCCCCTCCACAAGCGGCTCTGCTAATGGGGCTCTTTCGGCCTTATTTTCTACAGGCGATGAACGACCACTGAAAATAAAGGTCGCGCCCGACCCCTTGATGAGAGAAACCGCCAAAGAACGGCAAAATACATGAAAACTTTGACGATGATCTTTGCGGTGGGAAGACAAATAGTCTAAGGAGGTTGGGGGGGGGGGCTCTCCTCTTTCTTCCAGGATATGCATATTAAAATGAGGCTCATAACTTCCGACAAACCAGTTCAAGTTTGGATTAAACGTCAAAAGTTGTGCAAAACTGATTTTTCAACCCCATCGTATTTCTTCGGGCATCGAAAGGTCATCTACAAATATATACATATATTAGCGGACTTATGCGGCGTCGCTCCCCAAAACAAAATTAGGATAAGTTTAATTAGATTAGGTTGCTAATTAGCCCTAAAACGAAAGTGCTAACCTAACCAAATCTAACCTGTATATATATATATATATATATATATATATATATATATATATATATATATATATATATATATATATATATATATAAATATATATGTATATGTATATGTATATGTATATGTATATGTATATATATATATATATATATATATATATATATATATATATATATATATATATATATATATATATATATATATATATATATATATATATATATATATATATATATATATATATATATATATATATATATATATATATATATATATTTATATATTTATATATGGGCGCAGGAAAGGGCGCCCATGGAGAAAAAAAAAGAAGTAAAATATGGGAGTGTGCAGACGAAAAAAAAAATATATATATATTTTTTTTCGTCTGCACACTCCCTTATTTTACTTCTTTTTTCTTCTCCATGGGCGCCCTTTCCTGCGTCACCCACCCTCCGATTTCGCCGTCAATTAATCGACCCGACAGCGTTCAACATTTTGCGCTCGAAAACTTAGCCAATTTCTCGTCCACATGAAATTTACAACTAAATAACTTGTCTGCCAAACGCTTCCGCCGGGCCTTTATTTTTTGTGAGCAATATCGCCGTCTTTTTCGGCCCAGGCCAAAACATGTCCTGGCTCATCGATATATCGGCGCATGTTTGAATGGGTCAGAAATCTAATCCATACCCCCATTTAATCTTTGCAAAGTGGCCTCCGTCTGGAAGAGATTTATTTTAATTCTAAGTTCATGAATTTATTTCTCGTCGCTGTATGTTGACCGCGTTTTAAGATTAAGGTTAAGGTTAAGATATCTTTCCGCAGATGAAAACACCAAATTTGAACACTCTTTATGTAATGGGAGAATAAATATCTATGGGTGAAATCCAAAACAACCTGACTATGTGCCACAAAAGTGTGTTCGCTTTTATGATGCTGCAACATACCTATTTGAAATTTTATATTCTCTCAATGTGCATAGATAGATACATTCCTTCCTGACCCCAATGTCTATCCCCGCTTTCTTTACAGATCTCCTTACAAACTTGCGTGTTCTTTTTAGCGTTGTTATTTGTTTTCTTTTTTTTTTGGTTCCTCGTTTCTTAATATAGCCTAGTAGTAAGAAGGCTGTGTTGTGTACGGCGACTTATGCCCAAGCATGCAATCGCCAGATGGGGCCTCCCTCACAAAAAATAAAAAATTACAAACCTGAGGGAGATTCACCCGTTGGAATTTCGCTTTAGATTTTAATTTAAAAAACTCTTCAGGGTGAATGAATGCATTCGGGTGACAATTACGTGCCTCGAGACGCTTCGGGATAAATGGAGTCGTCTAGTAAATGGATGATTTGGCGTCATTCTTTGGAGGGTTCAATATACACACTCGGGTTTAAGGGCCTACTTTTAGTGTTAGTCGGCAGTAAAAGATTGGAGAATAAGGGCCTAGTGTGGACGACATTAGAGGTTTTGGAACGTGTATTTGACTTTTTTAATTATTAGCTCGATTAGTCGATCGGTTATTCTTATTTCTGTTACGAAAGATGATGTTGTACGGTGTGTGTGATCAACCCTACGTCATGTTTTAAGCGCGTCGTCCCTTGAATTAATTGGGGCCTTTATTTGGCAGACATTTCACTGGTGTAATGGTTAAGGCACTTGACTTCAATGACTAGGTACCGGGTTCGATTCCAGACGAGAGTGGACATCTCCACAATCAGGCGATACGTCGAATCTGAGGCATGCCGGTAGGCAGCTCCAGCCACGAACGTGGGCACACATATAACCGCTCTTTTTTCAATCCACCCATCCATCCTTCATACAAACAACAGATCACTCTTCCGTCTCGTGACCGCCCCCCTCCCTCCCGAAGCGGTTTCCAATCTCCAAGCTCTCTGCCCCCCGTAAGGGGCGCGGCGATTTGCCATCATAGAAGCGGTGCTGACGGGACTCAGCACCCCGTCCGGCCCCAGCTTAGCCTCTCTTCCTTCCTTCAAAACACTTGTTTCCTCTCTTTTCACACAACCTCTCCCACAACTTTCTCTGGTCAACCTCTAATTTCACAGGGTAGATGCTGACCTTCTTCTCGGCCAACCGTCCCGGATCGGGGCTGAGGGGGAAGGGGACAATGTTCCCTAACCCCTGAGCTCCGGTTAGGGATGGGGTTTTTTTAACAACCTGCTTCATCCCCACCCATACCTTCCTCACATCCCTTTTCCTCTCCTCTTCACATTCTATCCATTTTTACGCCGTGTCTAAGGTGGAGCCGCCATGCCGATGGACTGCCAGGCCACCAGGCGGGAGGGGTGGTCCGAAATGGCGGCGCCTGGCTCTGCCAGGCCTGTAAGCACCTCTTGCAGTGCGGGCAACTACAAGAGGTGATGAGCTATTGCGTCCCGTAGCACAAATAGGGTCACCATGCCCAATGATGTAAATAAAAAAAAACCCAACCCCCAACTTCCCCAAGAACATCAATGGAGCCGCCCTCGGGCAGCTCCACCGAGAAAATGTAGGTCCTCCCCCTTGTGCTTGCGCAAGGGACCCTCCATACTTCTTTAACCGGAGAGGAGGCTTACTCCTCTCCTAAGCCTACGGGTGTAGGGGACTTTCCCTCACCCCCTTCTCTGGAGGTGCTTTCGGGCAACTCCCTATCTCCAGCGGCAGTCCCTCCTTTGCTTTCTAAGGGGACTGCCAAGAAAGCCAGCAGGCAACCCATTGCCTACCGCCCCTCGTGTAAGCGGCTCGGTAGGGCAAACCCCCTTAGGGGGGAGAGGGAAGCCAGGCCCCTTCGGTCGCTTCCCTCAAGACCTGCTGGCAAGAATATTAAACCTTGCCGGGGTCAAGCCTGTGCCTCCCCACTAAAGACTCATGACGCCGTCAAGGGGACCTGCGATGTCCTGGGAGGGGATGGCCAACTAGAGGCCCCTCCTGTGATAGACATGGTCCTTGAGGAAAACCAGCCTCAGACGGTAGGGCCTTACTTGGGGGTAATCCGGGCTTGGCGCCAAGCACCGAACCCGAATCCGCCCCTATGTAAGGTCCTCCTCAAATGGCTGGGGATTCTCAGGCAGTACAAGGAGGGGAGGGATCTCCTCCGGATGATACTCCTACGACCACCAGGACCTTCTCCATTTCAGAGAAGGACCTGGCTGAGGCCGGTACATCTATCCTGGGGGCTTCTACCGGCGAAGGTGAGAAGCGGGTTTATTTCCCGCCCTCCTTTCCTAAAAAGAAAAAGATGACAAGAAAGACTAAAATGACTCGGGGCTCCTCTCCATCCGCGGGGGCTGCGGGGACGGATGGGTCTGCTTCCACTCTGGCAAGCAACCAAGCCAAGATCGGCACATCCGGCCCCTCTGCCTCCCCGGGTACAGAGCTCCTGACCAAGACAAAGACCAAAAGTGCACAGGGCGGAGCCTCGATGACATCGGGGCCTCTGATTCAGAGGTTACCTGGCGTTTTCGAGCCGCTGGCTTCAAACGCTTCCTCATTATTCGCTCCACTGATGGCACCATGTTGTCCAAGGGCAACATGATCCACCAGAGGAGAGGATTAGCTAGTGCAATTGGTAGAGAGCCGAAGGTGACCCGTTTCTCGGACGGGAGCCTTCTGGCGAATGCGGCGAATCCCGCCGAGGCGGCCAAGATAAGTGACCTTCGGACACTTCATGGCACCCCGGTGAGTGTGACGCCGCACTCTACCATGAACTTTGGGAAAGGAGTAGTTTATGCGAGGGATACCTGTCCCGGTACCGGGATGGGCGGGGTCGCTACCGCCTGTCCCTTGTACTCGGGACAGATTCGTGCACATTAACTTGTGGACTTGTTGACTTTTGGGGGGAGGCCGGGCTTCGTCCCTTTATTTAAGGTTCTTTTTTTGTTATTGTTTTGTTTGTAGGTTGCACTCATCTGCACCGGGGTGAGGGGGACCTCTCCCCGCTGCCGGAGATTGCTTCCTGATTGTTAAGTTTTTCCAATTTATATCGATTGTTAAGTTTTCATATTTTTATTTTAAAGTAGCCTAGTTCTAGGCTGTCGTGTTTTTCGGCGACTTATGCCCAAGTGGGTAGTTGCCAGATGGGCTCTATAAAATTTAAAAAAAAAATCCAAGCTCTCTGCCGCAGAACTGATGGCCCTTAACGATTGTCATTCTGATCTTTATGTGAATTTTATTAATCGTCCTGCAGCACCTCGTCCTCGATTGAAAATGGACGAGTTAGTTGCTTGTTAATTTGATTATGTGGATGTTGTGTTGTAAGATTCATTGTAATCTATCGTAAATGCGAGTGGTCTTTAGACCACAAGATTGTTAATGGTAAGACGTGATTGAATGTATAATATACCATGAAGTTGTATGGGAGCGTGCTGGCCACCACGTGGGTGTAAGGAGAAGGAAAGAGCAAGAGGAATCGTTGGTTGGAAAAGGACTATAGAGAAACCATCGAGTGGGTAAGAGGGGCGGGGCTCTATGGGGTGAGGAAATGTGTAAATGAAGTTGTGTCCAAGGGTATGGTTAAGTAGTACGGGCATGTAGAAAGAAGGGACGAAAATTGATTTGTAAAGTGCGTGTTTGAGACAGTGTGTGAAGGTTCAGAAGACGGTGTAAAAGAAGTGATTGTTTTCGTGAGAGTATTTAAGAAAACAAGAGGAGTGAGAGAGGAAAAGTGGATGTTACTGTGTATGATGTGATAGATAAGTATGGAGGTGTTTTATGATGGTACGTACCTGGGGCCTTCTTCCCAAGGATGAAGCGTGACAGGATGGACGCTACATCAGCAGATAGTAGTATCTCATCGCTATGCAGGGCCGCAGAAGCGTTGATTTGCTCCGATCCCAATTTTGTCGGAAAGCGTCTTTTGTTGATGGCGATTTTTGCGTTTGCCAGTTGGACATTTGCTCATCATCAGAACAGTTTGAATTTTGTAGCATATTATTGCACATATGTTTTTCTCTTTGCTACTGAGTTTACTGTAAAGAAATTCATCAAAATATTGGTGTGTGGCTAAGAGGCTTGAAAACGACTCTAACAATTATAGAAGAATAACTCATTTTTATGATAAGGGCTGTTTTTATATTACTAATGCTTGAAATTTATATTTTCTTAGTAGTTCCAAGTTCCGAATTAATCCCATAGATCATCACTCGGTCACATCTCGCTCAGTTCTTGTCTTTTGGGGAAAAATCTCTCTTTATCCCTTAGAATCTCGGTGCAGAAAAAAAATCCAATTTTCACATATTGTAATATCGTAATTACTTGCAGCAGCCATGGCTTTAGCTCGTATTTCTGTAAGAGAAAATAATTTATGATGTCAAGTCTCACGTGAATTCGTTTATCGGATTATTATTAACTTTTTACTTTCTTTATTAAAGTATGTTATCTTAACGTGAAATTGTTTAAAGTTCTTTCGATCAATTATAATTGTAGGTGTTTATCGTAGGCTCAATAGAGTCCCACTAATCTGTTCCTTTTAAGTAGGATTCCCTTCCGCTCATTCGAAAAATGTATTGTTTTCAGTCATTTTCGAAACTGTGACCCTATAACTGCATTCAGGCGAAGAGTATCATTGATAATTCTTAAACAGCTCTGCCGTATTATAAAAATAATTCAAGTAGTTGGCAAATCCGATGTCTTTCTCCCAAAGTGCCCTTCCCTGTAGGCAGTTGCGCTCCCCCCGCTCCCTCTTCTCCTATGTTAGTAGTATCCTCTTTTGGCAGTTCCAACTCTGTAATTTCTATATATTTTCATTTCACCTGTTCCCATGGAGCACCTCCCCCCCCCCAATGCTGCGATGGCTTCAGGTTCCTTTATGTAGTCTCCGAATTGGACACACTCGCGGGACGCCCCGCCATTTAATGGAGCGCCCTCCACCACAATACTATTTTCCAGACTCTTCGGTGCATTACTTTTGAATATCTCGGTCTGGGTGATCTTCGCACGAGCGGGGTCGCTGCCGCTTTTTCCTTATACTCGGGACGAGTTCGTGCACGCAGTCTTGTGGACTATTTGAATTCTTAAAGGACGCTAGCCTCCTTCATTTTATTTGAGTCTTTTTTTGTGTTGCTCTCATGCTCCCGTGCCTGGGCTGGGGGGTAGGCGACCCTCCACCCGACTCAATGTAGCATTGTAATTAATTAATTACGGCGACTTATGCTCTTGTAAGCATTTACCAGATGAATGCTAAAAAAAACATCTATTTGTCATCTATTTCATTGTTTTTTGCCCCACCATTTTAGACATCAGCTGGTGTTTGCGAAGAGAAATTGTGGTTTCGTAAAATATATTAATTACTTTAATTTTGTCTTAAAATTTTGTGAATATATATATAATTTAAACCCCATTTCTGACCCCATTATTACCAACTGGTGGAAAACCTAACAAGAGCAAAATAGTATGTCTAGATTCAGGCTCCTATTTTGTCCAATCTCATTTACGACATTCGGATTATAATCAGTAGGGTGTGAATTTGAGCCTCGGGTCACAGAATCGCGCTATTTTAAAAGAGGGCAGAAAATGAATGGTTGCTATTCATTGGGATGGGAAAATAATGAGTTGGGAAGGGAAAGTATATAAAAAACATGAACGAATTCAAAAGACTTTAATTGAAAGAAATATTCTAGGTTGATAGGGTTTGCAATACCTAGCTAGCTTCATTAAAACTTGTTCTCGTACTGTCCTTGTTGAATCGCTCGTAAAAAGATCACAAGTACTCAAAAGGAGGATTTTCCTTCTGCCATCGGGCCTAGCGTTGAATCGCTCTGTTGTTTTCGGCATATATTTTTTCACTAATCTTATCTCAGTAACTCGTTAACCTATACACTATATACGGTATTTTGATACAATTTCCGCTAATCCCTCTCTCATTATGGTTAAAATTCGAAAATATATAATTTATACATTTCTCACAATCTATCTTATACTTCGGAAATCTCATTTTTAGTATGTAAATCAAAGGCAGAACCATTATAATTGGGAACCTTTCGAAAATTGTCTATATTCATCTTCAGCCTATAATGGAGCAAAACAATATGTTTATAATCGAATAAGCAAGCTTAGAAAGCATAAAAAAATATATAAGTATTAATTGATGACAATAAATTTAAAGCTTTGTAAATAACTGAAATTATAGGCAACCAACTAATAGAATAATTTAACTATCGGGTCATTGAGTGGATTATTAATAACTTAAAGGTAAAAATCAATTATAAATCAAACTAAAATTTAAAATATTTGAATTAAGAAATGTGGAGTGGTGTGGAAGACTGACTATAATTTAATTCTGGATTTAACATTTGGATAAATCCAAAATGTCGAGATTGACGGATTTATCCACAGAACCCCAAACCTTGAAATTTGAAGGGGAGAATGGCTAGGTGCAAGAACCCAAATGATTCCTTATTGAAGAGAATTCTGGTTTAGCAATCGGTCTATCTCTATAGTGAGAAACCCCCGGCTAAGTAAGAAGGTCTATGGGTCATGCAAATCTCGTGTTATGCTCACTGTAGCCGGCTAAAGCCAATGCTACCAAAGGTAATTGAGGTCACTGAGTTCAATTATGATATAAGTTGACCACCACGTGGAGCCATCTAGTGGCTAGAGGTGCGAGATCGGCCATTTTTAGAGATGAAGGTCAAACCAATGTCACAAGGGGTAATTATAGATCTATAAAGCACTTGGCCCCAGAGTTAATTACATCCGTAAACTCCCATATATATTTAAATTGACATTTTCAAGTTCTGAGATTCATGCACGAAAGTCCAAAGGCGCCACAAGAGGATTGTTTATTTAAAGGATCCAATTGTGGATAAGTGTGATGGCAGAGTTAATTAATTGTTTCAGTAGTTTGTCTTTGAAATCTTGATCTTAAAAGTAATTAAACCAGGTGATAATCTTGATTGATTTTCGCCGAAGGTCCACTACATCATGCCCTTCTAGTTTTACCTACGTAGTGAGTTTGGCAAATTGCACACATAAATAGATAAACAAGAGAGGACCTGAGTAGCAATGGTAGAGTCTCCTTATGAGGCAAGTAGGTTTTAAGGGAGAGAGTATGCTGACGGGACTCAGCGCCCCTTTCCGGCCCCAGTTTAGCCTTTTCTCCTTCTTTCTAACACCCTGTCCTCTTGCCCATACAACCTCTCCCACAACTTTCTCTGTTCAGCCTTTAATTTCACGGGGTAGAGGCCGATCAGCTTCCTCTCACCCAACCATTCCAGATCGGTTCTCAGGAGGGAGAGGACAACACCCCCTTGACCCTGAGTTCCGGCTTTGGGGGGGTAACAACCTTCTTCACCCCCACCCTCAGTTTACTCACATACCCTTTCTCTCTCCTTTCACTGTCTATCAATTTTACGCCCAGCTCAAGGTGGAGCGACCATGCCGAAGGGCGGTCGGGCCCCTGGGGGGGGGGCACTAAATGGCGGCAGCTGGCTCTGCCGGCACCATGTCAATTCCTTACAGAGCGGGCTACTGCGTGGGGAGGGGGGATGATTAGTGTATGCGTCCCGTGTTACAAATAGCGTTACGATGCCCAATGATGAGTTATGCAAAAATACTCCCCTTCTACCTTCCCTCTTAACATCGTCGGAGCTGCCTTCGGGCAGCTCCACGAAAAAAATGAAGGTCCTCTTTCCCCTGTCCTTTCTCAGGGGACCCTCCAAATTTATTCTACGGGAGAGTTGGCTTACTCATCTCCTAGGCATACGGGTGAAGCGGAGTCCCTAGCGCCCTGCGCCTCCCTCTTTCCAGCGGCAGTCCCTCCTCTTTCAGAGGGGATGGCTGAGAAAGCACGCAGGTAGCTCAATATTGACCGTTGCCGCTAGGAGCGGCTCGATAGGGCCAATCCTCTTAGGGAGGGGGGCAAGGGATGGCAGGGCCCGTCGGTCCGTGTGCCCTAACGTCCTACACTCGTGCAGTCTTACTTTACAGGTGGCCGGCGTAACTCTCCACCTCTCTCTTCCCAGACGGAATCCTATTCGCCGGCACAAGACGAGACGAGTAAAGGTACCTCGAATGGGTTCTCTGATGTCTTGGGAAGGGATGGACACTTGGAGGTCCCCCATGAGATGGACATGGGCCCTGAGGTCACTCAGCCTCAGAAGTAGGATCTTCCTTGGGGGCGAACTCGGGCTCGATGCTAAACACAGATCCTGAGTCCGCCCCTGTGCAAGCTCCTCCTTAGACGGCTCGGGTCCCCCGAGATCTCACAAGAAGAGGAGGGATCTCCTCCCTTGGCTGGTGCTTTTGTGACACCCAACACCTCCATTTCAGAGAAGGATCTTGCTGAGGCCGGTCCATCTAACCTAGGGGCTCCTTCTGGCTGGGGGAGAAGCAGTTTTATTCCTCCCCCCTATCCTAAAAAGAAAAGAAAAGAAAAACCGTAAGAATAAAAAGACTAAGGGCTCCTCTCCCTCCGCAGGAGACACGGGAACGGGCGAGGCCGCTGCCGGTTCTGTATGCGACGAAGCCAAGATTGGCACGTCCGGCCCCGGTGCTCTCCTGGGTGGAGAGTCCCAGACAAAATCCAAAGGTTCAAGTACGCAGAACGTAGCCAGGATTACGTCGAAGTCCCTCATTCATAAATTAGATACCTGCCGTTTTCGAGCCTACTGGGTCCGGCCCCAGCTTAGCCTCTCTTCCTTCCTTCAAAACCCTTTTTTCCTCTCTTTTCATACAACCTCTCCCACAACTTTCTCTGGTCAGCCTCTAATTTCACAGGGTAGATGCTGACCTTCTTCTCGGCCAACCGTCCTGGATCGGGGCTGAAGGGGGAGGGGCCAATGTTCCCTAACCCCTGAGCTCCGGTCTGGAGTGGTTGGTTTTTAACAATCTGCTTCATCCCCACCCATACCTTCCTCACATCCCTTTTCCTCTCTTCTTCATATTCTATCTGTTTTACGCCGTGTCTAAGGTGGAGCCGCCATGCCGATGGACTGCCAGGCAACCAGGCGGGAGGGGTGGTCCGAAATGGCGGCGCCTGGCTCTGCCGGGCTTGTAAGCGCCTCTCGCAGTGCGGGCTACTGCGAGAGGTGATGTGCAGTTGCGTTCCGTATTAAAAAGAGGGTCACCATGCCCATGTATGTACAACAAAAAAAACCCAACCCTTAACTTCCCCTGAAACAGCGACGGAGCCGCCCTCGGGCAGCTCCAGCAAAAAAAGGGAAGTCTCCCCCCTGTGCTTGCGCAGGGGACCCTCCATATTTCTCTAACCGGAGAGGAGGCTTACTCCTCTCCTTCGCCTACGGGTGCAGGGGACTCCCCCTCATCCCCTTCTCTGGAGGTGCTTTCGGGCGCCTCACTTTTTCCAGCGGCAGTCCCCTCTTTTCTTTCCAAGGGGACTGCCAAGAAAGCCAGCAGGCAGCCCTTAGCCAGCCGCTTCCCGTCGAAGTGGCCTGGTAGGGCAAACCCCCTTAGGGGGGAGAGGGAAGCCAGGCCCCTTCGGTCGCTTCCCTCAAAGGACCTGCTGGCAAAGATTTTGAACCTTGCCGGGGTTAAGACTAGTGACAATACTGCCAACGGGACCTGCGATGGCCAACTGGAGGCCCCTCTTGTGTGTGACACATATGGTCCGTGAGGAGCCCCAGCCTCAGACGGTAGGGCCTTCCATGGGAGGGAATCCGGGCTCGGCGCCAAGCACCGAACCCGAATCCGCCCCTATGCAAGGTCCTCCTCAAACGGCTGAGGGCTCCGAGGCAGTTCAAGGAGGGGAGGGATCTCCTCCGACAGGTGCCCCTACGACTACAAGTACCTTCTCCATTTCGGAGAGGGACCTGGCTGAGGCCGGTCCATCTGGCATGGGGGCTTCTGCCAGTGGAGGTGAGAAGCGGGTTCATTACCCGCCTTGCGACCGGTGCCTTCCGCACTTTCCCCATTGAGAGCATGTTGGTCGATGCTGGGGAGATGCCACTCGCTCTGCACCGCGTGCAGTGCATCACTCGCCTGTACGCGCGAGCCCGGCGCCTCCCTCAGTCGCCAACAGCTCTCACTGCATCCGCAGCTGATCTCGATGGTGCCTATGCCGCCGAGAGACGCCAGTCATACCTTAAGCCCTTTGGGTTTAGGGCCAGGAAACTCCTTCGAGAGGTAGATATAGCTCTCGGGCTGGTGGCGCCCTTGGTTCTGCCCAGGACGCCACCCTGGAGGGTACCACATTTGGCTATTTGTCGCCACGCCTCTGCTCCCAAAGCTTGTACTGCGCCGGGAGTATTGCGTTCGACCTTTTTGGAGCACACATCGTGTCACGCTGGAACCATGCCAGTGTATACGGATGGCTCCAAGTCCCAAGAGGGGGTCAGCTTCCACGTCGTATCCCCTCTGTTTGAAGTCAGCGGTGCTCTACCAGGCGCTGCGTCTGTCTTCACGGCCGAGCTGGTGGCAATACACCACTCGGTACGGAGATTACTCGACGTACCCGGTTCGGAGACCGGATTGTGATCTATAGCGACTCACAAAGCGCCCTGAGTGCTCTCGAGGCATTGGAATCTCCGCATCCCCTGGTTCACGATATCCGTGACGCCACGTTTTTGGCAGGCATATCAGATGTCGAGATTATCTTCTGTTGGGTTCCTGGACATGTAGGAATTGCGGGGAATGAGCGCGCCGATGAGGGCGCCAAAGATTCCGCGAGGACTCTGCGACCGGACCAGCGTTTCGCTCTTCCTCACACCGACTACATGGCAGGAATACGGGCAGCTCTTCGGAATGCTTAGGAAAGAAGATGGGAGACGGTCGAAGGGAACTTAAAGTTTCGTGCCATTGCGCCGCGACTGTTCCCATGGACCTATCCCCCAATGCCGCGGCGGCTTCAGGTTGCTTTCTGTTTTCTCCGAATCGAACACACTCGTGTGACACATCGCTATTTGATGGAGCGCTCGCCTGCGCCTTATTGCAACGACTGCGTCGTTCCCCAGACTGTTCGGCACATTCTTGTCAAATGTCCCAATCTGGGTGATCTTCGCGCACGATACCTGTCCCGGTACCGGGATGGGCGGGGTCGCTACCGCCTGTCCCTTGTACTTGGGACAGATTCGTGCACATTGACTTGTGGACTTGTGACTTCTTGGGGGAGGCCGGCCTTCTCCCTATTATTTGAGCAAGGTTTGTTTTTTTGTTTTGTTTTGTTTGTTGCATTTTTTTTCCTTTAGTTGCACGCTCCTTGCAGCTTGCTTTATTTCCTCCTTTTTGGGGTGTTGTTTTTTTTCTATTTAATTTTATTTTAAAGTAGCGTAGAACTAGGCCAGTTTTAATTCGGCGACTAATGCCCAAGTAGGCAGTCGCCAGATGAGCTCTAAAAAAAAAAAAAAATAAATCGAGCTTACTGGATTCAAACGCTTTCTCGTACTTCACTACACTGATGGTAGCATGTTGGCCAAGTGCAACATGATCCATCAAAGGATAGTACTAGCTAGCGTGATTGGTAGAGAGTCGAAAGTGACATGTTTCTCGGGCGGGAGCTTTCTGGCGAATGAGTCGAATACCTCTGAGGAGGCCATGATAAGTGCCCTTCGGATACTTGATGTCACGCCAATGAGTGTGACTCCGCACTCTACCATGAACTTCGTGAAAGGAGTGGCGAATGCGAGGGAACTACTTTATATATGACATCACCTTAGAGACCCACCCATACGCTCTTCGTCACGTTCGATGGGACGAGCTTCCTGAGTCGGTGCGTGCCGATACCAACTGCCACTGCTTCGGCCATACGAATCACCTATGTAGACGTGGAAGGTTGGGGTTACCCGAACTCTGTGTAAGTTGCTCCAAGGCCGCACACGATAAGTCGAAATTGTGTGTGGCCAAGTATGTCAATTGTGCAGAGTCGCATCCCGTTTCTTCAAAGCTATGTGGTGCGTATCTCCTTGAGAACGAAATCCTGACCGTACGGGAAAAGGTGACTCGGATAAAACTAGAGCTCCCTCATGAGGCCATCTTGCGAGGTTCCCAAAGCTGCCCCACTAAAGGAGTAAAGCACTAAAGGAGCTTCGTATCCTACGCCCACACCAAGTGCTAGGCTAGGTGAGCCGAAGGCAGTAGTTTCTCCAAAGGAGGGACACTCGCCTCCGAAGACGCTCCCTCCTACCTGTTTCGACGGGGAGGGAGGAAAGGACTCGCATGACAAGCCTAAACTCCCGCACTAAGTCCTCGAAGGCGACAGCGCCCGGAGTTCTACATCCGCGAAGCGTGGGCGATTCCCGTGAGGATCTTCATTTCGAAGAGGGCTCCCGCAACTCCTCCGAGTTAGGCCTGGAGTGCATATTACTTCAATGGAATTGCCGCTGACTCCTGGCCAACTGGGAGGAGCTGCTGAGCCTCGTCTTGTCCCGTTCCCCGTTAGCTATCTTTTTGCAGGAGACCATGCTGGCCGCGTTGTCCCTGCCCACCCTACAAAGGTATAAGTCTTTTGCGACCCCCACCACGGATGAGGGCCGGGCAGGAGGATGCGCAATTTATACCCGGCATGATGTCTCCGTTCTTCTCTTTGCTTTAGATAGCTCCTTGCAAGCAGTAGCTGTGCAGCTGCAACTGGATAGGAGGTATACTGTTATTTCAACGTACATTCCACCTTCAGCCGACTTTGTCGCTGGGGGACTTCTGTCGCGTCGTGGCACGGTTGCCGAGGCTCTTTCTCTTGTTCGGAGATCTGAACGGTAGAGACCCCCCTCTGGGGAGACTACTCGATTAATTGTCGGGAGAAAGTCATTGGCGAGCTGATCAACGAGCTGGAGATAAGTGTCTTAAATGTGTATGAGTTTACGTATCACTGCCCGAGAACCGCTTCATTTTGCTGCCTCGATCTATCTATGTGCTCCCTGATGCATAGCCTGATTTGGAGTAGGGCGTGGTCGATGACCTCCATCGTAGTGATCACTTTCCCATTCAAATATCATTTTCTGGGCTGCTGCCGCCCGAGAGCCCGTCCCGGCGGTGCTTGGCGCGGGGGCGGTGGTCCGCAATTCAGGAAATGACTGATTTCTCTGTCTCATTCGAGGATTTTAGGTCGATAGATGAGGCCGTTAAGTTCTTCTCCGGTAACCTCATCGCCACGGCCGTTTTGCACGCCGACCGCTCCCTTGGTGGTCAGCCGAGTGTGAGACAGCCCTCAAATAAAAGCGTTAAGCCTACATGCGCGATAAGCGCCGCTCGAACGACAAGAGGTGTGGAAACGATTCTAAAGGATTCGGGGCAAGTGCTCGCATGATTCCCCCTCCCATTCTCCAGGAGAATGGGACCGCAATCTCAGACCCGCATCCTTGCGGAATCCACTTCGACAGCATTTTCTACCCCGGCGTTCAATGTGCGTCGTGGTATCGCGGAAGGCCACCGACTGGATCTTACCTCGAGAGGCGGAGAACCCTTCAACGAAACGTTTACTTTGAGTGAGTTGTGTTCCGCTCTCTCTTCCTGTGCGGACACTGCTCCTGGTCCGGAAGTTGTCCCGTACACCCAGGAGAACTTTCTATTAGATTTGTCAAACAGGATCTATGTAGATGGTATCTTCACCGATTCCTGGCGAATTGCTACTGTGCTCGCTTTTCGCAAACCGGGAAGAGATCAGTCTAACCCGGCCGGTTTCCGGCCAATCTCTTTAAACTCCTGGGGGTCTAATTTGATGGAGAAATTGGTAAATGTTAGATTAGATTTTTTCGGGACAGGGGAGGCCATTTGTGTTCTGCGTAGTGCGGCTTTCGCAAGTTTCACTCAATGTCGGATGCTCTGCCTACTTGTCGATGCTGGGGAATTGCAACTCGCTGTGCGCTGTTCGCAGTGCATTATTTGGCTGTACGCGCAAGCCAGGCGCCTCCCTCAGTCGCCAACAGCTCTCACTGTATCTGCATCTGATCTCGATCCTGTCTATGCCGCCGAGAGATGCCCTTCATACCCTAAGCCCTTTGGGTTTAGGGCTAGAAAACTCCTTCAAGAGTTCTGTCTAGCTCTCAGGCCGCTGTCGTCCCTGGTTCTACCCATGACGCCACCCTGGATGGTACCACCTTTGACCATTTCTCACCACGCCTCTGCTCCCAAAGCCTCTACAGCGCCGGGACTATTGCGTCCGGCCTTTTTGGAGCACACTTCGTGTCACGCTGGAACCGTGCCAGTGTATACGGATGGCTCCAATGCTCGAATGTTCCCATAGACCTCCCCCCCCCCTCCCCAATGCCGCGACGGCTTCAGGTTTCTTTCTGTCGTCTCCGAATTGGACACACTCGCGTGACTCACCGCCATTTGATGGTGCGTTCGCCTGGCCCTACTGTGAAGACTGCGTTGTCCCCCAGACTGTTCGGCACATCTTTGTTGAATGTCCCAGTATGGGTGATCTCCGCGCACCTTACCTGCGCTGTCGCTACCGTCCCTTTTACTCGGTACGGGTTCTTGCACATCGATTTCTAGACTTTAGGAGTTTTGGGAGGAAGCTGGCTTCCTACACTTTATTTGACCTTTTTTTGTGTTTCTTATTGTAGGTCGCATCTTCTTGCTCCTTGGGGGAGTCGGGTCTACACCCGAAAATAAAAAATAAATATAATGATATTTGTGTTGGGACGCAAATTATTATTTTGGTAAATTGTGAGAAAGGCACAAATTATATTTTTTTTAAATTTTATCCAGAGTGAGACAAAGCTTTTCCAAAATAATTGTTTCATTAGTGTTTTTCAACCTTTTTATGATAGTGGCACTCTAATTGCTCTCTAGAAGTAGCCGTAGCACCAGAATATAATATAATTTACGTATTAATACTTAATTACATGAAAAGCACTTCAAAATTAATGACGATTAACATTTAACCTAATTTAATCGAAATAAGGCATAAAATTTTAAAAATAAATAAATCTTACCTATAAAAGTTTAATGGGAATTTGAGTTTGACGAGTATCACATAATTCTTTAATATTGGAACGTAGAGTTGAGACTGCAACTCTCATTTTTCATTCACTGTCTGCAATCTTTCTCTGTTCGTTGTTTTTAAGTTGCACAAAATACTTTCAGGTGTTGTTAGATTTTTTTTAGAAATGTTTGAGATATATATTTTTCTTCCAATTTAGGCATTTTAAAAATGATTTCTTGGTCGCCCCTGCGCCACCTTTAGTTGGCTCTCGCGCCTCCTTGTTGAAAACCTTTGTTGCGCCCAAATATGTTCTATAGTGACTTTATAGGGATTGAACAAAGTATAATCTACAATTCGTTTTTGCAATAAGGAAAAACGTGTAATGAAAACACGTGCCTATGTATAGTCAGGGCATCGCCCGTATTCATTAAAAACTGAATTCAAAACGGTCAATGACCTCTCTCTTCAACTGATTACTACTTTTCAATACACTTTGAACTGTTCACATATACGTTATGCAAGATTCGCGACTCACAAAGCGATAATTGAACCATTTGACAAAGTTCATAATCTCCAAAAACGAAGTTATTTTTTAAATGGATATTTAATTGAACATCGTCATTAAAGATAATTAAACATAATGATTCGTATTTTAGTTAAACAAATTTGTTAAATCACAATTATAATGTTTAATTTTCTCAAAAAAAAACATCTAATGTGTTTACTCTTATCCAACTGCAGTTTAGCCGTGCCAAAGGCGATAAATAATCGTTCATTCTCTTACCTTCTATCGCTCGCATATTTTTAATATATCTTGAAACTGATCTAATTTCGAAAAGCAGAATAAGTAAAAGACTTGCAATTAACTTATATTAACAGAACTTGCAAACTCTAGATATCAATTTTATAAACTTTTCTGAAAGAAAGTAAAATTGCGCAAACAATTTAAACGGATGCTCCCTTCAATTTTTGATATGTTGCACATTAGCCCTAATACATCCGCAAATACTAATTATCTACCTGAGCACATGTTTTACTTAAGTTTCCAACGCGAATCACCCAAATGATTGTAAATATTCGCTCAAGACATACAACATATCTTCCAACATTCTGTACCAAGTTTAATCAGGGTAATTTTGTCAGGAACTTTTCCTCTAAATCGCGCATTTAAGAATTCAACTTATCCATGGTAAAATGGACAAAAAGAAGATGGAATTGGTTTGTTCTGAACTCTTTTAATATTAACGACTGCAATAGAAAGGGAAATTGTCTAATCCAATGAGAACGCACTCTAATTGAAAAAGAAAATGAATGTGAAATCCAGCGAAAGTATATTATTAGTAGTAATTTGAGAATCGAAATCCAACAAATACATCTTCAAATAAAGTTCGCCTAAAGAGGTTCTTAAAGAAAATGGTGAAAATGGGCGAATTAAAAAACGGTGGAAGAAGGAGGAAGGCTGAAAAGACTAAAAGGTGTAAATCCTGTAATGGTGGAGTCTGCGGGGCACAATTGAAATATTTTGTTATTAAACCGGGCCATGTTATTATTCATTTTGAAGACATCTCCAGGATATTTTTAAAGCCGAAGTTCCATTTCTATTTTAGAGAGCAATCTATGAATTCTGAAGCGTTTCCCAGACCTTGCATTATTTATTCGAACGTCATAATTTATTTATGGGTGATTATAATAAACTCATTTATGACCCGAGAATAATGTGAACGCAATTTACAGAAGCGTGGCATCACACTTCCGATGCAGTGTGTCCTTTAGTTCTTATTAATCAAGTCTTTCTGATTGATAAATCAGAAATCACGACCGCGTTACCCGCAAAATTCTTCTTGTTGGCCGATGGGAACTTAGAGCTGCTTCCCATCTCGCCGCGGCTGTTCCCGTGGACATAGCCTCCCCCCCCCCCCCCCCCCGCGCCTCGAATCGACACCACCTGCGGGACATGACGACATTTATGGAGCACTCTCATGCACCTCACTGTGATGATTGCGTTGATCCCCAGACTGTTCGGCACATTCTTGTTGAATGTCCCAGGCTGGGTGATCTTCGTGCCCATTGCCTGGGGTCGTTACTGCTTGTCCCTCGTACTTGGGACGAGTTTGTGCACATAGACTTGTGGACTTTTTGGAGCAGTCTAGCCTCCTCCATTTTATTTGACTCTCTTTGGTGTTGGTCACATGCTCCTATGGCGGGGGAGGGGGTGATGGGCCTCCTCCTGATGGCAGAGCGTGCTTCCTCATCCTTCTTGCTTCTGTTGGCTTTGATTTTGCTTTGGTGTGGATGTGTTTTTTTGTTTAGTTTTATGCAGTCTAGTATTAGGCTAAAAGTAATGACGGCCGCTTATGGCCTTGGTGGGAGTTGCCAGATGCACTCTACATAAAAAAACTTCTTCCTCACAAGTGACCTACTTCATTGTGGAAGCGGGATAGGTCACGAGAGTTCCGCGCCCTCAAGGTAGCTTCTTCCCCAGTAGTTTCCACTTTTGGCATCTCGATTTATAGACCCTCGACAGTTGTACTTCTCTTTTACCCGGCAAGCGGGTGCAGTCTGTAACATGGAAAAGCCTGCTACAGGCTATGTCTGTTGAGTTATGTTTCCTCACGACGACAACGCTGGCAAGGAAGGCGGAGGCTCATAACGTCGATTTCCACCAATCAAGACTAAAGCTGAAGGAGTTGATGCATCCCCCTTAAATAAAGGCTCCCTAAGAGCACAAGGATCACGAAAGGGGAGAAATCTGAAACTGTTGTCCAGGGTTGAAGGCGCCGGGAACAAGAAATATCCACAAAAGGCTTTCTCTTTGATGGAGTCCCCAAGACGGACAGATGAAGGAGGCATTCGAAAGCCTTGCCTCCTTTCGAATGTATGAAAGAAAGGGGCTAAGGGACGTGAAAAACTATAAAAAAATAAGTGTTTTCTAGTGACCAGGACTGATGAAACAAAGCTTTTCAATTGGAATATCTTCCGTCACTTTCGAATAAAATCGATAATGGTAGGATCTGAGCTTTGGGTGTCTCCGTTTCTGACTCAAGTGGTAACGAATGATCAAAGTGTAGTTGAATGCCCTAAAATTCCCAAAGGGACACCTGTGAATGTAGTGCCATATTTGAGCTTAAATTGTATAAAAGGCCTAATTTATTCTCACTATATTCCACAGTACTTTTTTTTAAAAACTTAGTCGACCAGAGGGTTAATGAAATTAGTGCGCGTTAGCGGAAAGTTGGATGGGGAATCAAGGCTTACCTGCCTTTCTTCCTACAGCCAACTTTCTTCGCCATTGCGCGTAGGATGGATACCTACCCTTAAAGCAGGGCTATTAATTCTAGCGCTGGCGAGGCGAAATGCGGGGAAGACCCCTTAACTGCGTTACCTGCTCTAAGGCAGTGCATGATAATTCCTTCGAATGCATCGACATGCCTGTGGACTGTAATGGGTTGCACCTTTCTTATTTGAAGCAATGCGATATATGCAAGTTTGAGTTAAATTTCGTTTCTCGAGTCCTAGGATAGGAACATGATGCAGTTTTCTCACGTGTCGCTTATTTGAGGCCCTTCTGTTGGAGCCTCGCCGCTTACTACTCTAGGGTATTAGTTTTATAGCGGCATCTCGATTCCTGCTAGCTTAAATCAGAGATCCACAATCTTGGCTGTCGTAGGTTGATGTTAGAACCCAACCCTTTTCAAAATTCCTTAGCCCGAGGGAGAGAGGCCTATGAACGGATTATTCTGTTATGAGCGTGGGTAAAATTATAAGTAGAAATCAGTGTGCAATTAAGTTTCAGAGTGCAATTTAGGTTGGCTAATGCTTAGCTATCTTGAAAGGCTCGGGGTTAATAGAAACGGAGTACAAAAATATACTTCACTACTATGCAGATAATAAGAGACGCACACGAGTCTCGGCTTCAAAGAGCTACCTGGGCGGGGTCGACCGCCGTACACACAAACGGGCAATGACAGATGGGACGCTCAGATGACCTTGAGAGCACGTGAATCCAAATGACGGAGGCTTAAAAGGAGGGGTGGGCTTGCACAAGAGAGTTGCGCGTTGCGGTTACCTCGAAGATTTGGTCCGAAGGAGTAGTCCTGCCTTGTTAGATACGGCGTAGAATCCACAATAATAGCCTCTTGACAAACGACTATTACGCGAGATGAACTCAGATCTTGCCTTCGGGTATAGAATATTGAATCGAGAGTTTGACGGGTCGCGTTCGGGTAACGGGTACTAACGAGTACGGGGTTGACTCTCGCGAGTCTAGGAGAATACACGGAAATTGACGGGTTCTGCAAAGGTTCGTGTGGAACTGATGGGGACGGGTAGATGGCAGATACTTGCGGGTACTCGGGACACAGGCGGTTACTTACTGCTGTCCAAGTCCGGCGTCAGACGTTTTATAGAGGGGAGACGGAGTGGCTTTTCCGGCCGTCGCAGGATAATCCCCGGCGGGACTCTTCGTGCTCTTAAGCACATCTCAAGCTTCCGCAAAATCGTGCTTCCAGCCCATCACGGCCTTTGCGATTTTGCGCCTCGTTAGCGTGGATTAAGAAGGGTCGACCAGGTGTGTCCTCTCTCTTTCTCTCTTTCTCTCTCTCCTTGAAAGAGACGAGCGCGCGCATCTTCTCTCTCTCTTTCTTTTTTTTTTTCTCTCTCTCTCTCTCTCTCTCTCTTTTTTTTTTTTTTCTCTCTCTCTCTCTCTTTCTCTCTCTTTCCGGCAGAGGCAACTCCTTCAGTAAGGATTTAGATTGGCTGGTAACTCAACCCAAGAAGTCAGTGGCTTCTCTTTTTTTTCCCGTGCGACTGCCTCATCTACAGGAAAACAGTCACCAAGATACGAAGGCTCCACTAGCTTTACTTCCATGCAGAAGTGCCAAATGCTGAGATCTGGTCGGTTAGAAGCGAGGTGAAGCCTCTGCAAAAAAAGTCCGCCTGGTTTGTCCAAGGCTTCAAGACCAGGGATTAGTGTACTGGGATTCGAATATAAGTGTCCTTAATTCCTCGTTGGTAAATAAAAGCGGTTGGGTCACTTTCCTAAACCCCTCTCCACGGCGATCGTCAGCCGGAAGCCCTCGGGGTACCGCTCCATTAGGAATTTTTTAGGAATTCCGGAGAGGGAGGGGGGTATGCCAGTTTCTACTTCATAGATACGGAAGGTATGTTACTTAACTAGAACTACGGTTGGTTGTCTTCGTGTCAATTGGAAGGAACTACGAAGGCTCTGACTATTTGTCGCCACTTCTGTGCTCCCAAAGCTTCTACAGCGCCGGGAGTATTGGGTCAGCCTTTTTTGAGCACACTCTCTGTCACGCTAAAACCGTGCCAGTGTATATGGATGGCTCCAAGTCCCAAGAGGGGGGGGGTCTGTTTCCACGCCCTGTCCTCGTTTGAAGTCAGCAGAGCTCTGCCAGGCGCTGCATCTGTCTTCACGGCTGGGCTGTTTGCAATACACTGCTCGCTACGGGAGATAACGCGGCGTGCCGGGTCCCGAGACCGGATTGTGATATATTACAACTCACAAAGCGCCCTGAGTGCTCTCGGACATTGAACTCTCTGCATCTCCTGTTTCGGGATATCAGTTACGCCGCGGTTTTGGCTATCCCGGCAGATATGTAGATTTTCTTCTGCTGGGTTCCTGGACTTGTGGGAATTGCGGGGAATGAGCACGCCGATGAAGGAGCCAAGGAGTCTGCGTGGACTGGGCAACCAGACCAGCGTTTCGCTCTTCCTCACACTGATTATATGGCAGGAATGCGGGCAGCCCTCCGCGCTGCTTGGTGAGGAAGATTGGGAACGGTCGAGGTGAACTTAAAGTTGCGTGCCATTGCGCCGCTGCTGTTCCCATGGATCTACCCTCCAATGCCGCGATGCTTCAGGTGGCTTTTTGTCGTCTCCAAATTGGACACACGTGCGGGATGTACCGAATTTGATGGAGCGCTCGCCTGCTCCTTATTGCGACGACTGCGTTGTCCCCCAGACTGTTCGGCACATTCTTGTTGAATTGTCCAGTCTGGATAATCTTCGGACACGTTGCCTGTCGCGGTACCTGAACGAGCGCGGTTGCTACCGCTTATCCCTTTTACTCGTGACTGGTTCGTACCCACGGACTTGCAGACTACACGACTTTTTGGAAGAGGTTGGTCTCCTCCACTTTATTTGACTGTTTGTTGCGGGTCGCATGTTCCTGCGTCGGGGGGAGGTGGGCCTTCCCCGACGCTGGAGCGCGCTTCCTTTTTGTTACCTCTTTGCTATTTTCTTTTTTGCTTTTTCTAGTCTATGATTTTCTATTCTTGTTATTTTTTTTATTTACTTGTTATGTTTTTTAATAGAGCCTCGTCGTAGGCTGGAGTGAGCACGGCCACTTATTTGCAATTACGCAGTCGCTAGTTGAGCTCTTCAAAGAAATGTTGCCTTTTTGCTTTCTTTTCCTTTTTTATTTATTGTTTTTAAAGCCTGCGCTTAGCCTTTGTCTTTTTTATCTTTGTTATTTGTTATTTACATATAGTTATTTGTTTTGTTTTTTAATCTAGCCTAGTAGTTGGCTGTCATGCAAGTTCAACGGTTTTGCTTGTAGGCAGTCGCCAATGGGCTCTCAAAATACACCAATCCGCGTTGTTTGCCACGATAGGTCAAAACTTTTATTGAGCAAAAGTTGAGGAAGAAATTGTTAAATGTTAGATTAGTTCCATTCTTAATTAACGGCCATCCCCTGTCTCTGGCTGAGTATGGCTTCACTGAGTTACACGCCACGTCAGATGCTTTACTCTGATAGCTCTGGAAAATTAACACGACCTCTCGGTCCATACCGCTCCAAGTTGTCTCCTCTATATACCTTCTTACCTTTTCACTTTCACACTTCCATAACTTCAGTACTTTAAAATCCGATATTCAGACATTTTCTAAGGGATATGTCCTAATCGATATTTGATATTTTTTATATAATAAAAACTTGTTTACTTACTGGTATGATTATTTAATGGCGATTGTCAAATATATGCCCATAGCAGCTAATATTTGCGCCTGTATGTTTGCAGTTTCTCTAACTTTTGTTTTTTCTTGCCCTGAGTTTACCTCCAGCTTCCGTTCTATGGGGTTTGTGCGACTCCAAGTGTGGAACTAACTGGATTACGGTTATAAAAGCCCCCCTCCAGATTTTTCAAACTCAATATCGACTAACAACTACTGATGCATCATCCGAAGATGTGCAAACATTTCGTCGATTATGACGTAAGCTCTCTCTCTCTCTCTCTCGAGAAAAGGGAAGTCCTTTTAGGCCTAGGTGTTTCTTGTAATCACTACGCGTCTGATTTCCTTTTGTTTGGGGCAAGAAAATATCCCTTAAATACTTTATTTGAAATAATGCGTTAATCCTTCGAGAAAAAAATGATTTTTTATTTAATTGTGAGATTACGCTGAATTAAAAGAGTGAAGATATGTGTATTATTTGAAATATATTTGGATTTATCTAATTACTTCTTTTTCTCAACGGAACCTTCTTTTTATAGAAGTGGGTAGTCAGGAGAGTTCTGCGACCTGCTCTCCAAGACTCCCGGAGTAATTTCCATTTTCAGCCTATTTGGCTATGGCCCTTTTTCTGGTGATTATTACCCTTTATTGTTCATCTTTTTATTCAAAATTTCCTTTTCCAATAACTTTCGATGATTGTCGTGTGCTTTTATAGAATTTCGAAAATAAACCTTGTTTTTTCGTCTTTTTTATTTTGTTCTAATATTTTGCCAATCTCCTAAATTTCAATTTCTTTTCGGCTTTGGTGGCAGAAAATTTAATTCCCTTTTGAACATCGTATAATGGAAATTCTTTTTTCATCACGATATTTACTTTCTAGGTATCATTTTCTCCGCTGCTCTTACCGATAGAGGCTTCGAAATTCTTTTGATATTTTTTTTCCATATTAAAGTTTAATTAGTGTTTTGTCCCGCTGTTAAAATGTCTTCCCTTCAATAACCTGGATCGTTCATATTCACTTTCTTTTTTTTATATGGAACAAGAATGTTGTAAATTATTCCTGCCTGTCATAATATTAACTTATTTCTATCTCATTTTTTACGAAGTTGTCATTTTTTTTTATCCTTTACCTTCTAATCTTGATTTAAATGACGTTACTAACATATATTGGATGTTTGTTCCGATCTTGTGGCAAATCTGCAAGTTCATTTAGTCTTTCAGAATTCATAGTGCTCCTTAGAAAAGTTTTTATTCTTTTCAGTGTTAAAAAGCAGCGTTCTGCCTCTGATGTAGTCATGGGAATTGTCAAGAGGATTTTTATCAGTTTCGTAATTTCACTAAGAACATCATCTAGATTATTTTCCCAGATAAATTTCAGCAGCTCAATTAATCAATGAATCATTTTTTTAAATAAAAGAACCTAAAAAATATTAAATAAATGCTACACTTTATCACATTCAAGAATATAAACACGTTTTTAGGCACAACACACGCGGAGTCAAAAAGAAACATTACCTTCAACCAACACACTAGGGTCAGCACTGCGTGAGCCACAGTGCTCTTTCTCTCTCTCTCTCTCTCTCTCTCTCTCTTTCTCTCTCTCTCTCTCTCTCTCAGGCACCCATCACTAAGGAGGCTGTAAGTAAATTCGCAACTAGTAATTGATAAATTAAAGAAAATGAACTCCTGGCCCTGATAAATTTTACCCGAAAATCTTAAAACATATCCATAATGAGGTAGCAGAGTCACTTGCTCTCATTTTTAACAAATCTCTCGAGCTTGGGGTCGTCCCTGATGATTGGAGGGAAGCTAACGTCACACCTATCTTTAAAAGGGATGTAAAAACCAGGCCGGTAATTACAGACCCATTAGCTTAACCTCAATAGTTGGAAAGTTGCTCAAAACGATCATTAGAGACAGACTAGTAGAGTTCCTCGAAAGCAATAACCTTATACGAGATAGCCAGCATGGTTTTAGGTCTAAGAGATCGTGCTTAACAAACCTAATTGACTTTTACCATAACTTTTTCAACCTATATAACGATACTAAATCATTAGATATAATTTACCTGGATTTCCAAAAGGCATTTGACAAAATTCCCCACTAGAAACTCATGAACAAAGTGCGTACGCTAGGAATTAACGGTAATATATACGGATGGATTAGTAGCTGGTTAAAAAACAGGAAGCAGAGAGTGATAATAAATGTCGTGGAATCTGACTGGGTATCTGTTACCAGCGGTGTTCTTCAGAGATCAGTCCTGGGGCCTATTTTATTTACTATATTCCTCAATGACATAGACATTGGAATAAATAATATCATATCTAAATTTGCAGATGACACGAAAATAGGTAACTCAGTATTATGCGAAAAGACAGGGCTAGCCTGCAAGCTGATATAAATATAATTACCGAATGGTCAGAAAAATGGCAAATGCCATTTAATATCGACAAATGCCAAATCCTTCAGTGTGGAACAAAAAAAAAAAAAAATACAACTATACAATGCAAGGCAGCTTAATAATAATTACAGATTAATAATTACAGAAAACTCAAAAACATCAAACCAATGCGCAGCTGCTGCAAACAAAGCTAACACAGCACTAGGATTTATAAAAAGAAACTTTACTTATAAAAGCGAGGAGATAATTATGCCACTATATAAAAGTATTGTCAGGCCCCATCTCGAATACGCTGTGCAGTTCTGGGCCCCTTACTTAATAAAAGACATAGATAAATTAGAAGCTGTACAACACAGAGCGACAAAACTTATCCCGTCAGTACGTAACAAACCTTACCACGAGAGGTTAAAAAAACTCAATCTATTTTCCGTCAGAAAACGAAGACTAAGGGGGCAGCTTATCGAGTGCTTCAAAATACTTAAAAGGATTTAACAACGTTAATGCCAATAACTTGTTCACACTGACAGGGAAGGGGCCCACCCGTGGACATGATTCAAAGCTTCAGGGTAAAAGAGCCACTATGGATGTAATAAAAAGCTTCTTCACTTACTCGATTATTAATGAGTGGAATAATTTGCCAAACGAGGTAGTGGACAGCAGAACTATAGACTCATTTAAAATAAGATTAGATAAACACTTAGCAAATATTGGAATTGTTTAGTATAAGCTACAAAATATAATAATATTACAAAAAATATAACTCTCTTTAAGGTGTATGTAAGTGGTTTTCATATTCATCTTATTTAATTACTATTCAATGCAAATTTCCTTCGGGTACTGTCATCTTACACCTGCAAGGTACTTTCAAAAATTATTTCATGTGCGGCTTTTGCCGGAAGGAGTGGAGTGTGGGAAGAGCCTAAAACTTTTCTATCCTTTACTTCTACTATTCTATGTGTAAGTGGCAGTAGATTTAAGGCCAGATCACCTTAGTCTGGGCCGTAAGGCCCGTGTTGTTTGTGTATCTATGTAACATTCTCTCTCTCTCTCTCTCTCTCTCTCTCTCTCTCTCTCTCT